>OY744475.1:84186925-84789425 GCA_963556175.1 Tipula confusa
TCAAATGAACTCAGTTGCTGAAAGATTGAATCGAACACTACAAGAAAAGGCTTTGGCCATGATATCAGCTAGTGATTTGGAACGTCGCTTTTGGAATGAAGCAATTTTGGTTGCCAATTTTATTAAAAATCGTTCTCCAACCAAAGCATTTGGTAAACGATTTATAACCAAAACTCCTGCGGAGATTTGGTACGGTTCTAAGCCAGATTTGTCACACATTAAAATATTTGGTTCCATTTGTTATAATCATGTTCCAACTGAGAACCGGAAGAAACTAGAACAAAAATCAAATAAATGTGTATTTTTGGGTTATTCTACATGACATGGTTCTTATCGTTTATGGAATTTGGAAAGCAACAAATTAGTGATTGGTCGCAGTGTTGTTTTTGATGAAAAATCTGTTTTGAATAAAACTAAAATGGTCCATATAATCTCAGAGGCAGCAGTTAATCACGAAAGTCCAAACTTTAACACGTCGAAACTTAATAATAATGATAAGTTAAATGGTGTTTCTAAACATTCTTCTGATGCTGAAGAAAACAACCACGATACAAAAATGGATGGTATCGATGACTTCAAACAAAATTTCCACAATGTTGACATAAATAGCACTGGTGATGTCGTTCGTCGAACAACTCGTGAATCAAGAAAACCTCAAAGATTAGGTAATTTCATGGTACCTGGTCAGTATAACGATCAATGGATCGATGAAGATGCAAGTTATGCATTATCGGCAGCTGATTTTGTTGAAGATGATCCGCTTTCAATTGAAGAAGCAAAACAACGTATTGATTGGTTGATGTGGAAAAATGCAATTGATGAAGAGTATACATCTTTGATGAAAAATAGTACATGGAGTCTGTGTGATTTGCCTAAGGGTAGAAAAGTCATTTCTTGTAAATGGGTGTTCAAATTGAAACGCAAAGGTAATGGTGAAATTGATAAATATAAAGCTAGATTAGTAGCTCGTGGGTTCACTCAAGAAAAGGGTTTTGATTAAAACCAAACATATTCGCCCACAGCAAAGTTAACTACGTTTCGCACATTATTATCCATTTCCTTAAATTATGGTTATTTTGTTCATCAAATGGACGTCAAATGCGCATTTCTCAACGGATTTATAGATGAAGAGATATACATGGAACAGCCACAGGGCTTTATACAGGATTCAACAAAGGTTTGCAAATTGCAACGTTCCCTTTATGGTCTAAAGCAAGCTTCTCGTATGTGGAATGAAAGATTCAATAAATGCATCATTAAATTAGGATTTAAAAGATGCTTTTCTGATCAATGTTTGTACATTAAAATTGGAAATAATATAGTTCAATATATTTTGCTTTATGTTGATGACTTATTAATTATTTCGAATGACATTGGTCGAATTAAAATTATCAAACAATTATTGTCCAAAGAATTTGATATGACGGATATTGGTGAAGCTAATACATTTCTTGGAATGCAAATTCAATTTGATAAAATAAACAATACGATTAGCTTGAGTCAACCATATTATTTAAAAAGTATGATTAAGAAGTTCAACATGCATGATTGTAAAGGAGTTTCTACACCAATTATTTTAGTCGTTTTCAAAGCTGTTTTAAACAAGAACATTTTAATCATGCAAAGAGAAATTTACGATACATTCAATCGTCTATTGGTTTAAAAATGGTGTATCGTAAATATGAAAATTCTGAACCATTAGTTGGTTACACAGATGCTGATTGGGCTGGAGATCGGAATGATCGCAAATCTACTTCTGGTTACGTATTTAAAGTGTTTGGAAATACAGTAAGTTGGTCATCAAAGAAACAAGCAACAGTTAGTCTCAGTTCAACTGAAGCTGAATACATTTCACTGAGTCATGGTATCTGTGAAGCAAAATGGCTCCGTATGTTGTTAAATGAACTAGAAATTGATTGTCCATCGTCAATAATTTATGTGGATAATCAATCATGTATTTATGTAGCAGAGGAGCCAAGAGATCACAAGCGCATGAAGCATATAGACGTTAAATTCAATTTCATTCGTGAGTCAATTCAAAATAAGGAGATTAAATTGATGTATATTCCATCAGGAGATCAACTTGCTGATATTATGACTAAAGGACTTGGAAAAAGTCTTTTTGTTAAACATCGTAATAATTTAAATTTAGTTTAAATGTTTATTTTATAAATTTGAATTTTGGTTACTCATTAAATTAAGAGGCGGTGTTAGAATATGTAATTTGAATTCGTAATTCGTATAACACTTTTACTACTCATCTTGCAATACTGTTATTATATTTTCTGTCTTCTGATATATATTAGGTCAAGTAGGAGGGGTAGTATAAAAAGTGTTGTCAAGCATTAAATACATAATATTATTTTTGTACTATCGTATATAATATAATTAATTAAAAAGTAATAATACAAACCTGTAGTGTTTTATTATAACATCGATAATTAACAACTACAACCAACAACAAAGTAGAGCGAAACGTAAATTTCGGAAGAATCGTAAAGTTACATCCCGGCTCTGACAACATTACAAGAGTAGTTACGATAAAATTTAAATCTGGAGGAATATAACATCCAACAAGTAAACTCGTTATGCTACTTTGACGGCAAGAGACCCCATATGTAAATGACGATGAATCAACAAACCACCAATAACAACCAATACACCAAATCTAGCTATGCTTAACATATTGAACCAGTTGGTCTAAGGTCGGCGATATGTTGAATAGGGGAACCGCCAGAACTGGACATTTTAAAACTGGATATTTCAAAATAGGATTTGACAAAACGAGATATGGTACAAAACTGGATATTTCAAAATTGGATAATTCAAAACGAGATAAGGTACAAAACGAGATATGGCCTTATTGGCCATATTCCAGAACTTTCCCAAACAATCATTTTAAAATCCCATTCCTATCCAACATATAGAATTTCATGATAATCGGTTACGAACTCACCAAGTTCCTTCCTAACTGGCCTTATTCCAGAACTTTCCCAACAAATCATTTTATAATCCCATTTGTATCCTACATATCGAATTTCATCATAATCGGTTAAGAACTCACCGAGTTCCTTCCTAACTGGCCATATTCCAGAACTTTCCCAAAAAATCATTTTAAATCCCATTTTTATCTTACAAATCGAATTTCATCATAATCGGTTAAGATCTCACCGAGTTCCTTCCTGAACTGTCCCAAAAATCATTTTAAAATCCCATTTTCATCTTACATATCGTATTTCATCGAAATCGGTTAAGAAATCACCGAGTTCCTTCCTAATTGGCCATATTCTAGAACTTTTCCAAAAAATCATTTTAAAATTCTATTTTCATCCTACGTAGCGATTTTCATCAAAATCGGTTAAGAACTCGCCGAGTTCCTTCCTAATTGGCCATATTCCAGAAATTTCCTAAAAAATCATTTTAAGTTTAAATCACACGTCGAATATTGTACCATATCTCGTTTTGTACCTTATCTCGTTTTGAATTATCCAATTTTGAAATATCCAGTTTTGTACCATATCTCGTTTTGTACCTTATCTCATTTTAAAATATCCAGTTTTGAATTATCCTGTTTCGTCGAATCCAGTTGTAAAATATCCAGTTTCGACCGGTACCTGTTGAATAGCTGTATTAATGTTTTCGTTTTGTAGTGCAGTAAGAACTTATTCACATTGTAAATTACGATCAATTGTAACTCGTACAGTAATTAGTAATTGTCAGTTTACAACTTAGAAATCAACGTAAATCACGTCGTCATCGCAGTATCGTTTCTCGGCAAATGCATTAGCCTGAATATCACAAGAAAATTACGCAAAAAACTTGTCTACGGACAGCAATGGAAAAAAAGTACAGATCGCTTCTGAAATAAAGTACAGATTCCAAACAAAGGATATTCCAGATGCGAACGAGCAAATGATACGAATAAGTCTTTACGAGTATAAGGATCTTGGCAACCTTTAGAGAAACTCAATAAAACCCTAAAATAATATAAATTTCGAGAAAATGAGACACCTAAATCAAGAAAAGAATGGACTCGACTATTTGTTAACTTCATTATACTATTAGTGAATTTCCGCATTTCAAGTGCAGTAGCGTTTTGAATGGGTTTTAAATCTATTATTTCGTCAATATGCTTTTCGATAATAAATCTCTGCCCAGGTTCGTTTGTAACCTGCTTCGAAAATTTCTATATGGCCTGATGACTGCTTTGCATCGCCCTTCAAACTATATTGTAAATACGTAAATTTAACGATATCTGTGAGAGTAGTATTGCTATTAATTACCGCTTCGAAAATATCTTTAAAAGTTACTCACTTTAACGGATCACCGTCAAAATTGGGAATATTTAATTCAAGTAATCGAACATTAGGTTTTAGATTTGTTGACGATAAAGTATCCGATGCAATCATTACAGGTTTATTATGTTTCGTTACTAAATCATAAGAATGTAAAATTTTGGATTTTAATTTATGATATCTATCTTCAAAACTGTCAATCTCTGCACTGTAATCTTTGTCAAAATCTTCATCGGTAATGCACTCTCGTTTCGAAATCTGAGTACAGCTTTTCAAGTAATTCCAGTATTGATGTTAATTCACCCGCATCTGAATGTTTAGTACTTTCTATAAAATACTTATGTTCTTGGCACGTTTTTTAATATAACCATACTTTTTATTAAAATACGTTTTTGCTTCTTGTGCTTCCATTTTTATACTAACCTAAATCTTACAACAATCGATTTCAAAACAAACGAATTTAAATATTGAGCAACTAAGAAAATTTAACCTTTAATGGGCGTGACGAAATTAAAATGTTACACTACTAACGAATAGATGGCAGTAGCATTAATAAATTTTTGCTTTATGTTTACATTGTTAATTCACAAATCAATCATGCACTTGTTTTTAATTATAATTTTTACGTTACAGCTGCAATTTCTAGATATTTTAAATTAACAAATTACAATATATGACTAACTTATACTTTTATTTTTGATTTATTTATCTTCGTAATTAAATAAAAATGAATGTTACCAAATTAACGTTGCAACCGTTCGAAACTGTTCCAATCCAGCTCGAATGAGCAAATTCTCCTTTACTATGAGAAGAACGATCTTCTTTAAAATAAATCACACCACATTTACAGCCAACACTGTTTAATTATTGATAATGAACAAACCACAGACTTAGATATCGAAAACAAAGTGTTCTACATACCATATACCGTATATATATACTTTGAGTTGATTGATTTTCGTTCTATAAAATTAAAATCTGTCAATTTTGTACCTTACATAATTAGAGTACATTATTGCAATAATATATTTTAAATATTAAAAAGTTTGCAATCCAAAATTCCCCTATTACGAAAAAAAAACTTTAAATTTGTCAAATCATTTCTAATTTTTCAATTAAAATTGAACGATGAAATTATGGTTGATCAATTCCGTAAATTTTTATTTCATTGTGTCATTTGTATTTAAAACTGATGTTTCGGAAAGAATAATCAAGGACCACCTACACCGTGAACGCAGCGTCACCGATTACCATCATTGATATATCCTCAATATATAATATGAATGGCTAGAGATTTGATTCTAATCACAGTTAAACCATTTACATACAACACACTCGAGATTGAAAATTTTAAGACCTTGACAACCTCTTAGCTGAATCTAAAAATATATGATGGCTTATTTTCAATATTATGACTGCATTCTTGTCATTATTAACCAAAATCACTATGGTAAAAAGGAAATTTCACTCAAATTTAATTTATGCTATTTTGAATATAAAAATTCATCTCACTGCAGCAAAAAAAGAAAGGATTGAACGTAAAATTTGAGTATTGTTTATTTGTTTGATTCTACTTAAATTTTATTCAAGCTTTGATCACATAAATAAAACAAAATTCAAAGAGCATGTCAATGGATCATAAGATGTCAGCTTTTGTTTCGTTTTTTTGGTTATAAAATTTTTTACTTTGGTGTCAAGTTCCATTAATGCACAAATGCACCTAAAGGATAAGCAGTAGGAAAGGACGAATAAAATATAATCCTTTGATGTTTACTTTGACATTTTTTTTTTAAATTACAAGGAAATTACTTGGAAATTTAATTGCTCCAAGGAAATTTAATTGTGGTGGTATTGGTTATTTTATATTTTATTTTTATGTAGTATACAATTACTAATACCACCACATTATATACCGCCGAATAAATTGAGAGAATTTTTTGTACAATTTTACCATACCTACCAGTCGATAAACTCGACTTTTAATATACAGGCAATTAATTGGAAATTCATTAAACTTGTGATGTTGGCAAAAATAGTTACAAAATTAGTGCAACAAATATTTTTCAAATAAATGTCAAAAAAAATTATTTATCATGGATTTCGGACACAGTCTTAATAATTTTTAGTAAACATGGAATGAATTAATTAATTTGTAATTTTCAGGCGAAAACTAATTCAATTTATTGAATTGAAAGTCTACGGCTTGAAGAAATTAGTTCATTAAGTGCGGATCGTACTAGTCTAGTTTATCCAGCCCAAAGCATCTGCATAAATATCTTTGAGTTTATGTCTACAAAAGCTATCTACCCTGAACGGTCAAAATTTCGACTATCTGTAAGTAAAACAGCTCTCGTGCTATGCATGGTGAACTTTGGGTAATCCAACTTATACCTAAAACCTTGGCAGCGATAAAAGCTTCTGGATTGCGGTCCAGCAGTTGTTTTAGTAGAAGTTTTCGACTATCCGGGGGGTCGTTACTTTTAATCTGTTTGCAATTGGGCTTCAATTTCCTGAGCTGAAAACCATAGTCTCCAAGGCTTAAAACAACATTTGCTTGCACTTGCAATAATTCAACTTAATTGTCGGTTCCGGTTATGATATCATCTACGAAGATGTCCTGTATAATAATATTAACTGCTACCGGAAACGATGGCTGGTGGTATTCTGCTGCTTGTTTGATGTCTCTGATGGCCAAGAAAACTGAAAACGCTAAGCTATAAGTCACCGTACTCAATTTAATTAAAGTGACGAATTGGTTTGAAAAGATCCATTCTTCAGACAATTTGTTGGTAAACATGACACTCATCAACACATTTTCAGATAGCCGTGGAGACAACGAATTTATGCTCTCGAAATTGTAGAATGACTGCAAATAAACAGGACTGTACAATCGGCCTAAGAACCAAACAGTTGTTGAGGGCTACGCCTGAACTTGCCTTCGTAGAACCATCGAAGACCACTCTTAATTTCTAGGCAAATAATATCCAACAGTTGTTATTTTTTATGGGAACATTTCAGTCACATTCTTCAAGTGTTCGTACTCGATAAAAAAGTCGTGATATAATTTTGAAAAAATCGAATCCCGGTCACTCTACTAACCTTTGAATAGCTTGTTACACAGAAAAGCTCGTATGTGATTCTTGGAAAGAAATCCGTCCCACGAATCGTATCTCTAGATCTCGCTGTAAGTGATCTTGAAAATGCCTTTCACAGAAAGCTTCTTCTGGAGACTCACAGAATGGTATTCAGTTCATTTACGGTATCAAGCTCCCAAAATTATCTTAAGCTTTGGACCATACTAATTAGATTCTCAGGCACATGGGTTGTTGTATGCACAGATGTAGGCTGTTTTAAACTGACGTCATTCAATCTCCCGTTCAGTATCTAACCAAAAATAGTTCTCTGCAACACAGGTTCTTGTGGATTTGTTTGGATTTGACATCTTATGGAATATCATAAAAAAATTCTCTGCTCCAATGAGGATATTTACATCCCTTATCTTGTGAAAGTGCGGGTCAGCTAATTTTATTTCTTTCCTAGAATGTGTTTTGATTATTTCCAGGTTCTGCTGCGGTAATTTGTTAGTGATTTTTGGCATTCCGAGAGCTTGTACTTTGTGACATACGACCTGGTTTGATGGTAACGGTTGATATATTCTTCGAACATTTCGTTTTTTTATTCGCAAATGTTGCATGCATGATTCCGAAACAAAGCCTGTTTGTGAGCCAGACTCTAAAAGCTATGCGAAGCTACTTTCGACGTTGATGTAGTTTTGCTCGTTTGCGGTTGAGTCAAAAAGTTTCCCTCAACATGAAGTAATGAATGATGTTTTCTTCTACATTTCTGCATCTTCTATATGGGATGAACATTTAAAAATGGGATTCTGAGTCAGAACCGGTACGTTTACAAGGTACCTGATTTGATTCAAGTGTATCAATGCAACTTGCGAGAAGCTTTAAGAAGTGAGAAAAATCCAGATTGTCTAAATTTAACGTGGTTTTGGCCTAAAGCGTTTTGGACTTCTCATCAAATATATTTATGAGTATATAATTAAGCCACAGATCGCGTGTCTTTGCGAATTACATCATCCGTCATGTTCATCCGTTTTAGTTATGTTTGTGTGCACAGGTGGTTGCTCTGCAAAAGAACGACTAAAGGCGTTGATGATTTGCTTTTTTCTGTCATATCTTTCATTCAGTTTGGTTATGAAAATCTAATTTATATTAATTTTAAAGTTTTGAGTCAAATAAAGTGTATATAAATTAGATTTTCTTGCGATTACATGACGTAGTGGTCATAAAACAGTTAATTCAATTGATTGGTAATGTTTAATCAATTTTTTAAAATTTTATTTTTGTATTATAATTTTTATAATTTTATAATTTTATATTTTTAATGATGTAATGATGTTAATTAAATAATTGGAAATTTCAGGCAAAAACTAATTCAACAGCGTGCTGCTCTTAGAAATTATATTATTATATTATTATCTTATTATATTATTGATTAATTATTTATAATTTTCAGGTGAAAATTAATTTAATTTATTACATTCTACGGCTTGGAGAAATTAGCTCATCAATAGATTTTGTTTGCAGGGAATATTTTTTGCAGATTACAATTGAAAGGTGGCACATTGCTGATAAGAGATGACAGAATACAGAAAACAGAATGGAAAGCAGTTCAATAAAATTATGATTGTCTTATACTAACAGTAGTTTGAATAGTGGCTACAGGAAAACCGGATCAATTCTGCCATTACTGACATACCTTTTCTTTTCCTATACCGTAATGATCATGAGTATAAATATATGAGAATCCCTCCTATCCTATCGTTTGTTAAATGTAAAAAGACTTGGGGAATAGGACCAGCACTAACCGGAACACTTGGCATGCGCTTGGTCTCACAGTCTCATCAATCAATCAATATCTTTTCTTCATTTCGGTTAGATTGCATCAATATAATTACTCTCCATGACATTAATATGGCTTAGCAAAATCATGGTTTCTCCTCAAAGCAATCCCTTTGAATATTGAAATTTCCTTACCGTGTCTGAATTTTAGGTAAATTCACTTCAAAGCGTGTGCCAACCTGGGCAGTGAAAGTTCAAAATGTAAAAAAAAACGTACCGATAATACAAGTTAGGTTATACTTATCTTCGAAAATATTTATCGCATTTTTCAGATTCGCCTTAAAATTCCTAAATTTATAATTTTTTTTTTTTACTTTAATAGTCATAATTTCATATGATATAAGGACCAACCCGCGACCGCAAACCAGTCTTTGTCGGAACTACTTTATTTATTTAACTGCTAATAATAATAATAAATGCAAGCTATGCAATAAGGAAAATAAAGGCAATCATGCTAGGAATTTGTTAAACCATCTTCAAATTTACCACAAGCACGAAAACCAAGAAACCATCACGAGTAACCAGCCAAAAATAGTTTCAAAAAGTCTTCCAAATTATTCGCTACGGAATTTCGTCGTGACTGAGAAACTAATAAATCTGAAATTAAAAAAGCATGTTTGGAGCTAGTTACTAAAAATGGAAGACTATTTTCGGTTATAAATGATTCAGGATTTCGAAAAATTCTAAATCCCATTATTGAAGCAACAAACAGTAAACATAAATTTTCAATAACCACTACCAATATTAAAATGTACATGGAAGAAGTATCTAGAAGTTTACAACCAAAAATTAAAAATGATTTAAACGAGCGGCTTCTATCGATCAAAATAGACTCTGCGACACGGCTTAAACGTAGTGTATTGGGTATTAATGCACAATTTTAACTGTTCGTTGTGTTTCGCATAAGCTACAGCTAACAATCAAAGATGGCTTGAAGGACGAAGATAAAACCCTTTGTTATATTCGTGCATTTGTGAAAAAGTTGCGCACTCCATCAGGAGTATCTAATGTTACTAGTTAATCAAAAGCAATTATTAATTCCACCGTTGGATTGTATTACACGTTGGTCATCCACATTCCGCATGCTTGACATCGTCTTAAAAAATCAGACCGTCTATAATAATATAGCATTGAACATGGGTGTTAAAATACAGCCTAATAATAGAAATTAGGAATGCTCTATCCCCAGCAGCACGTACTACAATTTTATTTTAGCCTAAACAACCGTTATTACAGACGTCTACAAAGAGTGGATAGAGTGTAAACTTGCAACAGCTAAGTATAGCAGCGAGTTTGAAAAAATTGTCTTGAGAAATCTAAATTCAAGGGAGTCTAAGATTCTCAATAATATAAATATGAAAATTGGCAATTTTCCACGTTTTCGAGCAGTTTTGACAACCACTGATAGAATAGAAGCCAAAGTTCATTTAAATGAATTATGGACTAATATTCAAGCTATAACAGTACCAGTGGGAGATCTTGAGGTTGAGGAGCTTTCGCAGAACTCACCAGATTTAAACAGCTCCATAAGTTCCGACGAGGTGTTTGAAAACCATTTGAGGAAAATTTCGGTCTATACACCTCCTGCGTTAGAGCGACAGAAAATAAACATTTCATCCGTACTACATTTTAGAATATTGGAAATCTAAAAAATTATTGCATCCTGAACTGTTACTTTGGTAACACAAAGTTCTGTAACGGTCCGATCCAAAGACTGGTCCGTTATAGAAATTTGTTTTTATCTGGAGTTACCACCTGCAGCATTTTACCCGGCTATGGTACAGTCTGGGGTGGGGTTTTGGTGGTATCCAACCAGGTCGTGAAAGCTGCCTGTTCGAGTTATCTCTGAGATCTAGTGCAGCAACTTCGTCATAAAACTGTTCTAATTGATTGGGTGATTGTACCTTGGGTACCGATGGGTCTATTATTTCGTGAATTCTTTCTTTGACATAATAATTCAGGAGTATACCCAGTACGATTCCAAGTATCTTCGTGAGCGACGCATTTCCGAACCATTTCTTCGATACTATTAAAATGAACCCCAGAAACTTTGTCCTGTAGGCCCGGGCGCATATTTCTTCGTAGGATATAAATTAATTCTGAGTCACTTATGAGTGTCTCAAACTGCAATGATAAAGACAAAATGTCAGAATAAAACTCGTAAAAACTTTCAAAGGTTTTTTGTCGTCGCGAATCCAATTGACGTTTTATATCTAAATCTGAACGGCGATCTTGGAACCTTTTTATGATTTCCTCCTTCAAGTACGCCCAGGATACACTTCTATTGCGTTCAATGAAAGTCCAGTACCATTCTGCCGCAATTCCATCAAGTACGTAGCTCATCATATCCACTAACTGTTCCGGCGGAATGCCCTCAGCTTTCGCTTTATGCTCGACTTTGAATAAAAAACGTTTTACGTTAGTCCCAGACGGCTTACCATCAAACACAAAATTCCATTTAGGTGGTTGTTGGTTTTCCCAAGCTGACTGAATCTTATACCATTCGGGTGGCGGTATATGTGGATCATATTGGGGTATGGGTATTGAAGAAATTTTTCGATCAGATTGTGGTACCTGTGAATCTCCAATATTATTAGTGCCGCTGTGAACCGGTGTTGTTATATGCGAAGTGCTATTCATTTGATTCATAATGCGTTTAGTGTTCGGGAGATCACCTTTTAGCTCTGACAGGGGTGGTGGTCCTGATGACCGATTAAATGGTGCGTAGATTTACTTAGAAGTACCAGGTCGATTAATATCATGGTTGGTATCAAACTGTATCTTGTTAACTGGTTGGCTCTCAATAATTCGAGCTTGTGTAGGTAAACTAGTATTCTTCGTAGGTTTTTTCTTTGATTCATTTGAATAATCTGACTGATCAGACGAATTGATTGAATCCGACTCTTCGAAAGACGACTGGTCCTCTATCGTAGTAGCATTTAATTTGTCCAAAGAAGCATCTAGGTTAGGATCTGTTTTCAGGGCCTTTGAAGAAATATCAAGTAATTCGATGCATCTATCTGAAAGCAACTTAACGTCAACTTTTACGGTCGTGGAATAATTGAGGCGTTGCAACCTGCCATAAATATGGAGCAATCGCGTTTCGATAAGTTTCAACTGTTTTTCGTTTTGACCTTTAATGGTTTCCTGCATAAATAATCGAACATCTTTCAGTTTTTGTACGATTTTCTGTATTTCCCTTTTTGTAAGAAATTGAGAAATAAAACCCCTGCAATTTAAGGCTCCAGCGAGCGAGGCGTCCAGAGAGCTCCCTTTGTCCCATCAACCACTTTAAACTGGCATGGTCCGTGATTATGGTAAAAGGGAAGCCCTCGATGTACTGCCTAAATTTCCCAACACTTAACACAGCCGCATAACATTCCAGTTCAGTTATGCTATAATTACGCTGAGCTGCGTTAAGTTTCTGGGAAATAAATGCAATAGGACGTTCCTCGCCGCTGGAAGACCTTTGAAAGAGAACACTCCCCACTCCGGTAGATGATGCATCACATTGGATAAAGAAAGGTTGTGTGAAATCAGGATGACTTAGAACCGGTGCAGTACAGAGTGCAGTTTTAAGGTGATTAAAGGTCAGCATCTGCATTACAACTAAATTTTTTATTCTTTCTAAGCAAGTTGGTCAGTGGTTCGGCAATTTCTGAGAACCGCGATATAAAGCGACGGTACCAACCGGTCATGCCTAAAAATCGTCTAACTAGCCGAACATTCGTAGGTTTTGGGTAATCAGCAATCGCCCTACATTTCTCCATGTCCACTTTTAACACGCCATCACCAACCACATACCCTAAATATTTTATCTCTTTCAAGACAAATTTACTTTTTTCAATATTTATGGTTAGATTAGCCTGTCTCAACAAATAGGACACCTTGTCTAGAAGACGTATATGCTCCTCAAATGTTTCGCTGGTGATCAAAAGATCGTCCAAGTAAACAAAGATTTGAGTGTGCAGTTCATGAGGTATTACTCGGTGCATCAAACGGCACATTGTTTGCGGAGCATTACAAAGCCCGATAGGCATAACCGCAAACTGATACAAGGGTTTTCCTGGAACGGTAAAGGCTGTCTTATCTCTTGACCTCTCATCTACTGGAATTTGCCAGAAGGCGTCTTTTAAATCTAGGCTCGAAATGAACTTAGTTTTCTCGAGTCGCCCCAGCAATCCATCAATAAGAGGTAAGGGATACGCATCTTTCACCGTCACCTCATTCAATTTGCGAGCATCCAAGCACAATCGGGCTTTTCCGCTCGCTTTTCTGACCAAAGTAACCACTAGCATAAGTTGTTTTCGGAGTTCCAGCAACCCAGGTCTGTCGAAAGATGTCAGTTACTTGAAGTTTATTTTTAGTTCTCATAGAGAGAAACTGTTAGCCGATAATTTAGAAACAATATTGCTAATTCGGTTAAACCAAGATTTTAAAATTTTGCTTTAACCGTTTTCTACTTCAAAGTTTTAAAAAATCGGGATGGAAAGCAGCGCATGAATTCAGTAGAGCTTGTTTTGTTTTAATTAAAACTAAACTGTAATTATTACTCAAATGAAATAAATTTAATGGTTTTCGAATTTAAATTTTGTTTAAATTTATGTATGTTCTATTTGAATCAGCAATGCACTGAAATAACCGTTTATTACTATTTAACAAACGATTTTGTAGTGTTGTCCTCAGATTTGAAGAACTGTTAAGTTTCTTGTATCTATAAGATGCCACTCAAGATCATTGTGTCTTATGAACAATTAAAACGCTTCTAGCCACAGGTAATCGTTAATACCTTACTAATGGCAAAAAAATTTAAGTAAAATTTGAGAAAAGATGCGCGTGATACACCAACAGCGAGGTACCCAGCAACTAGTTTGCTCCTATCACGAAATAATAAATTTGACGGTCACGTATGAAACGGCGATCTTTGAATGTAAAGAGCCACTAATTGTTCGTTGTCGGTGATGATGGTAGAGAACGACGTGGCTTCTTCGGATTTTCTAGAACAATATGAAAATCTGGCTAGTAGTAAAACTTGATTTTTTTTCATTTTCTAATTTAATTCGAAAAATCAATCTTTCCCCATTCTTTTAAATTTTAAGATATTAAAAATCGAATTTACTACGAATCATAAACATTACAACTTTCAGATTCAAACAAACTTTTTTCATATCCCTCTCATTTACATCAAATTTTCACATCATAACTAAATTTATAAATTATGTATATTTTTTTAAAAGCTTTCTTTCCAATCCACCCAACGTATTGTATAAATTTAGCCGAAGGATAAAATAGCATGACAATTTGATTCGCCCAAAAATCATATTTTCTATCGCATAAAAACTTCACTACACTTAATCGGTAATAATTTTTTTTTTTTTTTTACCCAAAAGCTTATGCTTTATGTATAAAAATAAAAATCGAAAAATTATAAAATCGAATTTCACCCAAAACTAATCGATTTTTATATACAATCGTAACGAAAAAAAAAGCACAAAAAGTTTGATTTCAACCAATACCATTCCGCATCATATGGTATATGTGTACAACACAAAGTGTTAGTAATAAATAAATAAACATGTAACAAGAAAATTTTCTTATTGAATATTTCAAGTGCGCGATGTAACATGTGCATAATGGTAAAAGTGGTATCTTAATAGACATTACATCTGGCTGGTTTATATAAATATGGATAAAACCAATTTTGCCAACAATGGAAGTAAAAAAAAAAATTCTTCTGTACATATAGCACCGCATATATACATGTATGTAAAATCCATTTTATATATTCTGTATAGAAAACATTTTTTTTTATGTCCTTTCTCAAGAGAGTGTAGATGGATGGTACACATTATACACTATCCATACCATGTATACATATGCGGTGATATGACGTCAAGTTTGGTTTAGTTTTTTTTTTTTTTTTTTTTTTTTTTTTAAAGTACTTGTCAAAAGTCAAAATACGAGACATTTTTTTTGCTTCTTGCTTCTGTTTGGTTTGAATTAAAAAATCAATATTATAAGTACCCTGAATGTAACTACATATACGTATATAGTATAGCATGTATGTTTATAAATTACATCACGGGAATATCTAAAAAACGAACCACACAGAAGAAAAAATCATCAACAAAGTGTATACTTGATATTGCAAAAATGGGTATAATGTTTGTATGTGAATCATTTGCATCTCACATCGGTCGACACTTCAACTCCCTTAACCAATTTGTGAGTTGTGTTACTTTGTTTTCATTTTTTTTTTTTTTTTTTTTGAAAAGCTTCTTTTTTCAATTTTCACAATATTGTGATAAATATTAAAGCATTATGGTGCTGGAGGTAGTGGTGGTGGTGGTGGTATATAATGTTATGACGAATTCACTCAATCGTTAAGTAACAACAAAATATCGCATACAATATAAGAGGGGTATAGCAGTGTGTTGGTGGAGGAATGGCACATCAATCCGTTTATTTAGCATATCACGATGAACACCTTATATGCCTTGTCTCTATATAGTTTTATGAACAGCACAACACTAAACATTGTGATGTAAAAATAAATTTTATTTTTCATATCCATATTCTATGTTGTTTGCCAGAATAACATGTATGTTCAAATGTATATGTAATATTCTGCCAGTCCATCATAATATTGGCACGAAGATGGTACGGGTTATGTGGCTTACGTAAATATATGCTATATATGTATACATACAATATTTAAATGAGTATGGGTGGATGTACGTTAATAAAATGTAATCATTGTCATGTGCGATGCTTATACTAGACTATTTCAAGTAGAATTGTAGCTCGTTGCAATATAGAATAAAAACACAAAGAACAACTTTTATTGTGCTTTTTTAATTAAATATGAGCATGTACAAAGTTTTGTGCTTTTATTTTTGGAGTATTCATCATTCTAATACGCGGGATAAATGTTTATAATTTAAAACAAGGACACACACCAGTAAAAATTCCCGAAATACAATTAGAAAGGTAAAATTATATATTTATTTGAATCAAAAAACACGCAGCACACGATCGCATTTATATTCAACACCGCATTTTCAATTAATTTAGTAAGATTTTCATAAATTTAAAATTGATTTAAAAAGCATTCAGATTTTTATCCATATCAAAAGAATCCCGCTTCTACATTCAAATCACCCTTAAAAATCACGCATAGGTGAATTATGTCCCAACATTTATGTAACACAGTAAAACCATACAAGGCTACCACAATATGCTATATTTACTAAACTGATGATTGATTTTCCCTATCGGGCACGTCAAAAATAACTAAAAGGATTCAAAAATAAAAATAAAAAAATTTCCTTTCAATAAATTAAAAAATTGTATTGACATTTTTTCATGTCCTTATATAAATATGTACTCAACAACAACAACAACATTATTTTTCCGGTTTTTCTTAAATACAATTTCTTTATCCTTGAGAGATAAGAACTTTTCACGAAAAAAAAGGTAATACGGTTTTAAGAATATTACAAAAAAAAAAAAAACGCAAAAAAAATTTAAGGAGCTTTTTGATAAATTATTTTTGTTTTTTTTTTTTTTTTTGTATTTTCCTATTCTAACTTTTAATATTTTAAGTCCTTTTCATTCATTTAATTAAAATTTGTATCTTTTGATTAGAAAATTAGAAAGATGAGTTTTGTTTTCTTTGTTTTATATTTTATTTTTTGCCCCGCTATTTTTGATTAGCTGTGTACGAGATAAAATATAACCAGCACCTTTGAGACAGTCGACCTTAAATAAATTACAAAACAAACTTGTGACAGTCATCAAAGTTGTTTCGAAATCTAAAGATTACGATAAAATTATAAAGAAAGCGAAATGTTTTTGTAAACTTAAGATTTTGTTGAAATCTGTTTAAAATCAGGCAACACTTTAAAAATGGTTTTATTTGTATATAGTTATAATTTATGTTTTGTAAGCACAAGTGAGAATAAATTAAGTTGGGAGTTGTGGAGACCAAACGAAAGGAAAAGTAACCAGAAAATTTTCGAGGCAATCGCCTTGCCCTGTGGGCGGTACAAGAAAACCTTGACCAGCTAAACGATGTTTTTAGAAAAGTGGTTTTAGGGAAATTTTGATTTTCGCCAACAACCCAAAATTTTACGAACGCTGGATTGGAAACTACGCTTAAAGATAGCTGAAAATAAAGCAAAATGACAATAAAATGTAGGGAAAAACCAGTATGGAGTTGGAAGTCTCCAATCGGGTGCGTCCTTGG
Source organism: Tipula confusa (assembly GCA_963556175.1). Lineage (NCBI taxonomy): Eukaryota > Metazoa > Arthropoda > Insecta > Diptera > Tipulidae > Tipula > Tipula confusa. The sequence goes on from OY744475.1 coordinate 84,204,382, forward strand.
GTAGCGGAAAGACGCAATATATAACTGGAATGCCGGCAGGTAGGAGGGAAATAAAATATCATTCGCGTCTGTTCTTCATATTACAGGCAGCTGAAACAAAACCTGGTAGAAGGTATAAAATACTAGCGGAAGGCACCCCAATAAAATACCAAGAATGAAGAAGATCATCGATAAAACTTCGGTGCATGGATTTGGAACCACAGTACCAGCGGCTTAAGGGGGTTAGCGAGCGCCTTCTCAGCTGTCAAAATCCAGCCACCGCAATACTCCAGGAAACTTGGTTGATGAAGCAAAAATTGTTACAAGTTTTTTTAGTACGTTGAGTTCAGCTAATCAAGGCCCGGCCTAATTTGGGTCAAGTTCTGAAAATTGGTCCCGAACTAGTTGGGTGATTCCAATTCAAGAGAAGGAAGAGGTTCATAAAATCGTCTACAGAAAAACATATGTCTGGGGCAATCTCACTTCCTGATCTACATACGGTAAAAGAAGGCAAAAGAAATGGGTTCGAAAGTCCAAGTGTTTCGACATTATCTGCAGTCAAAAAGCAGATAAACAACCTGTTCATTCGCATGCATGGCGAAATAAAGAGGATGGTTCAATTGGTTAAACTATCCTATAGTACTATCCTATATAGGTGAAAAAGGAGTATGAAAAACTAAGTAAAAAATTGGAAAAATACGAGGTGGATCGTGAAGATGCAGATAATAGCAGAGATTGTACGCTCCATCGATTCGAGACCCCTTTTAGTGCAAAACTAGCAAGCGTTTCGACTAATCAAGATAAAGGGATCAGCAAAATTTCTGAACCTTTCTAATGCAGACCCTGTTAAAAGGAAGAGAGATTGATAGCCTAGAACGGCCAAACGTAGCACCAAAAAAGCAAAAAGGAATCGAAAATGACCGGATGCGCTTTTGATTAACAAACAAGAGCTATATCGTATGTTTAACTGCTAAATAAGTGAAAGCAGACTTAGAACTTATTGGCCTTGGGGAAAAAGTTATTCATATTCACCGAACTACGAAGGGAGATCTTTTGCTAGAGTTGGCAAGTACTAGGAAGCAACCGCAAACCGAGATTTTCCAATCCAAGTTGGAGAAAATTATCGATTAGGAAGCTGATGTCAAAGCCTTGACACAGGAGGTCCTTTTAGAAATAAGAGACATTAATGTAGTAACTATACAGAACAACGTACTTCAAGCTATTGAATCGCTGGTGGGAGAAACAAAAGATATTGCCTCTATAAAAACACTGAAAGCTACTTATCGGGGACACAAATGACACTGGTCAGCCTTCATAACCAAATAGAAGAGAATGTCATATCCAAAGGAAAAATTAGGATAGGTTGGGTGATTTGTAGAATTCAAGAAATTAATGTGCCTTTAAAAAGTTCCAAATGCCTCGAATATGGTCAACTAACTCAACAATGTCGGAGTTTGAAGAAGAGGTCTAAGCTTTGTAGGAAGTGCGGAGAAGAGAGTCATATTGCAAAAAGGTACAGCAATGATCAGAAATGCATGCTGTGTAGTGAAAAATCTATTGGAGGGTACAGACATTCCGCTGGTAGTTTAAAGTGTCCGATATATCAGAAGGCGAAAAAGTTGTGGTTGATCCAACTAAACCTTTTTTTTTTTAACTTTTTCTTTAAGTTTTCTTAATCTCTGTGAAACTGCGTAAGACCTGCTAAAACAAACTAAATTTGGACAGTTTCCTTAAATCGCGCATGATGGAAAACAACTAAGGGATCTTTTTAAAAAAACGGAAAATCGGAAATTTCTAGGTAGCTGGAAGGTTCCTGTAAACAGATGGGCCAAGGAAATAGCCGAGCTGCGTAAATAATGCCTCAGATATTGTGAACTTAAATGAACTTTTAATTCAAAACGCGATTTTTATTTATAGGGTCTAATTGTTTATTTAACGCCGCCGCTGACGATATTACAGAAGCTCCTAATATAAATTCAATTAAATTAGGAGAAAATCTAACTACAAGCAGCACTTCTAATATCAGTAAAGTAGACAGAATGAACACTGCTGAAATCCAGAATATAGTCGTGGAGAGAATACCACTTTTCTATGGGCAGCCAGATGTTGAAGCATGTGAGGTTCATATTTTTTTTTGGACGCGGTAAAGCGGTTAAAGAAAAAGGTTGAGCGGTTACGAGGAAGGGCTTACGAGACAATAAGAGACATTCAAATTACAACTGTGGAAGAACTTCACATTCCAATTACGAAGAATTTCCTACATACTCAATCGGATTTCTGAGAAGTCGGCTGGATACAGCTAACCAGCAAAATAGTGAACAGTGTGTCGATTTTGGCAAAAGAGTAAAAAGTTGCAAATATGGTGAAGTAAATGCGATACCAAAACCCTTGCTAGGGAGTATGGTGCAAGATGTATTCACAAAAGGTAGTCTCAATCAGTCTATTAGATCTCACCTGCTAATGGCTAACAAGGCAAGTATCGATGAGCTGATACAGACAGCAACGAGACTGAAATCTTGTTACTCGTAGCAGACGCAGTGCACGAAGAGATGAGGAGAAATGCCAACTGTGTAACGAAACTGGTCACAATGCAAACGAGTGTCTCAAGAGAAGCACGCACGCGTTAGAAGTTCGACCTAACCAAGTTTTCAGAAACCATCATGACGTTTCTTAACGGTTACCGGTTTGTCACTGCAAGAAGAGTGAGCATTTCATTGCAGAATGCAGGACGAGACAGAAGAGCATTAGATGACAGGACCAGTTCACACAATACAGAGACGAAAGTGTACAAGATAATAAACCAGTATTCCGGAGACAAAGTCCACCATTTAACCAACAGTATCACAGCCAACTGAATTCAACGTTTCAGCGGGAACCATTTTACCAGAAAGAAAGGGCAACAAACAGTAACCAACGGATACAATACGACCGACAAAGAACAGAGACCACACTATCAGAGTTCACTATCAGCAAAGTTCCACAATTCAGCACCAAACACAAAAACCAAGGGACTGGTGTATACCAAATAACCACTAACAGAATCCTAAGCAATACCAGGCATTTCCATCAAAGCCAAGCAATACGGCAAGAAGGTCACTACCAGAAGATATGTCAAAGATGGCTGATCAGATGCAAGGATTATCGATCAACTACGTTGAGGACGAAATGCGGGAAAATCCTGAACACGTATGGAATTATTGCCGAACCGATTATGTCACGAGCGAGTCCCGCCTTAGAAACTAAGATATTGACACCACGCAAGCAGAACAATTATCAAACCTACATAAAAGCCGTGGCAGCGAGTCCGACGCACCATAGCATAGGGGCCGTCGAAAGTGTGGCGAGAAAGGGAACTGTCACTACAAAACCGACGCATGGAAATATTAAAGGCATTCACAATTTGGAAAAAACTCAAGTCATCCCTCCGGCATTGTAGGAGACAGAGTTAAGTGCAGACGGGATCATTTCCAGCACAATGTTTTTGAAGGAAAAATCATCAAACAGTGAACTCTGAAATATGGCCACCAATCAGTAAATATGAAACAATAGCATAGGTGCACACAAAAACGAGGGGTAGTGAGATTTTTAATGAAAATAAGAAGGTAGAACAGAACTTCGATTATTAAGCCATAGCATCGGAAACAACAAAGTTGAAAGAGCACGAAATTAAGCTGATCTCGAAAAGAAAACTCACCAACGATACGAAATCACCAGCGGGTACCATCAAATCAAAGTACACCCCGAGGACAGGTGTAAAACAGCGTTTAGTACCGATTATGGTCACTATGAGTTTCTAAGTATGCCGTTTGAAATGAAAAATTCGGGAAGCACATTCCAGGGAATGTGAACATTTCATAATTTTGAAATGCATATTTTGTTTTCCAATCAAAGTCGCGTTTTGAATTAAAAGTTCATTTAAGTTCACAACACAGTGCTAGACGCTTATATCAACGAGCAAGGCGCGAAATGAAATACGAGTTACGAAAACAATATTGTCCTCTTCGCTCAGCACTTGTATTCCACCAAAGCAAGAAAACTGCGATGCTTTCAAGAATTGTGTGAAAAGGTAAATCGGGATCCTAGGGGCAAGCCTTATAGAATATTTATGACAAAGCTCAAGGGTACATACAACGCAAGCCCGTCGTGTTCAGAATTACTAGAAAATGTTGTCTCTCTACGTTTTTTCCTCAACAGTCCGGTTTTGTAAGAATCATTAAACACTGGGGCCAGGAAGAAGAAATTCCACCAATGTTAGTGGCGAAGAATCTAAAATTATGCTTTCGGAGAATTGTGCTAACGTTCCCAATGCAGCATGGTTCGTGCATATCTGGGTGGTTTGTTAGCTTTTATAATACTGGCCTTAGAGAACGGATTTCTCCCTATGCAGTGGAAAGTCCAAAATCGGGGAGTTCTGCTAAAAGGAACGAAGGCATTAGAAATTCTATCATAATACAACCCAATCTTACGGCTACTATCGACGCGATTACGCACGTGGGAGGTACGGCCCGAGTAGCAATTGCATATACCCGATATATCTATATAAGTTAAAGCACAATCAATCTTTATATTGCCTTGACTGGGTGGGTATACAAGAGAATGGTTTTTGAATGTCCGCGCTTTAGCAATTAAAGAACTGATCAATTTTAGTCTTTAGGAGTCAACCTAGCACCAGAAAGTATTATTGACTGTACGCTAGAGTCCAAGGGAACGTGGAAAGTGATATTATGACTGCAACAATTATGAACTGCGACACTTAGACAGGAACACTTATATTACTTATAATAATATTTATCGGTACTTCTACGAGGCCAAATTGTAAATTAAATTAGGGGTTTAGTTCAAACTCTTTTAAAATTATGATGGTTTCTTGTAATGTCTTTGAAGATTACCTCCCCCACCAAAAAATAAAATACTTTGCACAAGAAACCAGAAATGACCATTGAATCTGTGATTAATCCTCTAATTTTCAAAAAGCTTTAAATACGTTTGGGCATCTGGTATGCTAAATTCGGGTACCAGTCGAAACTGGATATTTCACAACTGGGTTTGACGAAACAGGATAATTCAAAACTGGATATTTTAAAACGAGATAAGGTACAAAACGAGATATGGTACAAAACTGGATATTTCAAAACGAGATAAGGTACAAAACGAGATATGGTACAAAACTGGATATTTCATAACAGGATATTTTAAAACAAGATAAGGTACAAAAAGTGATATGGTACAAAACTGGATATTTCAAAACAGGATATTTCGACATGTGATTTAAACTTAAAATGATTTTTTAGGAAAGTTCTGGAATATGGCCAATTAGGAAGGAACTCGGCGAGTTCTTAACCGATTATGATGGAATTCGATATGTAGGAAGAAAATGGGACTTTAAAATGATTTATTAGGAAAGTTCTGGAATATGGCCAGTTAGGAAGGAACTCGGTGAGTTCTTAACCGATTTTGATGAAATTCGATATGTGCTATCGAACTGTACTATCGAACAGTGAAATAATAAGGAATTTCCAAATCGTAAATAATTAATTTTTTAACTGTTAAAGATTGGAATTTTTCTATCGCTACTAAATAACAATATGTATGTATTATATTATGTACATGACTTTTAATGTAATGTTCATTATAGAGCTCGGTCTTGTTTATATTAAATAATCAAATAATCCCGCTTTTAACTGAAAATGATTTTATAATTTATTTTCGTTTTCTTTAATTTTTTAATTAATTTTTCTCACATAGATTCTCTAAAGAGAAGAAAAGTTATATTAAGTAGAAAAATAAAAAATATATGAAGGTAAATTTTACTGACAGTAAACTCGATCAAGTCAATGATTATTTTAGTAAGATGAGAGAAGCAGCAATTAAAAAAAAACATTAAGTGAAGGAAAATTCTATCTCTCTGCTTAAAATTATTCAAGTATGAAACCTTACTGGCCATATTCCAGAGGTGTTCCCAAAAAAGGTTTTAAAATCAGATTTAATTATACAATTAAAGAAAAAAAACTTTAAAATTCTATTTCTCTCCTTAGAAATATTCAAGTATGGAACCATACTGGCCTTATTCCATAACTTTCCCAAAAAATCATTTTAAAATCCCATTTTCATCCTACATATCGAATTTCATCATAATCGGTTAGGAACTCGCCAAGTTCCTTACTAACTGGCCATATTCCAGAACTTTCCCGAAAAATCATTTTTAAATCCTATTTCCATCCTACGTATCGAATTTCATCAAAATCGGTTAAGAAATCGCCGAGTTCGTTCCTAATTGGCCATATTCCAGAACTTTCCCAAAAAATCATTTTAAAGTCCCATTTTCTTCCTACATATCGAATTTCATCAAAATCGGTTAAGAACTCACCGAGTTCATCCCTAATTGGCCATATACCAGAATTTTCCCAAAAAATCATTATAAGTTTAAATCACATGTCGAAATATCCAGTTTTGTACCATACCTCTTTTTGTACCTTATCTCGTTTTAAAATATCCAGTTTTGAGATATCCAGTTTTGTACCATATCTCGTTTTGAAATATTCAGTTTTGATATATCCAGTTTTGTACCATATCTCGTTTTGTACCTTATCTCGTTTTAAAATATCCAGTTTTGAAATATCCAGTTTTGTACCTTATCTCGTTTTGTCAAATCCTATTTTGAAACATCCAGTTTTAAAATGTCCAGTTCTGAGCGGTTTCTGCAAAATTCATCGATGTAAAACCACCAATTTTTGGACTTTTAAATTGTAAAATGTTAGAGCTGTAAAAAAGCCTACAACCACCTCTTATATCAAAAGAAATCCAAGTAGTATACAAGTTTTTTAATTTTGAAACGAGTGGCGGAAAACCTGAGGTTTTTTACAATCCTGTTTCAGAATTAGAAATAAAAGGCAATTATTTACGTATCAAAGCTAATATTATTTAAAAGACCTGCTCACCGAGAAGAGAATGATCGAGAGAACTCACTATCAACATTTATTATTGATGGCAGATTTTGTGCAGTCATTTGGGGCATAAACTGCAAAGAATGTGAATGGTTTTGTCGTCAATATTTAAAATAACGATTTAATAGTAAAAATTAGTTCTATGGCAGATATCAGTAATTGTCATCTAATTCCTGATCAATTGCAATAAATTCTTACGGCAAAATTAATTGATGGATGGAGTTCCTTTCCAAGCATCGAGGAAAAGTATAGCGCACTATTCGGAACAGGGCATACAATTCTTGTAGTAAATTAACCACAGATTTAAAATCCCTATCGTATCCTCTCGACGATCAAAACCCAAAGCTACTTAAATAGCGAAAATTTACTGTAATACTAACGTTTTCAAATCTATAAAAAATCGTCTATTTCCATCACCACAAAATCAAAATACATGTATAGTAATTTTTAAAGCTCGACTCAATTTTATAACCTTATATATATATATATATATATATATATATATATATATATATATATATATATATATATATATATATATATATATATAAAAGATTTGGTTCGCTCTCCTTCGACACACCGGTCATAAAAACATCATCTCGTAACAACCACAAACCAAAATTAAACAACAATAAAATTATATTTAGTGGAAAATAAATTTTCCAGTAAAGTTAAAATCATCATCAATGTAGAAAAAATAAACTTTTCAATTTCCTTCTCTATAGTACTACTATAGTATATAAATATAGTATAGAAAAGTAGTATCAATAAAATAAAAAAAAAATTTTAAAACATAAAAAGCTCAAGTATAGAGGAAATCTACAGAATTTCTATCTGTATACTTTTTAACCAAACCATAGAGCGAAACGAAATAAAATAATTAAATTTAAAATTAAAGACAAAAAAAAAAAAACTTTTTTTTGTATAAGATTTGGTTTTTCATTTTCCTGAGCTTTTTGTTCATGATTAGATCATTGGAGCTTAAATTTCAAATAGTTTCTCGTTTCGTCATTCAAACGATAAGAATTATATAATCCAATTATTAAGACGACAAGATATACATAGGTACAGCAGATAGAAAAGAGCTTTTTGAGGGTGTATCATGGTATTTTATAGTAATCGAGTGATACTGTAAACTTTTGGGAGGACTATATAATATATATATATATATATATATATATATATATATATATATATATATATAAAAATTATATATATATATATATATATATATATATATATATATATATATATATATATATATATATATATATATATATATATATATATATATATATATATATATGGATCATTCCATTATAAAACAGACGATTTTTAGCATTTTTCGAAATTCATCTCTTAGATTTCGATTTTTTTATTTTTTTTGTATTCTCCATTCAAAATAATGGGACACGTGTCGCTTTATTTTTTTTTTTACCTCCCGAGTGTCCCGTTATTGGACATGTCAGTTTTGGCATTTTTCACACTTACAATATTGTACTCATATATAAAATATGCTAGTTTCTGTTCTATAAAACATATATTCGTAAGCTGTACCATTTTGGAATGGTCTAGATTCATGCTAAATTGATGTGTAATTTTTTTTTGATATTGTACAGTTATTTTAGATGTTATAATGAGATGTATGTGGGTTTTGAATTTATCCGCTAGAGGGAGTAGCTACCAAAATCATAAAAATCCTAATACGGGATTTAAAAGAAAATGATCCAGCCTTTTAAACAAGCCTAAAATCATTCATCGTTTGAAGGGAACCTCTTTTGGGCGCTAGAGGGCTTCAAAGTTGAAAAAATAGTTTTTTTTTCAGTCTTCTCGAACTAAAAGTGGCTTAATATCAACAAAAATTAGAATAAACGTTTTTTACAGCACTTATTTCTTAACATAATAACCCAATGCTTAAATAAGCATAAAAGTAAAACTATACATGGCATACATAGATCGGCCAGTAGATGTCGTTTAAAATTAAACAAATTCCTTTTTTTTTCAAATTTTTCCAAATTTTACTGAAAGTAAAATAATAAATGATACTTTTACAATTATTTTTATAATAAGTTACAATAGAAGACTTCGGAGAACATTTTAGTTTTAATAAAATTTGTGTCAGAGTTTGACATTACTTGATGAGCATTCTTCACTGTGCTAACATTTGAAAATCTTTTATTTAGTTTAGTTTTGGTTTCTGCATATTCTAGTTTGCTTACATAACCAAAATGAACAGATTTTATGTTGTTTTTATCTTTACACCATTTAAAAAATCCTTCTGCAGTATTAAAAAGGCTCTCGTCAATACTTCTCAAGGAAGCTGTTCTAGAAATTCTCTTAATGGTACCTTCAACACCATTTGATGGTCCCTTTCCGTGGCTTGTGGCGAAGAAGTTACATTCGCAGTCAATGGTGAAATCATGTTGATGGAAGTTGATATTGGCAAAGTTGTTCTTGTTCTTAAACTGCGATACAGCTCCATCCGAAAAAAATAATTTTTTTTGGAGCTGGATACTCCCACTCATTTTCTTTGAGAAAATTAAAATATTTAGTTTAAAATCCATATACAGCTAGGAAAGTATGCTCGGAAAGTATGCATAGGAAAGTATGCTCATTTTAACCGCTGATGATTTGTAGTACGCTACGATTGGGAATAAAGTTGCTTGCCGCTTATAATAATGCGCTGCTTGTATTTCATTTTGTGTTATAATCTTATGATTTTCAGAAAAATCCAAAATCACAACATATTACCCAACTTGCAGATTATTTTAATTTCTTTCAGAAAATTATCCACAAGCACATTGCATTCTTCACATTTATCTTCACAGCAGTCCCCCATCAAATTTTCACAGGATACTTTTTTAACAGTTCTCTTTCATTCTTAATAACAGGATCCAATCGAAATTTTTTTATTATAAATGGGCATAACAAATTTGGTATTCTCATGAATAATATACATTCATTGTCTACCGGCCTTTTCAGCAAATATACATTCTTTTGGTCGAAGCTCCGCAAATTTAGAGAATCCAACGTTTTCAGTTGGATTTTATTCCAAAAAATTCTGAAATGCCTCAGATAAATTACACAAAACAAGTAGCTTCTGCTTTTGAATCCGCTCCCCATTAACATCACAAAACTACAACTTCATTTAATTGGTATAATTTAAGGCCGCATTTTCTACAAATTTTTTTCGTTTATTATTTCACGATTAAAAAACTTTTGAGCTTGTTCAGCTAATTTTTTACTAATAGCTATAGATTTTTGTCACAAATTTTTGTGATTTTCCAAATTAAAAGCATTGTAGCATTGTGGATTAACCATCTTGTATTTTGACTGCAATATTTCACTGAACCACTTAGAACTTTCAATAATAAATTTATAACAAATATACTTTATATTGCGCTTTTAAGTAATAACTAAAGATCCTAGAAATTAGTACGTCTATTATGATGGTTGATGATACTATTGCAAATTTGGGGTGGTGGTAAAATTATTCTGCAGGTAATTTTATTGTTGTATGGTACCAATAAACAATAGAAGGTAATAAAACAGGTATTTGATGAGTCATAACTGTAATACATGTGATTGATGAATCATATAGCTATTTTACTACGAACAAACTTATAAAATCCATAAATTTCAAGTTTGCAGCCATCTGATGGTCATACTGAAGCTAAAAGAATTCGGGGCTTTCACTATTTTAAATTGTTGATTTATTACCTATAAAAGTCAATTGTAAATTTACATTAATTGTAAATATCGAATCATTTTTCACAATCAATAGAGCATTTTTTTTATGAAAAACACAATTTTTCAACTTTGAACCCTTCTGGTTGCTAAACTAGAAAGCTTTCAAAAACAATTTAACGTTTTTATAAAAAGGTGGATTGTTATCTATCAAATCATGTATCGGGTATATTTAAATTTTGGTAGCTCTGATCTCTAGCGGCAAAAATATAAACTAAGACCTAGCTGATTAGAACACCTAAGATAACGGTACTTTATAAAAATTATTTTCGTATTCATTTAAACTAAAATTACCCCTTTTTAAAACATTTTATTTTTTGAAAATACTGTAGTTAGAACTGAAAATACAGTACTTTATGTGTGAGCCAAAAATCATAATTCGAAACCTGTCAAAACTTAGATATCAAATAACGAGACAACTGAAGGTAGAAAAAAAAAGAAAATTGTATGGGTACACTTTTTTGTATTGAGGAAAAGGAAAACACCAAAAAAACAAAAATCGAAAAGATGAATTTCGGAGCCCGTTCGAAATATAATGGAATGTATATATATCCATAATATATATATATATATATATATATATATATATATATATATATATATATATATATATATATATATATATATATATATATATATATATATATATATATATCCTGAACCATATCCTATATCTACGGCTTCTCTTAGGATAACAAAATTTACTAAAGCCCACTTATTATTATAAATAGAGAATAGCGACCAACTTATCTAACTTTCTATAAGCTGAACATTGTATAAGTTTGAATCCTGAACCATTTAGGGATAATAATAATTTTATAATCCCCATAGCATAAAAAAAACAGACAAGGACTAAATTCCGACTTATACCAGCTTGCTCAGTTCTTGAAATATTTAAAAAAATGTCGATGCAGGTGGGTAAGTTACACAACAAGTTTTGAAAGCTAACGAAAACTTGGGGTAGAAGCCGCGGCAGATTTGTGCATGTTCAAACAAACACAATTACATTTTGCAAATGGATAAGGACCAAAGGTATATTAACCTCAAACATCGATGAATCACAGAACACTACTGAAGAAGGTGCTACTAAAATTTATCATGCAAATATAGATAAACTTTAATTGGTTGGTCAACATAACTCATTGAAATGTATATTGCAAACGGCACTACCCACAACAATATAGTAAATGTTATAGTTAATTTTAGAATACGTAGGCCATGCCTTATTGGACACAACCTCACAAGCCTTGTTCGTAACCGAAGTATTAGTTCAAAAATTAGGCTTACCCCGCACAAACAGCAGAAATCTGATAGTTGGAATTGGTCAAATAAGCAGTAGAAAATCTCGAGAAAGTACAGTATTTCAGTTGATATCTAGATTTAACAAAGAATAACTTATCTCTTGAAGGCAATTATCATCCCGAAGATTACGTCTTCGCTACCTTCCTTTAAATTTGATATTTTCTACTTAAAGGAGATAGAAGCTATCAATTTAGCTGATCCTAATTTCTATAAGCTCAGGTCAATTGACATCTTATTGGGTGTGCTAGACGATGAAAGCAAAAAAATGTGCAATCCTAACTTAAGAGGACATAAAACTAATTTGGGCTGGATTATAGGAGAGAACCACGAATCACGCATTTACAACTTTTGTGGATATCGATTCTACATTGCAGTGGTTTTAGGCAGTTGAAGAGGTACCTCGAATAAATTAGATCACAACAGACGAACAATCTTATGAGGAATGGTTTAAGACGACCACATGACGGGTAGCCGATGAAAGATTCATGACCAAACGAAGCACCAATAAATCTCGGATCAACCTATCATCAAGCACTGTCAAGATTGCTAGACATGGAGAAGGGATTTAAAACTGATGATCAGCTCCAAAAACTATACGTACAATTTCTGCAAGAATATAGAGATATTCTTGCCGGCAGCGTCCTTATATACTGATAGGTGATAAAAAATGTAAAGACAAGTTTGGGTCGACAACGAGGTTACCAAAAAGCAAATAATTCTCTGGCGGAACGAAAAAAACGAAATTTTCCCATATGCATTGAAAATAGTCACATATGGCATGTCATCGGCATCCTTTATGACCATCAGATGCATAAAGGAACTATCTCTAATAAACACAAAGGCATATCAAGAAGCAACCCGAGCAATCAAGAAGGATATGTACGTAGACGATCTGATGACTGGCGCACAAACGTAGCTTATTATTTAAAGGAAGCAAAATATTCGATCCGCAGAATTACCAGCAGAAACACGATAAACCTGGATAGACCTACAAAATATCATTTGTCAGATGCCTGCACCGAGAATTCTCCGATATATCACAACGTCGCCCAACATAATCATCCATGGATTTTGCGACGCGAGTAAGTGAGCACATGCCGCAACAAAAACCAAGGTGGCCCAGCTGAAGCAAGTTAGCATGCCCAGACTTGAATTGATGGGATTCGAACTTCTGAGCAAATTAGTAAGCCAAGTTAGAGAGACGCTCACAGTTAAAGTGGGTGCAGTTGAACTCGATTTTTGCGATCCCTTTAAAGTACATCCCGTGCGCCGAAGAAGCGCAATTCCAGTTAAAGCAAACTTATGCATTTTTGTATGTTGCAGCACGCGCAGAATACATATTGAGATTTGCATGAACCTCAGTACTGAGTCGATTTTGGGCGCATCCAGAAGATTTATCAGCAGAAGAGGGCTATGTCATACTGTATATTATGACAAACTTTGTCGGAGCAAAACTTTCTTAACCAATAATAATAATTCAATCTTTTCTTATCTTTCAACGGATAAAATTACTTCGAAATTTCTTCCACCAGCAGCACCAAGTCAAGGATTATGGAAAAGTGCGGTAAAGACCACAAAAACACAATTAAAGCGCGCTGTAGGCGAAGAAATATTTGCGCTCGAGGAATTCTCTACGCTGACCATGCAGATAGAGGGAATTCTTAAATTTAAGGCCCATCTGTGCAAATCAGAACGATGAATTCGAATTCATTACACCTACTCACTTCATAATTGGACGTTCGATTCATCAAATACCTGAGGTGAATCGAAGAAAAATTCGCAGAAATTATAGGTTATATTCCGATGAAGAACTTTAACGCTATTCGATTTAATTCCAAAAACTTGTATTTATCCTGATCCTAAAAGCTTTTGATTAAGGTAGCTTTTGATCTATCAGTCATCACAATCGAACAACTATTTCGCGTTTTGTTCACTAGTAGTAGACTACAATGCATAGTGGATACTCATCCGGAACAAGATCGCGTTGACAATAGTCGCAAAACTTTGGCTCGGGAAATGCACATGACAAATATGGAATTAATTAAATTATCCAAGTTGGCAATATACGAGCCTCTAAAAACTGATAAGTGCACCAAGTTGAGTGACCCAAAACTAATGCTTCATCTACATTCTGTAATCTGCGCATTCAGAGTAATAACTGCGGGAACAACTTTCAAATTTAGCATCAGAAATTGCACGTCTCATCCTGCCATATACTTTGATAAAAATTGCCCACGGTCGGCTAATAGAAAACAATTAAAAGACCAGTACTTATTAGCCTCGCAACTTATTAGGAGCTAAAATACAAGGAGTTAAGAACAAGTTGCTCAATAAGAAAAAACTGAAAATTACACAAGAAGACAGCCATAACTTTATGGAGACCATTGCATTTGAGACATCAAAAGTCATTGAGAATAAAGCGGTCTTAGAGTTGAAATACGAGACGATCGTCAAAAAATTTAAGCTCTCGTTCTTCCTAAGTGCAATATTTAGTATATAATGTGATCGATTATTGCCAGTTCTGACATTACCAATCACCATTCTGGCAGAACATTCATCTAAATTGTACGCATGTATGAAGGGGAACCGCTCAGAACTGGACATTTTAAACCTGGATATTTCAAAATAGGATTTGACAAAACGAGATAAGGTACAAAACTGGATATTTCAAAATTGGATATTTCGACATGTGATTTAAACTTAAAATGATTTTTTGGTCAAGTTCTGGAATATGGCCAGTTAGGAAGGAACTCGGCGAGTTCTTAACCGATTATGATGAAATTCGATATGTAGGATGAAAATGGGATTTTAAAATTATTTGTTGGGAAAGTTCTGGAATAAGGCCAGTAAGGTTCCATACTTGAATATTTCTCAGGAGAGAAATAGAATTTTCCTTCACTTAATATTGTTTTTCTTTAATTGTATAAATAAATGTGATTTTAGAACCTTTTTTGGGAAAACCTCTGGAATATGCCCAATAAGGTTTCATACTAGAATAATTTTAATCAGAGAGATAGAATTTTCCTCCACTTATGGTTTTTTTAATTGCTGCTTTTCTCATCTTATTAAAATAATCATTGTCTTGAAAAAATCATTTTAAAATCACAGTTTCATCCTACATATCGAATTTCATCATAATCGGTTAAGAACTCGCCAAGTTCCTTCCTTATTGGCCATATTTCAGAACTTTCCTAAAAAATCATTTTAAGTTTAAATCACATAAACTCAATCCGAATCATCATTGAAGAATCGAATAAATGGAATTCTCATAATATCCCTGCTTTTCTTTGATTTCGAATACGCATTTAGCACGATAACTAGGAAGCAATGTGGCAGCCATTTTGGATAATCGGTATTCTAAAGAAATTAATCGACCTCTAACAAGAAATTTATCGGTATGCTGGAAACCGAGTTCCATATAATGCAAACCAAGTGAAACATACTAAAACACTCTAGGATTAAGGCAAGAACACGTACTCTCGGCAATGCTGTACCTGAACACATTTGATAGTGTTATGCGCAAATCAGATAAATCATCACCCAGTTGCATTCAATGAGGATGAAGAGAGCAAACTATTACGAGCGCTGCATTCCGGAAACAACGATTTTCTAAAGGTTGCTGACTTCATAAAATTTATGAAAAGCAGATGTGATAGCTTAGAAACCTTCAATCTGAGCCACTTCTAACAAGTCACCGAACTCATTAAGTCACTACAATTTAATTTCAATAAAATTAGGATGTCCATTTTACCAGGGTCAAGGTCATCTTCTATTCAACTGTTCAGTATTTCAGAATTTTAGCATTGAGAAAAGGACGAAAGTCTGTGTTCAAATGCAAGGTTCAACCTAAGTCTTCAAAATGCTACTCTAGACATTATGAGTCGTTGCACGTAGAAAAAACGGGACACACTTCAAGAAACCTTTGAAAAACATTAAGGTAAACTTTGCAAGATTAGGATCACCACTGTAGTTATGAAACCACGTGTAGAAAGTTATACGTCACAGAAATTGCTATGCAGAAGGACATAAATCAATCAGAATAAAAACTGCTTTCCTACCAACAGTATTGGTCCGACGACTATGTTTGCCGAAGTAACGAAACAAATTGCCACTTAAAGATGTACATAGCTTTTAAGAAAATGTGTGAAGGTCTTCAACACATGGTGGTCATTCCAACGGCCTATTTTAATATCGAGGATAAATTTTATCTGCCACGCCTTGGTGTTTTCAAAAATGATAATACCAAAACTAAGTTAAAGGTTGGTATCCGATTAGTCAGCAAAAGCAAGCTCTTACCATACAAAACCGTTTAATTTTTATAATTCTAAATGTACAGACAAGTTATAAGCCAGCTAAGCACGAAACCAATGATTATAAGTTGTTCATCGTAACCTATGGAAAACCTAGTGCACTATTTCATGTTACGCTTGTTCTACAGGATATTGGCCAATAAGCAGCGGAAGAAAAAGATGAAACACCAAGAATCATACTGAACGACTTTTATATTGACGATATGCTGACAGGACCTAACCAAGTTACAAGTGCTTTGATACTACAACAAAAAATGACTGAAACGTTTCCATGCCATTGGTTTCAAATTGAGAAAGTGGGCTTCGAATTCTGATCACATTTTAAGCGCCGTATACCACCACTAGAAGATTAGAAAGGGAACAACCTTAGTTTAGATACCGATTCTCATGTCAAAACACTAAGTTTGTACCGAAACGAAGATCAATTAACAAAATGGCTCGAACTTAAGGAATTTACCAATTATAGACAACATCGAAATTGCAAGGTGGCTCATAACAGGTGCAAATAAATAAATTGATAAAGATCTGAGGTCGCTTTGTGAATATATAAGATACATTTTACGGCATGGTGTAATTCAAATAGCGCTGGCCTGGCTGTCATCTCATCCTCGCAAGTGGAATATATACATTGCAAACCATGTATCGGAAATCCTTGAAACTACAACTCGAAGTCAGTGGAGACATGTATGCTCCGCAGATAATCTAGCAAACTTGACATCACGGGGCACATTACCAGCTGATTTAATAAACAATTTGTTAAGGCATGGACCAAAAGAAATGCAGTTGAAACTTTTTTTTTATCAACTCAAACAGTAACGCTACTGGTTTGCTTTCACCATTGACAGCTAAAATATCTAGTTATACTACGACAAATAGTAATCTATTAGCACTATAAGCGCAAGAAGAAAAATTCAAAGGTGAAGCCATTTAAAATCTAAAAAATAAAATCTAATCAAACAGTTGCATCCATTCCTGGAGAATGTGGGAATATTTCGTTAAGTGGAAAACTGGAGTATTCTGGCATAGTGTATGGTAATGCGTTCGGAATTAATAAAGCTGGACCAATATTTTAATTAGTGCTAAAAACAGTTAAAGAAACGGTACGATTTTTTGATCAAGCACCACACCATAAAACTATTTTAGACCATTTGGTTAAAGATCGCATCAAAATGCCCACAATCCCACCAGAAGCTTCAAATTTCTGAGCAGATTAGGGAGCTTTCGGTAAAGTCGATAAAATTTCATCTCAAACGTGTTGTGGCAAGTCAATCCTTCACATATAAATGTACTTTCCCGGTACAGATAAAAGGCATATTAAATTTAAGGTCAATACACTCAGCTAAAACCAGACAATCAATCACCCCATCACATTTCTTGATTGATCGACTAAAATGAAATTGTTGTCCGGATGGCTATTAAAAGATAAAGCAAGATATATGGATATCAGGCTTGGGATCATGATATAACCACCAGGTACAATCTAAAAATAGATGATGTAGCAATATTGCAGGGTGAAAACCTACCTCCACCAAGGTGGGCCATTAGAAAGAAAAGTTGCAGTTGCAGAGCTACAAATTAGGAAAATTTTGACAATTATGTCAAATATTTCAGACAGTTGTAAAAAACTCTAAAAAAGCTCTTTTAAAATATCGTCCATTTTGGAGGCTTAGTCTCTTAAGGTGACTTTGAAGTTATAGAAAAGAAGTTTTTAACAAGTACACAAATATAAAATTGTGCAGTCCACTTCAAGACATTTGACATCTATTTTAGCACTATTTGCCAAAATTAAGCTTAAATCTGCTGCTCTATCAACCTTTTGCTTATTGGAAAGTTTTCATTAGATTTAAGGAATTTTGATTAACGTAAATTTAAACCGATCCAAGAACCATGAAAGAAAATATTATATTATCTTTAGTATACAGCATTTTTTATATGATCCATACATATGTATGTGCATGTTATCGTTCGTCTAAGATAAACAATATTATGTTACTTTAAAAGTGTCTTAAACATAACATTACTATTGTCATTTTTTAAATGGAATTCAATTTCTAGCAATTTCTTATGATCATTAACCCAATACACAGATGTAAACTATGCTCAATCACGATCTATATATACAAAAAAAAAATTGTAAAAAGCGCGCGGAATGGGTTAAAAGAAAAAAGCTAAGAAATACTTTAAGACTTTGTGTATATAAATGTAGAGTGTTGTTATTTGGTTTTCTTCTCGACGCAAGAAATAAACAAAAAACAAAAAAAAAAAAACGTGCGACGTAAGAAATATTTTGTTGCTATATATTATTGTTATGTCTTATATGTGGTATGGAAGTTCTTTAAGAAGTTTAACAATAATATGCTGCGAACCGGTTTTTTCGGTTTTTTAATTTCATTTGTTTATGTTTTGATTTTTCATTTCTCTCCCATGTATTTTCGTTTTCTTTTTAAGAAACACCAAAGAAATGTTATCTAATGATTTAACGTCTTTTTCTCCGTGTATTTGTGTATATATATATACACGCTACCCATACAAAAATATTTTTACACATTCTTCATAATAAATGTTTGCAATTCACTATAGAGCTTAAGATCGACTTTATATAATTTTCAATTGACTTACCTTTTTTATTAACAAATGTAGTTCACAATAATGTTCTTACTATCCAGCGAATTATTTAAATTCCAACGATTCCAAAATGTCTAACACACCACAAAAATGTGTGTAACAATTTCTGCAAAGAAACAAAAAATAAAATTATTATTAAAATATAACGATTAAGTCATCGAACTAGAAGAGAAAAAAAAAATGAAAATAATTCATAACAATAAATTTATAATCATCGCTTTATAATCTTATATTCTATTCTTATAAGACGACGTCGACAACGACTACAACGATGACAACAACAATTGTAACAACATCATAACGTCTAAATAGATGAATAAAACGAAGAAATTATAAATTGTATGTTGTTGTCGTTCATAAAAAAAAAAAAAAAAAAAAATATAAACGTATTATTATTAAGGAAATAGGTAACAACATCCGTAATTTACACTTAAAATGTTCTTATCATTGTAATCATATCTTAATTATAAGAATATTAACTTTAATAGTATTTACATAGAGAGTGCTTGTTTCGTAACCCTAGCATGATGATGAAGTATTTTTAATACATATTTGGTTTTAACGAATGTGAGAACAAAAATTGGCAACATAGTATTTTGACTTAAGTAACTGTCACAACTTCCTATAGAAAGGTAAAATGACACCATTTATAACATTATAACGATGATGATTTTCGGGCATAAAATTAAAGTTGAATTTATACATATGGGAAACTAGTATCGCTTTTCTTAAATGCTCCCTACATAGCACAAAATTTAGTTAATTTCATATCGATCACAAAAAAAATATAAAAGCAGTCATAAAAGCAGTCATTAAATATAAAAGCAGTCATTAAAAAATACTTATCAGGGAAAACAAAATTGATGGTTTTTCTGTGCGCATGTTGCAACAAAAGGCATTTCTAAAGTTAACATCTTACTTCAGCTTCAACTTTAATGTATAACAAGCGTACTATCATCTGTATATCCGAATTAGTATCATTGGCTTATTAAAATTCTTTAGTTGGGCGTATTTATCATAAAACGGTAAATTCAATTGTAATGTTTTTTTAGAATCTAATTTATATTAATTTTAAAGTATTGTATCAAATAAAGTGTATATAAATTAGATTTTCGGCAATTACATGACGTATTGGTCATTATACGGTTAATTCAATTGATTTGTAATGTTTAACCAATTTTTTTAGAATCTAATTTATTTTAATTTTAAAGTTTTGTGTGAAATAAAGTGTATATAAATTAGATTTTCGGCGATTACATGACTTGATTGTCTTTTGCTAATAGTAGTTTGAATTTTGGCCATCGGAAAACCGGACCAATACTGTCATTACTGACATGATTTTCCTATCCCTGCACCAAAAAAATAGAATAAAATTGTGCCGAAATGATCATGAGGTGTCGTTTCTATCATTACGTTCCGGGTCGCTTCTTTCATGCATGAAAATATATTTATAGAAATAGTGATGAATATCACTCCTATCCTATGTTTGTTAAATGTAAAACGGCTGTGGAAATAGGACCGGCATTTACCGGAACACTTGACAAGCGCTTGGTCTCGCAGTATCATCAATCAATCAATTGGCTTATTTAAATTCTTTAGATAACGTTTTACTAACTTTCCAATACTTCAAGTTTAACATCTTCATACCCGTTAAGAAACGTTCCAGTAGAGATTTCTTGTTACGTTATTAAACAGGAAGCATACCATTTACAAATCTATATCGAAATATTCAATGAGAGACAGAGACATGCTTTTGACATATATCGATGTTCAACACTTTAGCTGCTTTTCTTTTGTCGTAACTACAATGACGTATTTTATCCATTTAATGGTTATTTCATTTGATTTTGGTGTTAAATAATTTAATTTTTTTAATCTGTTATTTAGATAAATTTAATTTTTGTGTGGATTGTAATGTATATCAGTTAGATTTTCTTGTAACTATAATAACGTATTTTGTCAGTTTAACGGTTATTTCATTTAATTTTAGTGTTTAAAATTTTTTTTTGAATTTGTAATTTATAAAAAGTTTAGACTGAAAGTTTATAAAGATTTTTTTGTAACAACAATGGCGTATTTTGTTGGTTTAACGGTTATTTCGTTTGGTTTAAGTATAAATAATTTTTTTTAAATCTGTAATTCACAAACATTTCAGAATTTTGTGTGTATTGAGAGTGTTGGTGGGTCTTTTAGTTTTATTTTTTTGAACTTTTAGATGATAATTAAATTTAATTTTTTACAGCTTACCTCTTGGAGATATTTATGAAAAACAACATTAATATTTTTGATTTTAGAAAATTTTTAGATATCCACTTACATTGGAATATACTTGGACTAATTATAACTTTAATCAAATCTATATTGGAACTTAAAACATTTAACAAACGATTTCATTTCAAATTAGATTAAAATTTTAAATTTACCGAGTGATTGGCGAAGTGGTTAAAGTTTCGGTATTTGGGTCGAGAGGTACCGGGTTCGAATCCCAATGGGGGAAAATCGCTTGTTTAACTTTAACAAGCAATTTTTCATCACTTGATTAGATCGGTGATGATGATGAACACAACTATGACCTCCTAAAAGTGCGCAGAATTCATGGGCTGAAGCATCCATGTGAGTCCAGGCTGGCTGGAGCAATGCAATGTAGGATGATTCAAAGGGAACCTTTGAGAAGATACAACAGTCTTGTTCCAGTCACATTCGAAAATGTGGAATTTGATCTGCAACTTCTTGCTTGACGGTTTGTGGTCATGAAAAAATTTAAAAAATTGTGAAGTTGTAATAATGGAAATTTTGAATATTCTTCTCAAATTTTTTTTATACCGTGTAATGCAGAACGCACATACATTAAATGTAACCGGTAATGATGCTACAAAGTGCTGCAAAGTACATATAGATGCTGTAAATATTTTCGATTTGGTGCAGTTTGTTAAATATTTAAATGTGAAACCACTTAGCCACTTTACAAGGTATGCGAGTAGATTTTTGCATTGTCTCCTCTTCGTATTGAGCTCGGCAATATTTATGATGCCTTAATGAAAATTTATGGTGATACATAATATACAGGAACTACTAGTATGGCAACACCAGCGAAGCCACAAGTTTAGTCAATGTTGATATGGATATCAACATTCAAATTTATTGTTCAATTGATAACATGGCACAATATTTTGTTTTAAGTTAATGTCATTCGCAAAATGCTCCAGGATTAAAGGGATAGAGGATTTTTAACGCTTTTGCCTGAATAATCATTTTGCTGAACGACAAAGCGTCTGCTATTTGATCATTAGTGAAACGAGAGATTTTATTTTAAGCACCAATAAACTTTTAGCCGGCGCTAATAGACCGAATAAGAGGCCTACTGTTACATCGAATAAATCTAAGTCCGTTCTTATTCTCGGTTCACAGTACTGGCAAATAGCTGGAAGCGACCTACATGTAACCCAGCAGCCTAAAACATGACAATTACGTTTTTGCTTGCTTGGGTATTTTTGCAATACTCGCGTATTGCACCAATAACGTGTAAGCTTTTTACTGCCCTGTGTTTTTTAAGTCATAAACCCCAAATGCTTTACCAAAAGTGAATTTAAAAATTTTAATGTTAAAACTTATTTTATATTTTGAATTATTGATATAACAAAGGCGAAACTTGGAAGTACCTCTACACAGGCCCGGATAAAGCAAATAATAGGAGAGTTGTTTAGTTTTGTGATTTTTAATGACTTGAAGGTGCAACAAGTGTAAAATTTGTCAAAAAACTGAGTGACGATTTTAATATCTCCTCCCAAACAAGAATCAAGATTGACAAGAGATCATACGGGATTATCATAAGACCTCTCTCCCTAGTGAAGTAACGCCTCCTCGTGGCAACAACCGGCCAATGTATCCTAGAATGTAG
This sequence comes from Tipula confusa, assembly GCA_963556175.1. Taxonomy (NCBI): domain Eukaryota; kingdom Metazoa; phylum Arthropoda; class Insecta; order Diptera; family Tipulidae; genus Tipula; species Tipula confusa. The sequence goes on from OY744475.1 coordinate 84,227,187, forward strand.
CTTAGTAACTTTCACGACCGTGCAATGGCGGACATTCAATTGCCACAAGCTTTGGTGAAGCAACATGCGCCGAGAGCTGCGTAGCTAAGGAAGGGCTTAGTCGTCAGTAAGTGAACTCCGGGTACCAGGCGACCTCCGGTTTAATGTTGCCTTCTCACAATATACCGGTCTCTGCTGTAGGTGACCTTCATTTATCAGTTGCTTGTGGGATTTTATATGAATTCCACATGGCCACCTCCATAGATGATCTTGATGCCCAGAAAAGTGAAGAAGAGGAACAGTCCACTACTCCAACAACGGACACCATTTGCGATGACAACAATAGTATTATCTTTCAAACATCGGGCTCCTCAACCATTGGGTTTGGTATTGGGAACATGTCCTCAACTCCAGTGAATGGGGAAAGCTTAACTCCTTCGATGGAAGGCGTTTTAAAAAGGGGCTCAAGGAAGACAAAACTACAGATGAGGCCCTATCCGCTGCTAAGTCCGCGCTCCTTGTCAAAGCACCCTGGAAACCTAAAGCAACCATCCTAGACAGTAAGTCTTGCGGTTAGCGCGAGAGCTTTTTCGAAGTTACTTTGGAACCCACTAAACCAACCGTCAAAAAAACTAAAAACGGGCCTTCTCCGGTTAAGGCCCCTTTCAGCCAAGTAGCAGGACATTTTTAGGCTAAGTATCTTACCTGATGATCTCGATGGCAACCCTTTCAGTATGGAGCAAATGGCAAACATACAAGAGCATTGACCTTATTATTGAGATGCAAGATCCAACCCATAAGCCTTAATTTTTTGGTTCTTTCCGGAGAACAGGTTGGCTTTTCTTCGAATGTTCCGATTATTCCGCAGCGGAATGTATGAAAAACAATTTCGACCAGCTAAGGTCAAAATGTGGTCTAAGCATAACTTTGGTGGAAGAGGATGACTTTCCTCGGCCAAACATAGTTAGGGGGTTTTTTCCACAGAGCCTTAGTTTGTCTAGCGAGATAAAAGGCAAATCTACAGAGAGGGCGCTGCATTTACTTGTGACCACGGACGAAGTAGCCTATCGCTCGAAAAAAATTGCGTTTGGCGCTTTTTTTGATATTAAGGGAGCTTTTGACAATACTGAATACGACTCAATTGCTTGGGCAATCAGGCGTAGAGGTATTGATGATCAGAATAGCCACTAGATTAGTACCATGTTGGTTAGTATTTTCTGACTTCCAAACTAGGTAAGGAGTCAGTCACGGTTACGGCAGTAAAGCGGTGTCCTGTCACCTTTGCTGTGGTCACTCGTGATCGACGAGTTACTTGATGAGCTACATCTACTCGGTTATGACGCCATTGGTTTTGCGGATGATTTGGTTATCATAATCTCTGGCGGGTATGGTTGTCTGGCGGGTATGATTGTTACTCCAAGAAGGTTAAATATATGGGTGTTGTCCTAGATAAGAAACTAAATTGGAACTCTCATATTAACTCAGCTACTGAACGGGCGATCAGACCCATGTGGGCCTGTCGACGTATATTCGGCAGGACTTGGGGCTTCAGCTCAAAAATGATTTACTGGAAGTACATCATGATAGTGAGGCCAATTGTACCCTATGGGGCCATAGTTTAGTGGCCTAACGTACAGCAAAAGTTATTATGAACAAGCTAACCTCATTGCAGAGGCTAGCATGTCTCGGAATCACAGGCCCTATGCGTACCTGTCATACGGTGGCAATGGAAGCCCTCATCGGACTCACTCCACTTCATGTGTACGTCAAAAAATCAGCTGCTACTTGTCCATCTAGATTACAGTTAGTGAATCAATATAATCATGATGGACATATGGGTCATCTGGACATTTTGAATGAACTTTTAGAGTTGGGTATTTTCTTTGGAGTCCCGGACGTGATGCCTAGAGAACTCTGCTTTGGCAGGAATTTCGGGGTAAAAGTTCTTGATAGAACAGACTGGGATACTGGTGGGCTTCCTATGGAACCTAGCAGCCTAGTCTGGTTCACGGATGGATCATAAATGGATAGTGAAGTTGGCATTGGGGTCTTTGGACAAAACCACAAAATATCAAAATCACTGGGAAATTTTCCCAGTGTTTTTCTAGCCGAAATCCACACCATTGAACCCTGCGTCTCAACTATTATAACTAAAGGTCTTAACGGTGCCTTCATCAACATTGTCTCCGACAGCCAAGCAGCACTGAAATTATTAACTTCTAACTGCCTGAATTCTAAGTCGGTTTAAAGTTGTTACAAACGGCTATAATCTCTCTATGGCCATGACAAATTTAGGTTGTGGTGGTTACCTAGCCACAAGGGCATCACTAGTAATGCGATAGCAGACGAGCTTGCACGAACAGGCTCGTCGACTACATTTATTGGCCCTGAGCCTTTCTGCGCCATCCCGTGGGCTTCTGCAGCCCGCACACTTAGTAAATGGAAAAAATACAGTGCTTGACATGTTAGAACTGTATTGGAAGGTACAAGATGTTGTCCTAAGGAGTTAAATTTGTAGATTTTTCTCAACTTTGGCACAACATAGTGACTGCATTCCTGTCATTTAACATAGACGCACATATTTTTCAGGTATTCTTGACATCGAAAAGTAAACCATCAGCTATCCTGATTACCAACTTTGAGTAAATCAGAGAAATGATACTTCCCAAGTGTCGTGTACTGCATCGACGTTCACACAGAGATTTCCATCCTGGACTAGTACGGCAATAGACCTAGGCTAGAAGGAATAATGCAGTTTAGTAACTCTCTTAAAGAAGTTATGTGAACTGAGGTCATTGCTGAGTTGTTGCAGGTATTAAGCCTTCAGTCATTTGTTAATATTTTTAACAAATGGAATTTTTTAAAGATGGGACTGCCCCCGACCACAGAGGCTATAACTAATATACCGATACTTTACAATTACCAATAAAAGTAAAGATTTAAACGAAACAAAATTTAAAAATAAGCCAATTTATATTTCAACGTGGCTTAATTAAACTCGAACAATTTTCAACACAACTATACAAACGCAATAAGCTTATAAAACTCGTCTACCATATGACTTCATTATACATCCATCATCAACATCAAAGTGTTAACAAACTTTAAAACCGGTGAGAATAATAAAGATAAAGCTAAAAAAGAAATTTTCAAGATCAATTCGGAAATTAATCATAAAAAAAAAAAAAAAATTTGCATATTATATAAGATTTTCATTTCACTGTGTGGTGCTTCGCGGATGGATGTAATAAGAGGAAGCGCGAAATAAATTAAAATATAAAAATAAAATAAAAATTAAAAAAAAAACAGGTATACAGTTTATATTTTTTTATTTATTATAAAATCGCGATATTATATACACCGACATTGACAGTGAAATTGTGTGTGCGCGCTTGATCTCGTTTAATGGTAATAAATATACAAAAAAAAAATTATAATAAATTGCCAGCGGCTAAAGTTATCAAATTTAATCAAAAAAAAAACGAATATTAATTGTTATTTCAGCGAATTTTTTACTAAGGTTTTTTAACCGCCATTCGACGGGTATATCGCGTTATAGGTTATATGTACGTACAATATATCTAACTGGAAAAAATTACACCACACAATTTTTTTTTTTTTTGAAGTAAAAATAAAAATCGAGCCGAGTGAAAGGAAATACGCCAACTCTTATTTATTCTCGTCTTTTATACATAAAAATTTAGCTAGGTCATCAACTTCTTGTGACATATTTTTTATTGTATATACCTATAGTTTTGTGTCGAGTTTAAAAACTAAATAAAAATATTTTAAAAACTACCAACATGATGGATTATAGATAAAAAGAAAGAAAATAAAAAATAAAAAAAAATAATTTGATTATCGTGCAGCTTAAGCTTCTGTATGTAGTGCTGCGACACAATCAATTTTATTCAATATATCTATACACATTTGTATATGTACATAAAGTGAGATCTAAACTGGGTTAAGACAAATAATCTAATAAAAACAACAAAAGCAACTATAGAAACATAACCATTTTACCGAATCCTCTACTACAACTCATTCACAAACTATATGTATGTATACGGAAAAAAAACTATTTTAATCTCAACCACATATTTACATTATCCATTTATCTTAATTTACATCTTCTCTATATTCCTTAATTGATAGACATGTTACACTAAATTTACATTTCAGATCCCAAACAGAACCAAAAACAAAAAAAAAACCGACACACCAAAGCTTTTTTTTTTGTGCTTTAACTAAACAACAAAAATTTGTTATCCTTTTTATTTTCCTAATTTAAACTTTTTTTTTTTTTTGTTGTTTTATGTATGTACATTTATATTTAGTTTTGAAGTTTTCGGTGTCTCCAGCGGGATGAGGAATGGTACATAAAAAAATAATATATTCTGATGTATATCCATATATAGTTAGTTTCCAACCCAAATTGCCGAGATGAATTTATTTTTATGAATCGGTAAACCATAATATCCATATCCTACCTACATAAAAAAAAAATGTTTTCGAGAAATCCCATAACCAACTCGCACGCACCGGGTATTATAATAATAATAATATACGAATAATATAGAGGTTTTTTTTTTTTTTTTTCATTCCAAAAGTCATAGGTCATTATAAATGGAACTCATTCGTTTCGTAATATGTGATATACATATGGTGAATAAATTTTTTTTCCTAAAAATGAACCAGCAAAAAAAAAAAGAGAAAAAAATTTAGAAATGGTAATAAAATCATAAAGCCGTAACGTTTTAATAGGCAATTAGAGAATAATTAAATTCAAGGTTTTCGGGAAGAGGTACACGTAAATTCCTACTCAAGAGAATGAGACTTAAATAAGTCTAAAAAAAATTTTTTCCCACAATCTTAATTATATTCCAAAAATTAATTTTTATATGTACTTACTACTACTTACTATATACACACAAACAAACCAACACACACAACACGCACCCGAGTGGTACAAAAACAAAAATACTTTCGATGAAATTCTTAAAAGTAAATCCACCATAAAAAGCAAAATGAAATAAGAATATATCAGTTTCTGTTGAGAAAGAAGTTTCTTTTGGTATTACAACAACAATGCATGTATTATACAAGAAATGAAATAAGAAATTTTTCGTTTTTATATAATCGTGAGAATTTTTCATCGTACAGTTGAAACGTTGTAACAAGAAGCTTTTATATTTAGTTGATTTCGACTGATTTCTTTCAAAAACTACTATTCCTCTTGGTAAAACCTAGAGACATCTATGAAATTAAATCATAAGTATAACACTGTGAGGATAGCCTAATACATTCAAATTTTAACGGCTTTTTAAGTTCTGTAATTTATAAAGAAATAGTTTTAATAATTTCGTCCCTGACTCTTTTTACGAGACAAACAAACGAGCATATTACCTTTCGAATTGCCCCAAGCAGGTTTACCGTAAGAGAACCGTGCTGACTGCCGCATCAAAAATATAAACAAAAATAAATTAGGATACGGCCAAAATTTAACAAGACCCTCGCACGTGGAAGTGCAGTAGCTAAGAAAACCAGGCGCGTATAATGGTGTTCAAACTGGCTGCTCCCAAAAAAAATGGCCAAAAAGTGAAGACCATGCGCCCCATGACTATACGTTACTTCACAGCGCAGATGACCTCGGCAATCATGGTGTTGGATTACTTCTTGAACCCCAGGTGAAAAATGCTGTTTTGGATTTCAAAGTAGTTGATAATCGCATGTGTAAGCTACGTTTACACATGCACCCACTGATGTAAGCCAATCAAGAAATAAAGACTCATTTTACAACACTTTAATACTAGAACAGACAAAAATAAGACTGACTTATATAAAAGTATAAGCCCATATTGCTAACTCGAGCTAGCTACCGATAATGGCGAAAGAATGATGTGCTTTGCGATAGTACACGATTTCAATGTAGTTATAACATTCTTTCCTCATAAAAATGAGATGGATATTTTACTGGATATTTTAAAACTGGATATTTCAAAATAGGATTTGACAAATCGAGATAAGGTACAAATCTGGATATTTCAAAATTGGATATTTCAATACGAGATAAGGTACAAAACGAGATATGGTACAAAACTGGATATTTCAAAACAGAATATTTCGACATTTGATTTAAACTTAAAATGATTTTTTAGGAAAGTTCTGGGATATGGCCAATTAGGAAGGAACTCGGTTATTTCTTAACCGATTTTGATGAAATTCGATATGTAGGATAAAAATGGGATTTAAAAATGATTTTTGGGAAAGTTCTGGAATGTGGCCAGTTAGGAAGGAACTCGGCGAGTTCTTAACCGATTATGATGAAATTCGATATGTAGGATGAAAATGGGATTTTAAAATGATTTGTTGGAAAAGTTCTGGAATAAGGCCAGTAAGGTTCCATACTTGAATATTTCTAAGGAGATAAATAGAATTTTACTTCACTTAATTTGTTTTTTCTTTAATTGTATAATTAAATTTGATTTTAAAACCTTTTTTGGGAAAACCTCTGGAATATGGCCAGTAAGGTTTCATACTTGAATAATTTTAAGCAGAGAAATAGAATTTTCCTTCACTTAATGGTTTTTTTTAATTGCTGCATCTTATTAAAATAATCATTGACTTGATTGATATAATTTTCATCAACATTTTCATCCTACATATCGAATTTCATCATAATCGGTTAAGAACTCGCCTAGTTCCTCCCTAATTGGCCATATTCCAGAACTTTCCTAAAAAATCATTTTAAGTTTAAATCACATGTCGAAATATCCTGTTTTGAAATATCCAATGTTGTACCATATCTCGTTTTGTACCTTATCTCGTTTTAAATTATCCAATTTTAAATTATCCAGTTTTGTACCTTATCTCGTTTTGTACCATATCTCGATTTAAAATATCCAGTTTTGAATTATCCTGTTTCGTCAAATCCAGTTGTAAAATATCCATTTTCGACCGGGACCCCTCTAGGGGAATGGTAAAAATTAAACCCAAACATCATTGGTTTGATGAGGAGTTTCGACTTCTAATCAAGCTGCAGAATAAAAACTGCACCATACCTTAAGGCCTTTGCCTTTTGTCATTAAAGGACCAGGATGGAAACCTAAATGTTGACATTTGGAAGGAGGATTTCCCCGATTTACGTAATATTAATCAAGTGTCAAATTCTGTATTTGATAGATGTCGAGTACAAACTGAAAAGATAGGGGACCATTCCTCCGAGGTATTTACATTGGCCCAGAGACTAAAAAAGACTATTCCCTCGCGACTGATTGCATTAAATCCAAGGTCTTCTTTTTTGGATGGGATACTTTGTGGAACTATCTTTTCGCCTTTATTAGAATGGTATAACAATGCTATCCCTGTAAAATGACTCCTTTATGCCCTATCCTGTAAAAAAAGGATAGGTCAAAATGCGAAAATCATCGCGGCTTAGCTCTTCTTTGCACAGCGTACAAATTATTATCTTACATAATAATCAAGGAATCACAACTCCGCCGTAGCAAATTCTAGGTGACTACCAAAAAGGATTTCATCCAAATCAGTCATTCACTAGTCAATTTTTTACATCAATTTTACAACAACTCAGTCCCTGTTTTTCAGTTGATTTTGAATGTTAGTTAGGCATATTGCCAAAGAAGTTTCTTGTTTGTACATTAGACGAACAATATCTTCAGACATGTCGAGCTTAAAGTCGTTCTACAGTTGTAAGGGATCAGCAGGATGATAGTGAACAACAATAGTCATAAACAACGACCATAAGGTACATGGCATATTTTTTGTTGCAGCTTGAGCCATACAATTGTAGCATTCACGGGCATCGTTCACCAATCCTCATGTTTCACGGTACAGGCAGCTTCATGGTAGCTCGAATATGCGTGGCCGTTGTATCCTAAGAGATGTCCAAAGGACGTCTTTTTATCACCTTTTACGGCCAACAGCAACAGTCTTAAATGGTACCGTTCTACATTTCGCGGTGATACGGTTAGACTTCTTCCTATTGTTAGTTCTTAGACTTCTTCCTATTGTTAGTTCTTGAAATATTATGTGAGGGTGTTCATAAATTGCAATTTCCAGCAAGCTTTTTGAGAACTGACATACCAGCAACTAAGATAAGCTGTAGGTTCATCATGCACTAAGAGTTGTCAGTATCTTCATGGTGCACAGTCGGCGCCTTCGTCATATATTTGTGAATATAGTTATTTTATTGCTTTCACAGTGGAACAAAGGTCTACGTTAATTTGAGCATCATATTTTTTTATCAAGTAAGGATTATAAGGTACAATCCAACTATTATCAGCTGGTATTTGGTTTCTGGTAACATGATTATCTTTAGAATTGTCCTTTCAATGGCCATACATTTGGCAAATTGCTTTTGAATTTGTGTTACACAAAGGACTGTGAACCATTCAATATCGTATAGCCCGGGTTCAGTCTCACGATCGTGAATTTTTGCTTTGATGATATAAACAACATCATCGTCAACATCAACAATACAATGTGCATGAGGAAGACCTAGTTTTTGATGCTCAACTACGTACTCAAATGCACTTATGTTTCCAAAACTGTTTTCACAATAGCCATATTGTTTTGATACCAATTTGCCATAAAGCGTGGACCACCGAGGTACGACGAAGGAAATATGACGACGCTTCGAACTCGACAATTTTGATCTCTGCCCTTATTATTCAAATGGTCTATTAGACCTGAATATGACCCAACTCTAAAATCATTTTGCATGCACTAAATATTTTTGATACAGTTTACCTTCAAAATGTAGAAGATTAAAATGATCTCTGCGTATTGCTATGCATATTATTTAAGGTGGATCACTTTATTCCTAACCTCGGTTGCTCTTTCTGCAACATGGATTATATTTATTGAAATACAAAATCGCCACGGGAAGAAAACAATGGAAATGTGAGACTGCAAAATAAACAGAGCCTTCTAGATATTCATCACGAGACATTACAAAAATCGCACCAATATCATCGTGGATAGTGGGCGGATTGTAAAGCCGTTGATCATCATTAGAATTACGATTGAAAGTTAGCTTAATTTCACACATTGTCTCACCGTGAGCTTGAGCTCTTAATTTCTCATTATTATATTCTTCACGAAGATTCTTATAATGAGCTACTATATCCGCGCATATCCGCAATTATCCGCGGATTAAATCGGATATATCCACATGGATTCTTGCGGGTGCGGATCGGATGCGGATATCAAATGTGATTTCCGCATTTTACGGAGATATCCGCATTTTCGGGTTTATCCGCATGCTGCGAATATTAATTATTTATCCGCAAAAATAAATAAAAAAAAAAACAAATAACAACAAAAAACTTAATAATCATCTCAGAGGCGTAAGTGCGAACGAAAAAGTTACAGGTGTCTCAGACGGAAAAAATAGTTCACAACCAACAACCTTTCTTCTTTTGGATAGAACAAAACTAAATTTCGGTTTTTTTGGATGCGGATGAGTTCGGATGCGGATGAGTGCGGATGCGGATTAGTGCCGATGCTGATGAGTGGAGATGCGGAAGAGTGCGGATGTGGATAATTTTTATAATACTTATAATTTTTATAATATGCGGATAATATTTCTTACGGATGCGGATCGGATGCGGATATCAAAAAAATTTGTATTGCTATATCGCTGTCGTTTATGTATAATTCCGCATATTTTGGAAGATTATTTTGATTTAAGCTACCTACAGCTTGCGGATCCAATTCAGTATTGATTTGCATACTTTCAGAGGTTTTATGATAAACTTGACCAGATTTTGAAGCAATAAGGCCCATTTCCGGGAATTTCCAACAGATTTGGAACCAATAGAAGCAAACACATTTACGTTATTGAAATTGCTATATACCCGTTAATGCTGCAAAAATGGAAAAGTAAGTTTACCAATCAAAATTTTTGTTTTAACGTCGTTTTGCGTAAAAAGACCTTTTAAATTATTTAGAGGAGAGTTGTCTGATATGATTGGTAAACTTACTTTTCCATTTTTGTAGCATTCTCGGGTTTCACCTTTAAAATAGTATAGCTTTACAATGAGGACATTCAATGTTAAGTCTGACCCCACTAAACCAGCTTTGAAATGTAACGGAGGAACAAGTTACTGTCGGTTTTTGGCGTATCGCTCCCTTCGAACGGTATATAAAATTTAAATATTTTTTTAATCGAATATGCCATAAGAATCATTATTTTGTGATGTCACGATGCTACGTCATTGTTTCGGTAGACAATCACAAAAAAATAAAAAATTTCGAAAAAAAACAAATCCTCAATAAAAAAAGGTCATCTATTGAAATGTTGCAAATAAAATCCAACTAGCCAACTATTTTTTGCATTAGTACTTATGTAAGGAAGCAGCTACTTGTGTGTAAACTCTAAACAACGAGTAAAGAGGCCAATAAAATCGATGAGTTTGAAAATCGATGAGTTTGTGGCTTTTATTATAGAAGGTTTTGGTTTCTATATATATATATATATATATATATATATATATATGTATATTTTTTTTTAATTTATTGAAAACTACATAGACGAACATTTCTGGTTCTATAAGTATGTTTAATATATGTAACTCCGAAGCCAAACTTTGCCTCTACTTAAAGAACGCCCCGTGGACAACAGTAGAATAGCGTTGGAAGCTCGCAATCAAACAGCAGCGATCGGAAATTTTAAATTCTAAGCTACAACACTTTCAGTACAAGGATTGTGAAGGTCACAGATTTTTTAAGTCAGCAATTTATAATGTATTCACTAAATGGATTTCTTTGTTTTACTCTTTCAAAGGTAAGCACCCTACGGTAATTATCCCTAAGACTGTTTGCTAATTTTGATCAAAATGTATACTAAATTTAATTGAATTAGCATAGTGTAGCGTTCCTGATTCCCGAAAACAATCAAGTTTGGGAATAATTTTTAATACTTTTGTCTCATAGCTATACTATTTTATGAAAAATTATTTTGTTATTGAGGTCCACTAAAGTATATGTAATTTTTTGGCTTATACAAGAGTTACAGCTTATACAAGAGTTAGTAGTAGTAGTAGTAGAAGAGTCAACATTAGTTAAGAGGACTTAAAGAAAGAAGTTCCAAAACTATAAAAAAATGGAAACACCAAAGCTAGCGCATCAATTAGGTATAACTTAAAAAGACAAACACTATACATGTAGATTTAAAAAATGTTAGTTTGTTTTTGATCCGCTTTTAATTTACATTTTAGATTCAGGTAGTCATAGTGGTGGCAACGTTCACTAAAACACGGGAAGTAAAATTTGCTGTGTATAGTTTGTCAGAAAAGTCAGTAAAAAGTCAGAAATATAATTCCGTTATGCAAACATAAATAGTATTATATATACAATAGTATATAATAGTATTATTATATATTCTATAGATTTTGCTACAAGCAATTCTGTTCAACCGTTAACCACGGTAGATGAATTGCAAAATCAAGACACGCAGTTAAAACAACAGGTTGAACACTTAACGGAATTAATGCAACGCCTACTCGAACAGCAGTCACATATACAACACTAGCCGATACAGCAGCCACATATGCAACAACAACCGATACAGCAACAAAATACGCCTCAAGAAACCAACACACAACCAGCATTATTACGATCGCGTTCCAGTACCAACATTTAGTCGAGATAATGTGGAAATGTGGTTTTACCAACTAGAAACTTGGTTCAATCGTCGAAATATTGCAAATGATGATGCAGCAAAGTATGACACGCTGGTTGCAGCACTGAACACCAATTTATTGACTCAAGTAGCTGGTGTCCTAAAAAGTGTTAGTCATGGAAATAAATACGAACCAAAAAAGCAATCATTGCCAATTTTGCCGATAGTGAAACACAGCAACTTCGTAAATTGCTAGCCGGAATTTCACGAGGTACTAACAAACCCACGGGCTTGCTCAACATTATGCGAAACACTAGCAAGAATGCAAAGGCTGAGCAGCTTGGTTTAATCAGACATTTTCGGTAGACTAAATGCCGTCAAAAGTTCGTGCAGTGATAGTGGGGAATAAAGCAAATGCCGCACAACCTGGCAACATTACTTTAGATGAGGAACCAACGCTCGCTGTTGCCATCATCGAAACGTTAGATACCGGAAATTTAAATGTTGCCCAGATATCGCAAGTTTCCGACGGCGATACAATTCAGCTAGCCATTGCTGAACTCACGCGAAAAGTCGACGGATTGTATCAACGAAAAAGTAGAAATCGCTCAAAAAATCGTTCGAACTCGGTTTTGCAAACGATGAACGTGAGAGTTATAAAGTATATCGTAATTCAAGCCGAATTCGATCAACTACTTGTATTTATCATCGGAAATATGGAATGGATACTCGAAAATGTAGAGACCTCTGTAATTTCCATACTTCTTTCCAACAAAAAACGAGTAGGGCACAGATTATGGTCAAATAATCTGCCTGCCATCAATACCAACATTTCAAAAGAATATATATCCGAACAAATAATTTCGAAACACAAGGCTGATCACGCAGATTTATTTGCATCTGCGACTCAAGAAGTTAACCTTATTTTCATTGCTGATTCATCTTCGAACGTTTTTAATTGACATTGGATCGAGCACATCAACATCGATATTGTAGGACCGTTGCCTCTGTCACAAGGACATCGATATCTGTTAACAATAATCGACAGATTTTCTCGGTGGCCCGAAGCCATTCCAATGGAAGGCATGAATGCCGAGCGTGTGGCCAATACGCTGATCTCAAGATGGAATGCTCGCTTTGGAACAACTTAAAGAATAACGACTGACCAAGGACGCCAAATTGAGTCGCAAATTTTTGCAAATTAAATCGGCTATTTGGCACTAAACATTTGCGAACTACACCAAGACATCCGAAAGCGAATGGACTCATAGAACGATTTCATCGGACGATAAAAGCTGCTATTACATGTAGATAAAATGAAGACTGGATATCTCAACTGCCAATCGTCCTTCTTGGCCTACGCACAGCACACAAAGAAAATATCGGTGCAACACCAGCTGAGATGTTATACGGAATGATTCTTCGATTGCCCGGTGGTGAGATTTTCTTAGGAAGCACACCAACACCCCAGTCCAAGTTCGTAAAATTTTTAAAGCAAAATATGAACGCTTTGCAGCCAACGGTCACAGCACACCATATCACATCGCAAGACGTCTTCGACAAATACTTCGTCCTGGAAACAAATAGCCGGAAAACCAAGGTTTCAGTGGATCGATTGAAATCAGCACATGTTTTGAAAGATGACCATCAAATCTCGTCGCCAGAACAACATAATTTAACAAGTCCAGAGTTACTACCAGGCCCGCAAAAATTGTCCAAAGTCACCAAATTTGGCCGTCCCATAGTGACGCCCGAACGATTCAGAAGATGACTTCGGTCTGGTGGAGAAGTAGTGTAGTGACATCTGTTCTACACATATTATTAGTTGTAGAAGTTGTAGTGACACCTACAATATACACGCCTTGATGGTACAACCCGATATAATTATATTTATTTTGGGTTTAAAAGGCAAAACGAAAAGTTAGTCTACAAAATTAAGCGGAACGATACAGACGTATGTAATAATCACAATAACTGTAAAACTAAATATTTAAGTTGAATAAATAATTGGATAAAGTTAGACTTTTTATTAAACTCTACAGTTTCATATGAGTTCCATTTATAACGTCAATCAGGAACCTATTCGATTGTTCAATAAGTTCCGAGTCTAACCCAGAGATGGAGCGTTTAATGAAAAATCTATATAGTTTTTAGTATGTAGCAATCTTTAAACTATATGTGTCAAAATTTCATGACTATCGATGCCATACAGTGATTTAAGCGGCAATACTTTTCAATTTTAAAAAAAAGTGGAAAAAAAGAATACTGTGTGTCGATAAAACATTGTTTTTTAACGGGAAAACTACTGTTTAAGCTCAGAAATGGCTTGAAAAGTATAATTCGGACTCTGTTCCGGTGAAACCATTCATTTGTTGGTAGTATGCTGATTTCAAAAGTGGTCGTACAGGCACAAATTAAGAAGTAACTTAAAAAATCAACAAGCAAGTCCTAAAAATTGTGAGTCCTAAAAAAGATCGAAAAGTAAAAGTACGTGAAATAGCTGAGATCATAAAAATTTTGCACAAACATTTGGCCATGAAAAATCTTTTTTCCAAAAGGGTACCACGTTTGGACCCAATGGAAAAAAATAGATTCACCATTTCACTCCGAATTCAAATCGGCGGTCAGCTGATTGAAAACGGCTTAATGTCATCCACAACTTTCCAAAAAAATAACATGTCTGCAGGCAAGGTTATGGCATTATTGGTGCGTTGGTGGGCGAGTGCCAGAGATAGATAAGACGACAACAACTGCATCAACAACGACAAGCAATTGCTTGGATTAATACAAATTTGGGTAACCGCCCCCCCCCCTTTCATTCCAGTATGCCTTACTCACCAGCCCTGGGAGCTGGCTACGATTCATTGGACCAATCATTCATTAATCCGGAATCAAACCGATTACAGAAACGAATACTAGAAGAAATAATATACACCGGACCACAACACAATTATCGACCATTGGCTATCGTGCACGGACATGAATTGACAACTGGAACATCAGAACTCTAACGGAAACATCAAGATTAGCACAAGTAGAGAAGAAAATGAAGCGATATAATCGAGATATTGGGTGAAGTAAGAAAAACAGTGGAGCCATTACAACAGGCACAGTCAACTATCTGATGTATTCCGGTAGACAAGACACAATATCCAGCACGCCCAGAAATGACATAAAAATTTTTCAATTCTACAAGAAACAATAATGGGGAGAGACTCGTCGATTATTGTGTCGCAAATTAGCTATTTATAAAGGCAGCAGGTTCCCACACGAGTACCCTTAGGCATCTCCAAATGTGTATTTGTTCATACACAAATATCCTTAGGCATCTCCAAATGGAAGAACTGAAAATTAAATTAATCATGAACTGGTTAACAAGAAATTTCTATCCTCCTTACAAGATGTCAGAACAATGAGAGGGGCAGAAGTACACAGCGATCACCAACTGGTAAAAGCAACATTTAAAATCAAACCAGCAGTAGTGAAACGCGTAAAAATCAGTCGGAGGAAATTTAACGAGAGATTGAAAAATACTGGCATCAATTAAAACAAACGCTTTAATTCAATCTTCCAAGTAACGAAACCCAAACCATCGATCAGAAATGGAAACAAATAGCAGAAGCCTATTTTAAGACTTTTACACATGTGCTTGGCTACCAAAACTACACCAGAAAACCATGGATTATAGATGATACGTGGAAGAAAATTGAGGACCGCCACCTATTAAAATTACAGCTTTGTCATGCAAATACGGCGAAAAATCAAAATAAATATGAAGAAACTGCAAGGCAAATAAAAAAAATGCAAGGCACGGAATGATCGCAGGAAATACACCGAAGACATTCTCGAGACTTCAGAAGCAATAGGAGCTGATAGAAAAACTACATCAATGTGTATGAAGGGTCATTGGGAAATTCACAAACTTACCACCAATAAAGAATTCTGGGCAAGTCCAAACATATTGGCAGAAGTATGGAATACTAGTAGAACCCTACAGAAATGGAAAGAGGTACCTCAACAGTTCAATGAAAGTCGTAGCAATGTTCATTCTTGACCGGATATCACAAGCGATCAACCAGCAAATCAAAAAAGAACAAGCTGGCTTCAGACCTGGTAGAAAAAAAATATTGGTGCGTTAAATGAAGAAATCGCTAAAAAAACGGCCACAAATGATAGCCAAACTACACGAATTGAACTTCGAATTTCTTTCACATCACCCGCATTCTCCAGATCTTTCTCTAGTAATTAAATGATCCAGAGAAAGAGATTTGTATCTAAAGCTGAAAAAATGTTATTTTAGTAGTTAGTCTCGAGACTTAATTAAACGATGTGTTATAGTTATGAAAATATTGCAAATTATCGAGTCGAATTCAAAAAAGGATTACATGCAATTTAAATTTGCAAAGAATGTAGATATTTAAATAGAAGATTATAACTAGAAATCGAATAATAACATGTGGTTAATTTTTTTATTATGGTAAGGAGTGCTAAACTAGAAATTAACCTGAATATTATGAATTACAAAACATTGGCACCACACCCAAAGTGCGAAAAAAAAATTGATTTAGAAATCGACGCAGTACATTATGAAAAAATTCTTTAATGATACCATAAAATGCATGATTCGAGATCGATTTCATTTCAAACCAGAACTGACGTAATACAAAATTTTTTTTTTTTTTTTTTTTTTTTAGCTATAAAAAGATTCAATAACTTAATTTAAAAGAAGGAAAAATAAAAAATCAAATTACAATAAAATCCTTGTATCAAATACTAAAAGTAGGATTAAGGTTAATAATATTCGTATTTTTAGTGTGCTTTTCAATTTTCCTAGTTTTTCATTATATATTCCGTCTAGGTATGTTTGTATGTACACATTTATAAAAGGATAGTTATAATTTGATTTTATTACTATTATAACTTTTATATTATTCTGCCAACATGCTTCATATATATAAAAACTATACAAATGCGACTGTGTTCCTATATAAAGTATAGGTTAGTTTTTGTGTAAGTATAGCAAACCAACTGCAATGCAATTTTCTGAAAATTTATTTTAAATTTTTGTGATGAAAATATTTTTGCGGTATATTTTTATTTTTTTTTTATTTTAATATGTGTATATATGTTTGTGTGAAATAGAGTAAGGAAATGGGTAATTCTATGACGGGATGATATATAATTCATATTTGTATATGTATCTACATATATATATATATATATATATAAGTATGTTTATTATATGGCCATGCATTATATTTTTCCGAGGATTTACAACAGCGTAGTATGCAAAAAAAAAACGGTTAAGGATAAAACTTGCATGTTTGATTTTTATTTTAACTACATATAGTGTATAAATAATTACCCCTCTCGCGCGCTTTTATTGCATTGACCTAAAAAACACAATATTATATGCATAATGTTCTACATATTGGCGGTTATTTTGGTTGCATACCACATACATACAAAAAAAACTAAATCAGTTGTGAAATATTTGGGCCAAGGTACATTACAATTGCTATATTTTATTTTCAATAAATCACGAATGTCACGAATAAATTATAATACTTCCTCTAAATAAAAAAAAAATGCCCTCAACCACCACGATATACATCCCGATTTCCCAACCACCACTTTTATATATATAACATAAACACTAGCAGCATAACAATGAATTTTTTTTGTTTTTTTTTTCATTTAGCTTCATTTTTAAGGAAAATCAATTATTTTTATTAATGAAAATGTTATTGTTTTATAGAAAAGCTAAAGAAAATATCATAATTTATTCAAATGGCGAATTGAATGAATATTTTATCAAAGATATGTATATAAAACGAAAAATTGTATGTTGTACGACTAAATTAGCCTTCATGTTCATGGTAAAATTATTGCACATCCGCCCCATGGCCCTCAAAAACATATACATATAATAAAATGTCGATTGTATGCGTATATGATGATTATCGTCATCTTAATGTAGCGCATATAATTTTGTTAAATTTGAACAGGAAATGGGTAATCGGTTGAAGAAGGGGATGCAAGATATTTTTTTTTTTTGGTTTTAAGTTTTATTTTCAATTTATTTAAATTTATAAACTATAAAATATAAATTTTATTTGTGGTTATGCTCTTAACTATGCATATTTACACTACAGCATATGTATATGTACTAGCATATTATTTACAAATATTTGAATATATATATATATATATATATATATATATATATATATATATATATATATATATATATATGTATATATATATATATATATATATATATATATATATATATATATATATATAAAGGGTGACCCATACTTATTGGTCCTTTGATTTAACCAAATTCGCATATCAGAACCAATTTATCTACAATTTTTACAAGACCATGATGATATTCAGGAGCCCACGTTCATTTGATCTTTGTAAATAATTTCTGGTTTCAACACAAAATGAAGCCCACATCTCTTCCTCCGTGTTAGAGAATAGTTAAATGTACATTTTTCAAACAGATGGATTGGTTGCAATAGCCCTATGGCATAACCTCCAAAATCCACTGACTTAACACTCCTATACCACCTCGATTACTACTCATAGTGACCTTATTGCCAAATTAGAAAGTGATGTAATTCAGGTCCAAGAAATGTGTAGTCAGATGGATTTTGTAGCGGAAATAAGAAAGCAAGCTAATGTTTCCGTTTATGACAAAATAATGTAATAAAACGCAACAACGAACATACCATATTAATTTCGCTCATATATACAAAATACCCATTTATCACAAATGTCTCAAAAAACGATATTTTGATAGTAAAGAGGAACCATCTACTGGTACTCCGTTAAACACGCTGTTTCGATATACAAAATCGCAACAACAAAGATTCCATATACCAATTTCAATCCAATACAAAATTAACAAGATTTTTCTTGTTTTGGGCAATTCGTTATTCCGTTATTCGAATACCTATATAAGAAAATGAATAAAACGATAATATAGTCATTTTAGATTATTCGTGCATTGGTAAACTTCGATTAAAAAAGTGGTTAATTTTATCGCGAAAAAATGGATCCTGAAACTATAAAATATTGGTAAGTCAATAATGATAGTTAATTAACATTATAATATAAAACTGTTTTTTAAATCGTGTTTGTAAGCCGTTGCAAAAATGCAACATTTGTCTTTAGTTGATATATATGATTTTCTAGAAAAACTCTTATGCTTTATGCTTCGTACAATATACCTGATGATATCCAGCTGCCGATTTCTGTAGTGATTTAGACGAAAATTCTGGTGAAGAAGACGATTTAAACCTAACTCATTTTTAAAACAAATCAATTACTGGCCGGAGTAGAGATCCAATTTCTAAATAAACTTAATTCATAGGATAACACGCTCAATTCATTTTTTTGAGAACATCCAACGAAGTAAGCAGCAAAAAAAAAATAAAGCCATAAAAATTGAAGCAAATGATATTTATGCGCGTTTATCGGCGTATTGATGGTTACTGGATTTAAAACGTAACTACGAAGGCGGGTGTACTGGGCTAATGATCCAAGCACTCGCAATGAGCTAATTACAAAATGGTTGAAATGGCCATTATTTGAGGAAATATTTACTAACATCTATTTTTGTGATAGCTCGGAAATATACCGCGGATCGATTTGCCAAAATACGCCCATATTCATCAAATATTTTCACGACGTTTTTTTTAATTTGCTCCTGCAGAGAGATATATTGAAGTTGAAGAATCAATGGTTCCCTACTATTGTAGGTAGCCATGCAAGCAATACATGTTGTAACAAGCCGGATCGTTTTGGCTATAACGCTTGGGTTGCCGCTAGCAGATTGGGATACTGTTACGTTTTTGACATATACCAAAGACGTAATGAAAAAAGGAATTGCACAGCAAATTAAGAAAAAAAAATCAGATACGGTTAACAAGCCGTAATTAAGAAATACTATAGAAACATAGGCGGAGTTGACCTATTGCAGGATCGTCACTTTTCAAACTATCGTTTAAGTATCAGCAGAAAAAAATTCTACATGCGCCTGTGATTTTGTGGATGATCGATGTGGCTATTACAAGCACCTGGACTTTTTCAAAAAATTACGCAGTAAAATTGGACCAACTAAATTTTCGGCGGCAGTTAGCAGAATCCCTTCTAACACGGCTAGGTTTTAGCTTTGATATTAATGAATGTAGCCATGCATTAGCTTTGAAATTAGCCCGTGTTTCAATACGTTTTAATAGGGTGGTTAGTATTTTAAATTAGGGATTTTTAAATTTAGCTAAATGGCTACCCTAAAAACTTAAAATACCCCTAAGTCGTAAACCAAGCTCCTATAGAAAAAAAATGTTACTTAATTTTTTTGACTTATTTTAACCTCCCCTATCACTTCTGAAAGGCTTTTATATAAACGGTGGGGCACACTGTGTATATATATATATATATATATATATATATATATATATATATATATATATATATATATATATATATATATATATATATATATATATATATATATATATATATATATATATATATATATATATATATATATATATATATATATATATATATATATATATTATATATATATATATATATATATATATATATATATATATATATATATATATATATATATATATATATATAATCACACCACAAATAAAAATATATGGAAGATTTTTGAAGACTAGCATTACCAAAAGGAAGGCAGCATTTGAAGCGATAGAGGAGCAGAGATTGTGTTTTCCTTTCAAGCTGGACAACCCACTTCAGGCCAACTTTTTGCTTGCGTAACGAACGGCACTGTACACCACACAAATCTAAAAGCGACCAATTACTACTATTTTTCGTCTGATCATTCACCTCTGTAATAGTAGTGATGAGTCCTAATGTCCTAAAAATAGAAAAGTCAAAATGTTTCATAAATGGATCCAATATATAAGGCTAATTGACTAATATATTTCTCTTTAGAGAAGTCTACAGAGACTATCTATAAATATTCCGCTTAGCACACCAATTTATATTGATGAGGCTACATACGTGTTAAAAGATGTTTTGGAGAAGGCAGCAAAAATACTCCACCTGCCGTTAATAAACCTGAGAAAGTTAATAATCTGCTCATAGACATCCAGGAACTTGTTCAAGAAAAGCTAAGAATAAGGAGGCCATAGCACGAATCTAAATATCATTTATTGAAGTAAAAAATAAATCGAGCTATGAAAACTCTATAAAAATTGCATTATTGGAAAAATAAAACCAGAGTTTGCAGATTTATTTAAGTGAAGTCAGATTACTCCTTATGGAAGACAACGAAACATATAAAAATGCCAGTTGATCTAAATCCTCCATTTAGCCCAAGTGAGTTAGATAAGGAACGATTTAAAAAAACGGGATACGAGTTTCTAAGAGAAGGTAAGACTTTTCCTTAAAAGATCACTTAACGGTTTCGCAATCCCTGCAATACTGGGACCAAATGTCTGGTAGTAATTTACTAACCTATTATATCGGTAATATTTTTTGGAGTAGGATATTAGGATAATAGGTTATAGCATCAATCCTTGATGGATTAGGCTTTAGGCGATCAAGAGTGATCAAATGGCGTAAGTAATAATTTCCTCATCCAGGGAGCTCGCATTTGTCCTATGAACTTGTAAATTTTGTTTTACAGACAACGACGTCATCTTATATAGTAAACGCAGCATTTTAGTTGTTTAACCAGCTAGAACATTGTTCATGAGATGCTGGAAGTACTAGGCACGATTTTCAAGTCCATTGACATCCTTTCAAATTTTTACTACCACAAATATCTACTAGAACCTATGATGATAGCCGTTTGCTAAACCTATTGTACTAAAATAATTACAATGACCTAGTTGTAATATACGATACCACATACATTGGGTAGAGGATAACTGTCTCCGACAGTATTATCCATTAGGCGACGATAATCTACTTTGTGTTTGACTTTTTCGCAACGCATAATAAAAAATGCAAATGAAGTCCTCTGTATTTTTTCGTACCGCTTGTCGCTTGTGTCACTGACACGCATGTCTCCCTCTAAGAAGGATAGATCATTAAAATTTAGGAAAATTGTCAAAGTTTAATCTTTTTCGTGTCTATTAAGGTTACTAAAATTATTCGATTCTTGGAGTAACCTATTTGATGTTTCAGACTGAGATTAAGAAAAACAAAAAATACCGCTACAGGCCAAATAGTTAAAGCATTACCCGATGAAAGATTACAAAATTTACTTCAAATAATCAATGCAGTGTTTAGACCTTTCTATGTTCCAGACTAACGGAAAGTGGCACATGTGTTAAAGATACCAAAATCAAAAAAAATCACCTAACGACCAAAAATCTGGCTGGTCGATTTCTTTGCAATTTCAAGATACTCAGACAGAAAGATAAAAAAAAAAAACAAATAAATTCATGCGTTAACTTCACCAACAAAAAGGTTTACTGGACACCAGTGGAAATCAACTCCTCGAAAATTTCATATTCAAACTCGACCAAATATCTAGCCATTTGTTATAGGTAGCACTTGTGGCTTATGGTTATAGGAATAGGTTATAGGTAGTATTCCATAATAAAGGTCTACTAAACTAATATGGTCCTACGGTATATTCTGCTTTGGGAATTTACCAAAAAGACCATTGGGAAAATAAAACAATCATTTCCAAAACTTTACGTGACATTGTAAATGCACCATGATTCGTAAGAAATGATAATCTTCATATATGGACTTAATTTCTCGTAAGGGGATGGAAGCGTAATTTTTTTTTACTGCCAAAATAGTGATAATTTTGATTTATTAACATTTTTAAGGCTCGAGGAATTTCGGAATGGTATATGTACCTTTGCAAAACAACAAAGTACAACCCTGCGCAATACAAGTGATCCCTGTAAGTATATATAATATATAGTATGGAATACTGGTGTTTAGTTCTTTCCATGTTTCAATAAATTTTGAAACAAATCGAAAACGCAAAAATATTCTAGGATGATGGAAAATAATTACGATATAGATGTTCTGTATTGTGTATATGATGTGTGGATGAGTTATTCAGTTTGTGTATGTTTATTCATACATAGTTTTTTGGGTGTCACCAGTCCAATAATCGTGTTGGAATAATAAACTAATTAATTCAATAGTTTTTTTTTTTTTGTTTTGGGGAGTTCTTCCAATGTATAATATTATATATGCCTATGCTATATGAATATACTATAGGCAATAGTTTGGGCTAAACATGGATATGGTATAGTAAAAAGTAGTTATGTGGTTTTGTAGTATAACTATTGAATTTTATATATGTACACACATTCTGTTAGTTTTTTGTTAGTTTTAATTAAATATCACTTATGGGGAAAATTATATTCATTTAATAATTTTATCTTGATAATTTTATTTTTGCATGGGTTTGTAGACAGCAAAAAAAAATTATAGAAAATAGAAAAAATATTGTGTTTTTGGGGTTAAATAATTTGTGGCGCCATATATTGGACGATAAATATTTAATGTAATGGTAATACACTATACTATAATATTACTATTCTGGGTTGGTTCTTTAGAGTTGATCAAGCAAAATTGTAATACATTCAATGTAAAATAACATTCAGAATAAATTGTAAGGCTTGTTTGCTTGATTATTAGTTATGATATTTGTTCTGCGGCCGAAGTATTCCGGTGTGACGGCAAAATCCGGTTCTGGGTAAATCAGAAGCTCTTGCTTCTAAATGTTAGCTATTTCGTTCCACTGCTAGAAGAACATGTTTCTTCCAATATATCAGAAATAAAAAGTTATCCCAAAATACAAAAATAATCAAAATACAAGCATGGTTAGGAATGCTAAGTAAAAAGATTTCTAAAGTATCGAAAAAAAATTCACATTCATCGTAAAAAAAACCATAAAAATTGAAACATTATATTCCGTTAAACTATATGACTACGAAAAGGCCGACAAGATCAAGCAAGACAGGCCAACGAAGGGAAATCTAAACATGGAAGAATTTGTGGTGTTGAAACTAAACTAAATTCACCCAAGAAATATAGATTCTATGAATAAACGGTAAATTATCCATCACTGGAAGGTTTCTTTCCTTTTCTGAACAAGAGCAGCGATGGAATGGAATATTTAAGCTATCCGCAGATACCCAAGCCACCAAGATATTTGCAATGACATAAGTGTTATATTCCGGTGACTAATATCTTAACAAATGCTGCAAGTACCTTGAATTACTCATGGCCAAGCGTAAAGCGTTGCTCGCAAATCAAAAGCTGTTTCTTAATTGTATGTTTTAGAATCTAATTTATAATAATTTTAAAATTTTGTATGAATTAAAGTGTAAATAAATTAAATTTTCGTGCGAGTGTACTATGTATTTGTCATAAAACGGTTAATTCAATTGATTTGTACTTTTTAATCAATTTTTTTAGAAAGTAATTTATATGAATTTTAAATTTTTGTGTTAAATAAAGTGTATATAAATTAGATTTTCGGCGATTATATGACGTACAGGTCATAAAACGGTTAATTAAATTGATTTGTAATGTTTAAACAATTTTTGTTTAAATCTAGTTTATATTAATTTTATTTTACTATCATTATATTATATTATTATATTATTATTTATAAATTAATTAATAATTATATTTCTACATTTGTTATATTTTAGTATTTGTATAACAATTTTTTATAATAATTTCAGTGTTAAAGTGAATATAAATAAGATTTTCATGCAAATACTTGACTTATTTAGTTATTTTGATTGTTGTATTGTTTTATTATTACATTGTTGTGCTATTACATTATTATTTTTATATTTATATATTTTCATATTTTCGTATTGTTGTATTATCGTGTTGTTATACTTTTGTATTGGTATATTATTGTGTATTTTATTATTGTATTATTTATTATTAT
The DNA here is from genome assembly GCA_963556175.1 of Tipula confusa. Lineage (NCBI taxonomy): Eukaryota > Metazoa > Arthropoda > Insecta > Diptera > Tipulidae > Tipula > Tipula confusa. The sequence goes on from OY744475.1 coordinate 84,251,750, forward strand.
ATAGAATAATTTTTAGCTACAATGGGACAAATTATTAAATTTTTTTAAAGGTGAAAATTAACTCAATTCAATACAGCCTACGGCTTGCAGAAATTATATTATTATATTATATTATGTTATTATATTATGAATTAATTAATTTATGATTTCAGACGAAAATTATTTCAATATATTACAGCATTTGGCTAAGAGCAATTAATTCATTATTAGAATTTATTTTCAGGGAACCTTTGCAGATTACAGTTAAATGGTGGTACACTAGAATTGCTGATGACAGAATACAGAGTAGTTTAGTAAAATTGTGATTGTCTTATACTAAAAGTAGTTTGAATATTGGCTACTGGGAAACCGGACCAATTCTGTCATTACTGATATACCTTTCCTTTCCTTTTTTAATTATGAAAAACTATAATTTTATGAACATAGTTTTAAATATTTTCTAAAGTAAATTTCTTATTTCAAATGCATGCTTTAAAAACACATTTTAAGAACGATTTTGGGCTTCAGAATTTATTTTATTACAAAAGATTACTAAAAATTCTACTTCGAAAGTTTAAATTCTGCAATGGTTTATAATTTGGGGTAATACTAAGTACACCTGTACCCAATTAACTTACTTTTTTCTTATTTTATGTTGTGTCTTAGATGCAGATTACTGTCAAACTGATGTAATAGAATAGTTTCCACTATATATAAATATATATCTATATATATATATATATATATATATATATATATATATATATATATATATATATATATATATATATATATATATATATGTATATATATATATATATATATATATATATATATATATATATATATATATATATATACATATATATTATATATATTATATATACCACTATATATATATACATATATAGGTAAAGCCTTATATATTCTACAAAGAAAGAAGATATTATGTTATACAATTTACTTGTTTGTCCATGATTTACATCAAACGTCAAATTATATTTTGGCTAAGTACATAAATTAATTATATTCGTAATTGTACCACTCATTATAGTAATGTGTCCTTGGTTTGTTTAGCAATGGATTAGAGATTTGTTTACCACACTGCAATCCCTGAATTATTTATTAAAAAAAAAAGTTAGTTGGATTCAATTAGCAAAATTTGTAGCAAGTAGTTCAATATTTTTATGGTACAACTTACAGTGAATTTCAATTTTAGAATTTGATATAGCACAATATTTAAAATATGACAGTCGTCATTAGGAGTAATGAACATTTACAAATAAGACATATCTCATGACTAATTTAAAATGAAGAAGTAAAAAAATACATATGGAGTTTAAGCATAGTTTGATAGAAAGGTGAAAAGTAAGTAAAATAATAAAGAGGTGATACAGACGTGTTTTTGAACCTAACCTGAAAAAAAATCAAGCATCTCGAGAAAAATCAATGCCAAGAAGAAAACTTTTAGAGATTATTAGTGTCGCTACTACAGTCAACTATTTACTAACTGCAGATTCACTAAATCTTGATGAGATCAAATTCTCGTTTAATTTTAAAAAATTTAACTGTCATTCATTTGCACGCAGATGATATATTTACTGATATACTGATCTGACTTTTGTTTGCCAATACCAATTCGCAACCAACAAAATGTCAATCTTTCAAATTAACTTAAAGCTTTCGTATGTTACCACCATATTGCATGATTACGTACTGGAAAATCTACCTATGTTGGGTTCTGAAAAACGACAAGTATTCGATATAATTTTTGGTCTGCAGTCAATATTACATGTAACAGCTTTAAATGATAGATCAAATGAATGCCCAATTACATACTTGTGCAGCTTTCCTCACAATAATTTGATGTTTACAGTCAGAATTCAAATTAAACCAGCAATAGCCATAGATTAAGAATTCCAATTTAAATGATAAGTCTATTCCCTTGGCAACCACATCAAAAAAGGTTAGACTCTAAATAATTTTGGTCTCCCAAAAAATCATTTTAAAATCTCATTTTCATCCTACATATCGAATTACATCAAAATCGTTTCAGAACTTGCCGAGTTTCTCCCTAGTTGGCCATATTCCAAAACTTTCCTAAAAAATAATTTTAAGTTTTAATATCCAGTTTTGAAACATATCCCGTTTTGTACCTTATCTCGTTTTGAAATATCCAGTTTTGTACCATATCTCGTTTTGTACCTTATCTCGTTTTGAAATATCCAGTTTTGAATTATCCTGTTTCGTCAAATCCAGTTGTAAAATATCCAGTTTCGACCGGTACCCGTATAAAACACATAGATCTTCAAAAATCAATCTAGTTAAAATAGACATTGGTTTCAATATTACTGGATGCCTTGTATTATATGGGGCTGCCCTGTTTTGAATGTTGCGTCCAACTCGTATAATGTTTTCTTCATCTGAAAATGATTCCACTGTTTTTGATCGTTCCTCATATAACTTCCAATAATTGCGTTTTTGACTAGGTCAATGATCCTCGCTTAAAATTAGCCAATAAAACCGCCTTTCACCATAACTGTAATTTTGTCACTGACTAGGTCAATGATCCTCGCTTAAAATTAGCCAATAAAACCGCCTTTCACCATAACTGTAATTTTGTCACGCAACCATTCGTTGACATATGGTAACACCATATCTAAAATTATCGAAGTTTGGTTTGCTACGAATGTCGTTCATCGCCTAAGTTCGCTGGCAAGCTAATGACGATTTTTGAGTCCATCCGTGAGTAGGTATTGCTAATTTGTAAACTTGATATTGCTTAATAGTTTCAATTAATATAGCTAACAGCTCCACACAGCTCCAATTTCGGTAAATAATGTTAAAGTAGAATACTGTCGCGTATAAGCTCTTTAACTGCGTTATCACAAAATCAATGTATCTCAACGTATAGGACTAAGGAACATATAGTAATAACATTAGTTGCTTTCGTGCTTCCTCTAGTAGTATCGGATCATCCCAGTTTAAATGTAAAATCCAAAGAGTCTGCATACAAATTTTAAATTGTACCAAGTCCGGGGGTAACCAACCAAGCGGTTCGAATAGTCTCCTTGTCTCCGAAAAAATGGTTGATTTTTACGCTCATATCTTGCTTGTTTAGAGCTTTAAAATACTTGGAGTCCGTTACACGGATATGGCGAAGCAATGCAACTGCTTTTCCTCTTAGTGATCCCTTCAACTATACTGGAATTGTTGAACTGGGCTAAACACTGTCGAATCACTGATTGTTGTTAAATATAATTCATAAAATGGCCACCAAGCGTGTATAATCGCCGAAAAAATTAAATATACTTATCTACGTCAAATATTGCCTTAACTGTAAATATTGCTCTAACTTGTCAATTTGGCCTTAACTGTAGATCACTGTTTTTTTATGCTTGATACCATTGACATGGTTTAATACTATCAGCTTATTATTGATACAAAGACACAAATTTGATAGGGAAACTCGAATGTGGCTCTTAATATTTAATAATATTGAATCATTTTTCTAACATAATATTTTTAAAAAAATCGAAATTGGAAAATGAATAAAAAAGTTTTGTATAATGCAGAGTGCGGCAAAGTAACTATATGAAGTAAACAATGTTAAACTTTTTCGTAAGCAAAAAAATCCGGACAGTAGTACCCCTTTGCAAATTTCCGAAAATCACTGAATAGTCAAAAGCACGAGTAATAGTGGTCCGAATTTCGTGAATGATACCTTTATCAAAAGCTTGTGACACCAGCAAAATTATTAGCACAAAATATTCATATATTGTCACCAATCATTTCTAAGCAAAAAAATCCGGACAGTGGTACCCCTTTGAAAATTTCTGAAAATCACTGAATAGTTAAAAGCATGAATAATAGTGGTCCGATTTAGGTGAATGATACCTTTATCAAAAGCTTGTGACACCAGCAAAATTATTACTACAAAATATTCATATATTGTCACCAATCATTTCTATGCAAAAAATTCCGGACAGTGGTACCCCTTTGCAAATTTTCATAGATAAAATTTAGATAATAAAAAAATTAAAATTATTTTTCTAATCCTTGGAAATAATCGTTCATTAATTAAAACTTAACGACCAACGTGAATACGTAAGTTTTGAAAGAATTGCCCCAACGAATTTAAACATTCGTTCTCTGATGGATAATTTTGCTTAATTTGCAACTGGTGGAAATTTAAGACGTGCGTAACTGGCAGATCGGTCGAAATATTGTTGATGAAATTGGTCTTATACTGGAAGAAACACTACACCAAGTTATATGGAATACTTTGCTTTTGCCTCACCCTGTATTTGAGCTTATAAATGTACTTTCTAATACATCAACTTATTAATTTAACAACTCAGTTGCACCGATAAATTTTAACATTTATATAAGCTAATATAAGCTAATTTTTATTAATTAATTATCAAATGTTGCGTTAAAAATTGAAATAAAAAAATAATAATAATAATAATTCCTATTACAACCTGAATGACCTTCAAAAGTTAGTACAGCCAGTTTATTATGAAAATTGCAGTAATTACGCATCACTAAAAATTTTCTACGTTAAGTTTTTTTTTTACCTACACGAGTCCTAAGACAAGAAGCCACGAAATATTTAAAATAAAAATAATACATTTGACTCCAAAACCATCGATTAATCTTTATAAAAACTGTCTTTTACCCCCGAATAACGTGCATTAATTTGACATCATATTTTAAACATTAACAAAAAATAAAAAAATTTCCAACATTTTTCATTAAATTATGACAGGTATAATATATACATACATAAATTTTTCACAACATTTTAATACTCCCATCAAAAATCATTTCAACGATTGGCAATCTGCTATTTAAGCGTACAAAAAATTAGATCTAATATTGTTGTTTTTATACAGTCACTCTAGTCTCTATGTACTAAACTACTAACTTCTAACTTCCACTCACCGTAATATATAGATGGGGGAGGAAGGGAGGAGCAGGATGTTGGATCAGTATAAAATACAATTTATTTTCTTGATTAATTGCCAAAAATAAGTTATAATTTAGTTAGTTTTGAGGTTTATATAATCATCCCGAATATAACAAAAACAACAACAACAACCAATAAAATAAAAAAAAGGAATGAATGAATGATTGCTATCACCAATGGCACACCAAACCAACAACAAACACAACAATTTTACCACCACAACGTACCGAAATAAGAAAACCATAAAATTTACAAATTACTTAAAAAAAAATTTTTTTTTTTATTTTAAAATGAAGAACGAACGAGGAAAAAAATATATAATTTATTATGTTTTTCTTAAAAATATATATAAGTTTCAAAAAAAAAATAAAAAAATTTTGTATCCTTCTTATATACAAAACTCGACATGACGTCATAATTCTTTTATACCATGTCCTAGTTTAGTTTAGTTTTTCCTTACGAAAACTTAATGTATTTTTGTTTCTTTCGGTTTTAAAGTGCATCCATCAAAATATTCCATAGCAATATAAACTCTTATGGGAATGTTCCGGTTTTTATTATATATACTTTATATAGATTCATTCTTCCTTATTATCCTATTTTTTTGTGTTCCCTTGCTGCTATTTTTATATTATGTCGTTTTTGTCTTACGAGCTAAAATTTTTTCTTTTTATTGCATTTGCTTCCTTTGTATTTTCTTGGTTGTTTCTTGAGAAATGTATTAAAATAAATACAAATGATGAACGAAAAAGGAAGGAATTAAAATTAACCATTGATTGTGATGAAATTGGGGGTATTCAATTCTTATATACAGTAATCCATCGTTTTACGGAAAGCATTAGTTTCTCAAAAAAAATGCTGTTCAAGCATCGACAAACAGTCAAAAATGAAAATATCACTTTGATGTTATCCGCGATGCTATTTACTGTATGGCGGTATAAAGGATTTACAAAGCCTGTTTATATTATTTTAAATTTTTGCTAATCTGGAAAAATTAATTTTGTTTAAAGAATTCTGGCCTATAAATCTGAGCGTTTAATATATTTAATATATTTAATATATTTAATATATTTAATATATTTAATATATTTAATATATTTAATATATTTAATATATTTAATATATTTAATATATTTAATATATTTAATATATTTAATATATTTAATATATTTAATATATTTAATATATTTAATATATTTAATATATTTAATATATTTAATATATTTAATATATTTAATATATTTAATATATTTAATATATTTAATATATTTAATATATTTAATATATTTAATATATTTAATATATTTAATATATTTAATATATTTAATATATTTAATATATTTAATATATTTAATATATTTAATATATTTAATATATTTAATATATTTAATATATTTAATATATTTAATATATTTAATATATTTAATATATTTAATATATTTAATATATTTAATATATTTAATATATTTAATATATTTAATATATTTAATATATTTAATATATTTAATATATTAAATATATTTAATATATTTAATATATTTAATATATTTAATATATTTAATATATTTAATATATTTAATATATTTAATATATTTAATATATTTAATATATTTAATATATTTAATATATTTAATATATTTAATATATTTAATATATTTAATATATTTAATATATTTAATATATTTAATATATTTAATATATTTAATATATTTAATATATTTAATATATTTAATATATTTAATATATTTAATATATTTAATATATTTAATATATTTAATATATTTAATATATTTAATATATTTAATATATTTAATATATTTAATATATTTAATATATTTAATATATTTAATATATTTAATATATTTAATATATTTAATATATTTAATATATTTAATATATTTAATATATTTAATATATTTAATATATTTAATATATTTAATATATTTAATATATTTAATATATTTAATATATTTAATATATTTAATATATTTAATATATTTAATATATTTAATATATTTAATATATTTAATATATTTAATATATTTAATATATTTAATATATTTAATATATTTAATATATTTAATATATTTAATATATTTAATATATTTAATATATTTAATATATTTAATATATTTAATATATTTAATATATTTAATATATTTAATATATTTAATATATTTAATATATTTAATATATTTAATATATTTAATATATTTAATATATTTAATATATTTAATATATTTAATATATTTAATATATTTAATATATTTAATATATTTAATATATTTAATATATTTAATATATTTAATATATTTAATATATTTAATATATTTAATATATTTAATATATTTAATATATTTAATATATTTAATATATTTAATATATTTAATATATTTAATATATTTAATATATTTAATATATTTAATATATTTAATATATTTAATATATTTAATATATTTAATATATTTAATATATTTAATATATTTAATATATTTAATATATTTAATATATTTAATATATTTAATATATTTAATATATTTAATATATTTAATATATTTAATATATTTAATATATTTTGATACCGGGAAAATCCTTTAATATTTACATATAATTTTTTTCAATTAGAAATCCAATATTTAATTTATCGCGGGGATTCTTTCCTACAAGGTAAATTGTATGATAAAATGCTCAATGCTTAATACAAATGACAGAATCCGTTCTTTAAACAACATCAAACAAAAAATTTATCCTATTGCTTCAAATTCAAAAAGCCTAAATGATAAATTGAATAGCAATTAATGGAAAATATTAAAGCAAATGTAGTATTCTGGTATCAGATCTAACAGAATCAGTAGATACCCTGACTTCCAAGCATTTTAGCATCGTAAATAAATTGAGTATTGCTCAAGAATTATTCAATTCTTACTGAACATCCTGACTATAGTGCTGCTGTTAAACATAATGTATAGTTCACTATGTTGATACAAAGGGTCAGTAGTCTCCATTTTGTAAACCTCGTCGTCAAAATGAGAATAAACACGTAACAGCGAAACACGAGTTTCAAAATATGATCGATTCGGGAATATGTCAATATTCATCGTTATGGGTAGCGTTACCGTTACACTTCGTTAAAAATAAAGACAATACTGATTAGAGGCCTTTTAGTAATTACCGCCGGTTGAATGCATGTATGATGCTCGACCGGTATCCAATACGTGTGTATATTGATGATATTTTGGTAACCAAATGTAACGAAGAAGCATATAGATCATTTAAACCAAGTGCCATTTGAGCTTAAGCGATTTCGATTTTAAACTTAAAATGTCAACATGCGAACTAGAACAGTAAAGTCTCTAATTTTTATCTCACGTTATTTCAAAAAATGGAATACTGCCTTCTAGCACAATTCACAAATGACATTCATCATATCAATGGTAAAGATAAATATGTCACTGTTTATCTATCTCGATCGCATGTAGAGTCGATAACGCAGTAATCGAACATACTGTAACGAATATCGGAAAACTTATTTCTGAGCAAACAAATAGAATAATGAAATAAAATCGATCATCTCCAACTCAGAAAATTAGGACTGCCAGAAATTTAATATCATCATGATATTTTTGGCTAAGTATGAATATCGATATAGGTTACTGGGCGAAAAACTGCATAAATTGTCGAAACTCGAAAGTCTATAGGCACGTAAAATAATCCAGACAAACCATATCGTACTTTGGCAATTGATTTAATTAAGCCATTGTAATTATTAATTTTATTTCTTATTTAATTTGTAGCGACCATCGCTACACACACAATTAAAATTATTCAGATATTTCGTGCAATTCCATATAATTCGCTAACGCTACATGTACACTGTACATAAATATATATAGAGCGTAAAGTAGCTATTACACATAGCACTCGGTCGCCATGGCCTGATGAGATGACAATTAATTTTTAATTAAATTCCTCATCAGATCGAAACTGAGCTTTGCTTTGCACAACATCCGAATTCTGAATAATGTAAATAACGACACGTCACCGCCGTTGTTATAAATTTCATACAATTATTTGGACGTATTTATCATAAAACGGTTAATTCAATTGGTTTGTACTGTTTAATTTTTTTTAAATCTAATTTATATTAATTTTAAAGTTTTTTGTGGAATAAAGTGTATATAAATTAGATTTTCGTGCGATTACATGATGTAGTTATAAAACAATTAATTCAATTGATTTGTACTGTTGAATCAATTTCTTGGAAATCTAATTTATATTAATTTTATATTACTATCATAATATCATTATATTATATTATTATTTATAAATAAATGTATTATTATACTTTTACATTTGTAGATTACACCTGTATGATGACACACTGCAGTTGCTGATAAGAGATGATAGAATATAGACCAGTATTTTTAACGTGGATATCGACATTATTGTAAGTAATCAGTGTTGGCTGATCATTATTATTTAGATCAATGTAGCTCAATTCTGTTACTATATTGATTTGACTATTAATTAAGAGATGGCACCACTGATATGCAAGAATCATATTTTTCTATAAATGTTGTACGGCAGTGGATTAAACCTTTTTTCTGTCATTTATAATCAAGCTATCAAACCATCAAGAATAAAACTAAAATAAAATTGAAAATTACAAGAAACACATTTTTGGATATTTGGATAAACATTACTGACTTACCTTTCTTTTCCCTACTCCACAAAAATTTACTAACTATTGGCCGACAAGGTGTTTTTAACCGGGTCGATCTCAATAATTTAACTAATATCATGCCTTATCCTTCCAAGTATATATAAAAACGGGTGCACGGTGAACCCGGCGCTTGTGATATTCTGCTTAATGCTTGGCCGTACATTCTAAAACAATCAAAGCATTCAATTGTTTAATTTCATAAAATTATTTGGTTATTTCCACTAAATGTTAGGTTAATAAAATAACTAAAGTTTTTTTGGGTAAATTAACCAAAATATTTTTTTAAATAATCAAAACATGTTTATTTAGGCTGTGTGCGAATCGGTTAACAAATTAAATATTTTAACTGTGGTGGAAATAAAAATAAATGACTAGTAAATTTATCTATGGTTATATTATGTTAAAACGCCAAAGGAAAATATGATTACAATTTTTAACTGCACCGCGACTAGTTAAAAATTTTGTGGTGAATAAAATGTTAAAATTTTAACTTTTTACTCGTTTTTATTTCGTTTCGCACACAGATTTTGAATAAGTGCGAAACGAAATAAAATACGCGTTAAAAGTTAAAAAATTAAAATTTTAATTTTTTATTCACCACAAAATTTTTAACTGGTCGCGGTGCAGTTAAATATTTTAATCATGTTTTTCTTTGATGGTTTGTGCATCATATAACCAGAAATAAAAAATGTACTAGTTACTTATTTAATCCATTTTTATTTCCACCACAATTAAAATATTTAACTTTTTAATCGATTCGCACACGGCCTTAGCGCAATTTTTTTTAACCTAGCTATTTCGTTGAACGAAAAACCACAAGTTTTTTTAAAATTTATCCAAATTTTTAGTAAATATTACTCCGATTTTTTTAAATGTACCCACCACTTTTATGACTATTTCCAAAAGAAATGATAAGTGGCAAATTGGCTTAGCAATAAAAATGTTACTAGTACAAAGTTTTTTCCACTAAAATGTACATTTACATACCTCAATGTGGCTTATTTCAATTTCATGATTGAATTAAAAGAAAAGACTTAAGATTGAACCATAGATAACTTATCATCATTTTTCTGACGTCTAAACACTTTCTCGATGGTTTCGAAAATCCATATAATTGAAAACTACTGTATCGAAAATAAGGATTAAACTATGAATGTACTAAAGCAAATAGTTTTTAGTTTGACTTGTCTATAACTTATTACGTACATAGATGATTTCACCTGAGCTGCCAAAAAAATATACCGAATTGAAAAACCAAAACAAAACCCATAAAATCTATTGATCTCATTCTGTCTTATATAGGAGTATGTGACCGGAATGAAGAATTACATGAAGTTAAATTCAATTTTTTTTTTCATCATCGGTATACACATCGATAAGATATTCAATTCTCATTTTCTTATGATTTCTTATTTTGATGTTATTATTTCCTTTTTTGGTTTAATGATTCTATATTGTAGTCGTATATGTAGAGTATAAGTACGATGGGTGATGGGATTTGGCTTTATTCATTTGGCTGGGAATTATTTATCGAATTTTATGTTATTTTGTTTGTTGCTTTAATAGTTGAAATTCATAACACGTCACATTGTTTAAAGTTCAGTATTTTATGTATTAGCCGCATGCACCTGATATATTATATGAGGGGATACAGTCTACATATATACGTTTTGGAATTGGCCCATGTATTTCGCATGACTTATGTATATGAATTTATTGGTTAACCTTGTCACCAAACTGAAGTTAAAAGTTGCCAGTAAAATTATGACAGTTTTATATACTCGTTCTCAAAACACGACCGAAAAATATAATACAAAAAAATAATTTCCTGTATTTAGAAACACAAAAAAACAAAAACACCAACAATAAATGTGTCCATTCTTTGTGCTGTGTGTTTCGGTCATGTCGCAAAACATTTCTTTTCGACAGTTTTGTGTGTGTGTGGTGTTGTGTTAGGTTCATTTTATTACTTTGACTGACCCCTTTTTTCTGTTGGTTGGTTTCCCTATTGTTCTTATAAAGAATGTATTATATGCATGGTGTTACTATTGTTGTTGTTGTTGATGGTGGTGGTTGTGGTGTTCTTAGGTTCTTAGTACATAAATGAAGAATAATGGAATATAAATGTTACGTCATTCTTTTTAACGCAATTAAAATTAATTTTTTCCCATCAAACATATTTTTTTTTATGGGATCATGGAATAATATCCATCACTTGTCTTTTATATGGTATACATAACAAAACGTAGTAAAACTGGTATGGGGTACCTTCTAAAGTTATATTTCTTTTTTTTTATGTTTTTTATTTCTAATATTAACTGGCTAATCAACCGGGATAAATGGCCGTATCAGATTGGTTGAAATTGTAATTAGTAAGAAATACAAATACTCGTAAATTATTATTACGGAAACAATTTGTTAATATTACAGCGGCAATCGAATTCTGCGAGATTTAACCGAACTAAATTAAGATGGATAGTAAAAATTTAATTGCTCGTTTAGGTTTAAGTTTATTTAGCATTGTTTAAAATCACACGGTACTTCATGGTACAATCCATCAATTGATTTAAGAAATTTATAAAAGCAAATATTTCTGTACATTGCTTTAAGACCAAATTATTAATGACAGTGCGAATCTATAAATTATAGATTGATATTTAAAGAACGCATGTGAACTCTAAATGACCTTGGAAGTATATTAGCCATAAATTAATCACTATTAATAGATGACCAATAAATCAAGCTGTTCCTAATCAAGCTTTTAATGTTTGAATTGTTGACTTTTTAAATTAAAATTGACTTTGGACTTATCAACCATAAAAATGCCGTATTATTATTGGTATAGAATTCCAAGTTGAACAAAGTATCAATTTCTATGTTTTTTAAATTTCGGTTGATATCGTGCTTCTTTACATCGACCTTTTCGATTGTCTCCTGGATGCTAAGTAGAAGCACTTCTTTTGAGTATTAAGTTATTTTACTGTTAGTTCTTTGATAAACCATATTCTTGTCATTATAACCATATTTTTTCTGTTAACAATTATTTCATTTAATTTTCGTGCTAAATATTTTTTTAAATTTGTTTTTAGAATTTTATGATTATTGATAGTGTTGCGACGTGTTTAACCTATACTGTAATCTGTAATTAATAAATATTTTGGAGTTTTGTATGTATTGGTACATTTTACTGTTATTTCCTGCATAAACTCACCAAATTCTTATCAATTAAATTTTATGCTAACTTTAATGACGTATTTTGTCTGTTTAACGATTATTCAATTTAATTTTCGTGCTAAATAAGACTTTTGAATCTGTTTCACATATATTTTAAATTGTGTGTGTATTGAGAGTATTTTGACGCGTTTTTCTGTTTAATGGTTATTTCACGTAATTTTCGTGCTAAATAATATTTTTTTAAGATGAAGCGATTATATCACTCAGTACTGGCTCACTTATATGATTTGCTGTTTTTAGTAATTTTAGTAAACTTTTAGATGATAACTAAATTTAATTTATTCGACATTCTTAAGTGGAATAAAATGTTATTAATCTTATCTATATTTCAAGATGATAGATTTAATAATAATTTTGTTTAATTATAATATATAATTGAATTTTTAGAAAATATCTGATTCTCTTATAAAGAGGCCGTAGAATACAATTCTAAATTACCTGCAAATTAAAATTTTGGAAACAGAAGCAATGTGAATATTAATCAACTGTCTGGATTACTTGTGGTATCAATGATAAAGTTTGATATATAAAATCAAAAAATTACTCGAAATACTCAAACATAAAAGTAGCAACCGAAATTATCAATGCAACATATTTCTTATGCACCACCAAACATTTACAGAACATATGTTTGTAAGAGGGTATTATTCATCAACATTTAATAAGGGTAAAATTGGTTAAGTTTTATTCAAAAAATTTCGATTTTAAATTTTTTTTTTTATATTACACCTGCTTACGGTTAAGAAATGAAAATAACAGATGTCTAAAGAAATTAAATTGTCAAAATGCATTACAAGAGTCTCGGAAAATCATAAAACGGTTTATGGCTAGGCAGACTAAAGCTAATGACCATAAAGAAACTATAAAGCTTTTTAGTGAAATATTTTTGATCTTCCAAACGGTAATAATTCTATCAATGAAATACTCATTAAAAAAGATAATTTGATAAGTTTTGTAATTTTACAAAAAAAAATATAAAAAGGACGCGAAAGATGAGCGATCGTATCTGAATACAAATATTAGTTCAGGCCAGCATTAAACATCAAGGCCACTAAGTTTTCAGAGGTATTTGAAAAAGAAAAGCTAACAAGTTTAATCTTTTTAACATAGTTTTGTGAAAAAATTGTAGGGACTTGGATAAAAACGGTTCGGACTTGGATAAAAACGGTGTCAAAAAACGGTTAATTCAATTGATTCGTATTGTTTAATCAATTTTTTTAAAATCTAATTTATATTAAATTTAAAGTTCTGTGTCAAATCAATAGTATCCTTAATAAATTTTAGCAGCATGAAGGTGAAATAATAAATTTGTATTTGTTATTTTTATGATAACTTTGGGTAAAGTATAAGGTTCACAATGTTTAACATTTGATTCATTAGATTAATTGCTATTGAGTTATATAAAATAATATTTCATTTTAAATTTAATTATTATTTTTTTTTTTAATTTAACTACATAAATAAAATAATTTATTTGTTAGAAGTAAATTTCTTTAAGCGATTCATGTGGTTTTTTTAGTCTAATTTTTAATTCTCCTAAATATGAGTTGTAGTCATAAATGGGTTGTTCTATTTAGTAAGGACGATGGAATACTAGGCTTATGTCCATACAAAAGTTCAAAAGGCATGAACCCATTCGAGGAATGTGGTGTCGAGTTATACGCAAACATTGAGCAAGAAATCCATGTGTCCCAAGAAGTGAAATCGTCCTTTGCAAAATTACGAAGGTATCGACCTAAAGTTCTGTGGCTCCGTTCTAGTGCTCCATTAGACTCGGAATGATAAGCAGTGGTATTGAGTTTTTTTATTTTTTATAATTTACAGGTATCTTTGAATAGTTGGCTTGTAAAATTAGATCCCAGGTCGGTTAATATCGTTTATGTAATATGTAATTTTCCACAAAAGTGCGGGCAATGGTTTCACTTTCTTGATTGTTTAGGAGAATAGCTGACGAGTGCTTAGTTAAGTCATCTTAAATGGTTAAAATATACTTATTTGCAGAGTAACTAGATGGGTTAATAGGACCGACAATATCCATGAAAATTACAAATTATAATTACAAATTCAGTGCCTTAGACGTAAGGTCTAAATTTTTAAACTGCCCATAGTATTGCTAGTATAGCTCTTTTTCAGTAGTACAGTATTTTCTTTCGGTTTCGTTTAGTTTGCGACTAGCAAACGCAATCGGTAAATCATCACCTGAGTAGTCTTGTGATAGTATAGCACCGATGGCTAAGTTACTAGCGTCTGTAGTTATTCTGAATTCTTTTTCGAAATTCGGCCTCTGTAAAATAGGTGAATTGGTCATTAATTGTTTTAGGTTAGGAAATGATTCGTCGCAAAGTGGCGTCCAATCAAACTTGCGATTCTTTCTTAATAGGGATTTTAGTGGTTCAATAATTTCCAAAAAAATTATTGATAAATTTCCTATAGTATCCGGCCAGACCTATAAATGATTTTCTTTGTTTTTGTGTTTTAGGTGTGGAAAAGTTTTGAATTGCTTCTAATTTCTGAGGATCTGGTTTTACTCCAGTACAAGTAATTTTGTGACTAAGATATAATATTTTTTTTCGTAATAAATGGCATTTGGATGGATTTAATTTAAGTTTATGTTTTCAAAACACTCAAACACATCCATTAGTTTACGATTGTGATCCTGTAAATCATATCCGTAAACTACTACATCGTCGAGGTAGACGAAACATTTTATGTTATTTAAACCTAACAAAACTGAATTCATAAGTCGTTGGAACGTTCCAGGGGCTCTTTTGAGACCAAAAGGCATACGCTGAAACTGATAGCGTCCGTAACTAGTGCTAAACGCAGTCTTATGCTTATCTTTATCGTCCATATGAACTTGATGATATCCATCTTCCATATCCAACGTCGAAAAATACGTGGAATTTCCTAACTGATCCAGTATCTCGTTGATATCAGGAAGAGGAAATGACCTACAGTTAAGTCATTTACTTTTCGAAAATCAATTACAATGCGCCATTTTTTTGAGCCATCGATTGATTTTTTGGGAACCACCAGAAATGGTGAACTCCAAGGACTTGAACTACTTTCAATTATCCCTTGATCAAGCATCGAATGTATTTGTGAATTGACTTCAGCTTTTAAAGTATGTGGTATTCTGTACGGTTTTATATGAATAGGAGAAACAGAATCGGATACCAATGGAATTTTATGTGTAATTGGATTGGTATATATGTAAGCATGTCTCCCTTTAAATGGAAAATGTCATTATAACTTCAACATATCTCTATTATTGATTTTCTTTCTTCTAAGTTCATGTGAGAAGTGTCTGATTGAGATTGTCGTTTTTCTAGGCGTTCAGATTCTGTATTGTTCCAGCTTCTAAAATTGTAAAATTGATCTGAATGGAATTTCAATATTATTTAAGCTACTCCGTTTTGGTAATCGACAATGCAATTATTTTGTTCCATAAAGTCGTTTCCTAATATGCCTGCAGATGGGATAGGAAAATCGTCCTTAAATTATATTGGTGTTACAGCATGCAATAGTGTGTAATTGCTCGTTAGAAATTCCAGAGATTGAACATTTTAAATTAGGAAATAATAAAGTTTGTGGGTCGAGATATTTTAGCTTAAATAGACTTATATCTGCTCCAGTATCTAATAATGGCATTTCATTTAGGTTAGTAGAAAATGAATCTAGATGTAACTCAATATATTTGGAATTATTTGAAGTGGATCGTATGTTTTTGACAGACATTGATGAGATTAACGTGTTGATAGGTTTCCGAATATTATTTTCAGATTTACATTTTGTTGTATTTACTGTTGTGATTTCTTGGCACTCTGTAGGTCTATTGCTCGAATCGGATTACCTATCGGCCCGAGCTGTTCTAATTTTTCCGAAACTGTATTAACGTTTGGGTTTGAATTATTTTGGAAATAAAACTGATTATAATTTGGTCGTCTAAAATATGGTTTTTGTTGACGTGATTTATTGTGACATTCGTCAATTTGATGCCCAGGAATTTTACAAAAGGAGCAAAATAGTGAATATCCCCTATTTGACCTATTTTGATTTGTTGTATGGTGCTTTTGATTTGAAAATGAGTACCTAGTTTGGCACTGCCTCGCTGTATGGCCCAATTTACTACAAAGTTGACATTTAGGTTGTCGATGTGGGAAAGTACCCCTTTGTGAATTATTTGGGGTATCAAGAGAGACAACTAGGAAAAATTTATTTGAAAGTTCTTCGTCGAAAGCACATTTGATAGCATCTTTTAAATCAGTACATCTTAATGCTTTAACTGTAGCTTTTATTGGTGGTGCTAACCCGTTAGTAAATGCAAGGAGTGCTGTTTTAGTATGAATATTTTTAATAATTTTAGCAGCATCTTTACCTTCACGTTCTACACTTACATCGATTAAATAATATAATAGTTTTTCCACTCTGTCGCCAAATTCTTGTGAACTTTTAGAACTCTTTTAATGTGCGTGTACTAATTCTAAAGATAACTGTTTAAACGTGCGTGTTTTTTTACAATTTCTTTTTAAAGCTGCTTTTAAAACTAGCCATTTGTCATATTTATTATATTTTATAACCTTTTCATAAGCTATTCCTTTTATACGTGTCGGAATAAGCTGCATAAACTGTTTTTCTTGATTTTCATTGTCCAAACTATCATAATAGGTATCACAGCACTGTAAAAAATAATTTAATTCAGAGCTTATACCGGAGAATATAGAAATAATTTTTAGAAATGCTGACATATTAAACTCCATCTCGTCTTTTATTTTACTGTTTTTCACTACTTTATCGAATTCAGTAGTATTATTGGTATCTATATTTTCTGTTTCACTTTCGGAAAATGATCGTTCGGAATTGGTTGGACTTTTATTTTTGACCAGTGTTGGGCTTAGAATTGTTGAAGGTGATGCAGTTGATGAAATTATTCTATTTCTTAAATGTTTTTCTAAGTTTCCCGAAATTGTATTAAATTCATCTATTTCGTCTTAACACTAACTAATTACTAATAATAAACGCTTGATTCACAATCATACCAAAGTTACAAATTTCAATTACAAGTAATTAAAGTATAGATGTTAAGTATAGAGGTTGACGTACTTGTAGTAATATACAATTTATCTGTTATGTTAAAGATGTAAAAATGTTGTACCACGTTGTTCTATTAACCATATATTTTAACTGATGTATTTGTAACTGCAATTCCCATATGTACCATTGTACTTAGTACGAAGATAATAGCTATAATGTGGTGAATCTGCCATGTAGTCTGAGCTCAATAGTTATTTGAGATCCAATTATCAAAAAGAAATACTATCATGTATAACAGATGTATTTTTTTTATAACTAATAATTAGCGAATCTCTCCGCTGCCACCAATGTTGTGAAGCCGATGACCACTTTTTGTAAAAATATACTTTACGTTAGATTTTGCAATTTAAAACATTTTCTTATAGATAATAAATTAATTAACAATTTAACTTTTTATACTTTATCTTTAATATCTTTATTTAAATTATTTTATGTAATTGTTTAAGCTGCTTTACCAAAGAATTTGTACAGACTGATCTTTTTATTGATCGCAAACAAATTTTATATTTTATAGGAATCTAATTGCAAAATGTTAGTACCTCCCATTACAAAGTACTAAGATTATTTTATTAGTATGAGAAGTAGACTTGTTCCTAAAGTCCTTAATAGTTTTATTCTAAATTAAGGAACAGATCCAGATGAATTGTCATTAATTGTTCTAAAAATATATCAATTTTCTGGAAAATAATGCACTTTTCTCTTTTTTAGAATGGATTAGAAAAGTAATTTATTGAGAATGGATTAAATGTCTAGGTGCATTCTTTAAATCGTATATCGTCCTATTTTGTGAAGATAACAGAGACTATTAGTCACCATATTATGATGGCCTAAAAAAATTATTCTTTCACTTAGAGATACAAATTTAACTTAAATTTTTAGGTTTGACATTTTCGAAAGTTGGATAAGATTATGTTAAAAAATCTAACTTTGTAAAAAGCTTTTTCATATTTACCAATTCTACGAATATATAACTTTTTTTTATCTCGTGCTTAACGACTGTATACAAAGTATTAATGAAAATTTTGTCCACCCTTGTTTACAAGTAACAAAATATCAATAAAATATTTTACTCATTAATTTATTAAGTTTCCTTTAAGAAATTAATAAATTTTCAGATTACACAGTACATAAAACAACAAAATTCGATAAATCAAATGAACATTACTCTCTCACACTATAAAAAAATATGAAAAGTTCAAATAAACCAACCCTTAATTATAGTGTACGAGGATACACTATCCACATATAACTTGAACTGTAGGAGGCTACTGTGTCAAATATACAAAACCACCCAACACTTATCGTATACCCACCTTTATTACATCGTATAATAATTTAAAACAATAATCTACAAAAACTAAATCCTTAACAACAACAACAACAAAACGAATCTTTATAATAATAATTTTAACTTTATAATTTATCAAAGTCAAGTAAAAATAAAAATAAAAAAAATTAAGACAAAATAAAAAAAAAAAGTTTCAATATTTTATCTTAAAAATTAAAAACACTTAATTTTATTTTTATTATTATTTTTTACTATAAAATATTAATTTAGATATTTATTTTTAGGCAAAACGAAAAAAAAAAAAAAAAACAAATAAAAATTTGATATAAATTGTGCGTAAGATAAATAAAAGAATTATTTTAATTATTCATCATCTTCGCATAAACAAAAAATAATAATATTATAAATAAATAAATAAAAAATTGTATGGAACCCTTTTATGGTGAATTTGGGTGGTGGTGGTGAGATTAGTGATTTGGTACAATGTTGTCAGTTAGGAGATAATTAAAATGAGTGATACAGAGATTTTGCCTCCGCATTTTTGTTCGGGAGGATTAACGCATATTTTATATTTGTAAGAATGTGGGTACAGGGTGTTCCAAAATTTGTTGACACGGGTAGTACCAACAGAATTGTTTATCTAAATGGCAAAGATCCACGTGAAAACTGGTGAACACTGAATGATGTGATTACCGGGCATTCAGAATCCTTCAGAATTGCTGATCTAGTTGAAATAACCAATAAGTTGAACTTAATTTTCACTAAAGTATAGGAAATAACAACTGCTCGCACAATAATAAAACAAGACCCGACAAAGAACTAACACCTAATAACTATCATATAAATACTAGTTTCTACTCTCTAATTACATTTTGGGACTTTTACTATGCCATAAATGCTCTTAAAAATAGAACAGCTCCTGGGATAGATGGAATAACAAATGGTCTTGAAAAGAAACGGGCTTGCTTCCTTGTTCGGTCTTTCATTTTTAATCTGAGTGTGGATACTAATATTTCCCCATCATTTGAAACGAGCATTAGACGTATTTGTCATAAAACGGTTAATTCAATTTATCTGTAATGTTTAATCAATTTTTTTGAAATCTAATTTATATTAATTTTAAAGTTTTGTGTCAAATAAAGTGTACATAAATTAGATATTTGGCGATTACATGACGTATTGGTCATGAAACGGTTAATTCAATTGATTTGTACTGTTAAATCGATTTTTATGAAATCTTATTTTTAATAATTTCGGTGTTGTTGTGTCGAGTAATTTTAATATAAATAAGATTTTCATGCAAATACTTGATGCATTTGCTTGTTAATTGGGTTATTTTATTTTTGTATTGTTGCATTGTTGTGCAACATTATATTTTTATTTTTTATATTTCTATATTTTCGTATTATTGTATTATTGTGTTGGTATATTTTTATATTGGTATAGTATTATTGTATTATTTATTATTACATAGAACAATTTTTAGCTACAATGGGACAAATTAAAAAATTTGTATTTTTAGGCAAAAACTATAAATTATATGTTCAATTATGTTATTATATAATTGATTAATTAATTTATAATTCCAGATCAAAATTAATTTAATTTATTACAGCCTATGGCTAAGAGTAAATATTTCATTATTAGATTTTGTTTCCAAGGAACTTTTGCAGAATAGATGAATGGTGGCAGACTGGAGATGCTGATAAGAGATGACAGAACACAGATCAGTTCAGTAAAATAGTGGCTGTCTTATGCTAACAGTAGTTTGAATATTGATACCGGGAAACTGGACCAATTTTGTCATTACTAATATACCTTTCCTTTCCCTACCCCACAAAAATTTACTGACTATTGGCCGCCAAGGTATCTATGACCGGGTCGATTTCAATAATTTATCTAATATCCTGCCATATCCTTCCAATTTTATGTAAAAACGAGTGTACGGTGGGCCCGGCGCTTTCCATAATATTCTGCTTAATGCTTGGCCGTACATTCTTAATCAATCAATCAATCAAACATTTTTGAAGCGACCATTGCAAACCCAATTTTTCAGAAAAATTATTAAACAGATATAAACAATTTATAGAAAAAGCGTTCCCTCCGAATCGCAGTTCGATTTTAGAGAAAATAGGAAAACAGAAAAAGCGCTCATATTCTTCCTAGATCAAATTTCCGAGAGCATCAATAATGGTTTAAAAATATCTGCGCTTTGCATAGATATGACAAAGGCGTTTAGAACAAACATCCTATTCGTCTAAAGAAGTTATATCGTTGTGGATTCCGTGGTACAATACTCGAGTAGTTTTGTTCCTATCTATGTAAAGGACCCCAATATGTAAAATTAAATAGTAAATTAAACGATAATGACTTTGAACAGCATTTTGATGAGAGTCTAACAGTATTTCCGAATGACTTTCCATATACATATGCTTCCTCAGCATTTCTAGGAAATTTTACAAAAATAAATCATGATTTGAGCTTACTGGCAGTCAGGTTAAAAGCACAGAATCTACTACCAAGCAATAAAACTAAGATCATACATTCTAGGAAGAACCAGCAAGAGTTGGTCCCAGCTGTCTATTACTACGATGTTATACTGTCTGTTTTCCTATTGCAACGGTTAAAGATTTTAGATGTCTAGGTGTTATAATTGACAACAACTTGAACTGGAAGTTGCATACTAGAAAACTGAACCCTATACTGTTATTGGTTGCATAGAAAATGCATGCATTGCGATCATTATCTCCCAGTTATCTCCTTAAAATGGACTACTACGTATTGGTCGACTCAATACGTCAATATGGATTATCATGCTGGGGCAGTGCATTTAAAACGACATCAGGTATAATCTGCGTCCGGCAAAAACTAATAATTCGCGTTCCCTTTTCATTACAGCTGACAGTAGAAAAAACGTTAATAACATTGAAGCAGCGAGATAATTGCATAGTAGTATCAGCACCAGTGCAACTACCGAAGGTGAAAATACCATCATTCTATGCATGTATGGTGAATATGATAAATGGAGTGCATTTAATGATAGCTTTACGAAACTCTTTTACCATAATAAAACATTCACCAACATAGTAAAAATTACATACATATTTAAAATAAAGGGGCTTCAAAGAGGAGCAGTACAACTTTTCAGCCACTAAGCAACCATAGAGGAGAATTGAATATAACAACCTAATATTGCTAGCAAATAACTATTTTACTTCAATGCTGTCCTTGTTAACGGGCTATACATGATACTGTATATGTAAAAATTGGAGTTTTGCGACTTGTTCACCAAACACCAATACGTACACATTGCGATTTCTAGTACCGATAGAGATTACCATCGCATCTTATGGAGAAAACACCCAAGTTCAACCGTAAAACATTACCGGTTAAAGACCGTAACATACGGCACACTTCCCGCACCATTTTTCGCCACAGCCTCACTGCATCACCTCGCTGATAAATATGACCATTTGTATCCTAATGCAAGCAGTGTGATTAAATCCGATTTATATATGGCCTGAAAATCCTGTTCCAGTCATTATGATTAGAGGGTGTTAATTGGGATGACGAATTACCACCAACCATCCTGAATAAGTATCTAACAATTCGCGAACAGCTCGGACTACTGACCGACATAAAATTTCCAAGATGGTTATTTACAGATGGATATCAACTGGAATTACATGGATTTTCGGACGAGTCAAAGTATGCGTATGTTGCCGCTATCTATTCCCGTGTAGTTTCAGGTAGCGGAAAGGTTAAGACCCACATGATAATTGCTAAAACCCGCTCCCATCAAAGCACTCATCATTCCGAAACTAGAACTAAACGGCGCTACCTTACTTGTCAGACTATTAACACTAACATCAGAAGCTCTTAATAAGTTATTGAAACTACCGTCGATTTACTTATACACCGATTCAAGAATCGTTCTGCAATGGCTATCTAAACCGCCAAAGACACTCAAACCATTCAGTCTAGCCGTGTCGCTGAAATCATGTCCAACACTAATCGTTGCCAATGGAATTTTGTACCAAGCCAGGAAAACTCAGCCGATAAGCCATCCAGAGATATGATGCCTGAGTGGATTAAGGAGCCGGAATTCTTACATAAAGTCCCACTAGAGCTACCATCATCACCTACAATTGAAGGTGACAAAGCTGATCCAATTTCATTCCATTTTGCTTCAATCGCTCCAAATCATGAAGTCACCAAGGAGTTGATTTTGAAGTTTTCGAATCTACGTACACTAACTCACGTCTTAGCATATATTTTACGATTCACAACAAATCTCCAAACACGAAAAATAAAGCGTAAGTTTGAGAAAGGTTTGTCTGTAGACGAGGTGTTGAACGCTGAATTTTATATATTTCGATTCATTCAATATAAAAGCTTTAGGCTAGAAGTTAGCTCATTGTTAAATCATAAACCCATACCAAAACCGAAGAACTAGAAGTACATATGACAGCAAGCATCCAATTTTACTATCGCACGAGCACATCATAACAAAGGAGATCATTCGTGAGCTACACCATATAAATTTGCATGCCAGCCACAAGCCATTGCTGACCATGGTTAAACAACGGTATGCAATCCAACGAGTGAAAATTTTAATTAGACGTATCATTCATGTATGCTTCACGTGCCGGCGATTTAACAATAAACCAACAAATGATCGGACAACTTCCTGCCTGTCGAGTCAACCCGTCAGAAAGAGCCTTCATCGAAGTTGGAACCGATCTAGCTGGTCCATTTACCTTAAAACCCCATAATGGCCGAGGCGCCAAAACCTTCAAGTATATTTGTAAGTATGGCGACCAAAGCAACATCGCTGGAAATTGTCTCGGATATGACATCAAACACCTTCATTTCATCGCTGAAACGATTCAGTGCCGTCCCAACATATATACTGTGATAACGGTACGAATTAAGTTGGAGCAAGACGTCAGCTGCAACATTTCTACGAGCCGTTTATGAACAAAGCTCAACAAAACCAAACTGAGGCATGGTGTACCGAGAACCACAACCAAAGGCACTTTATTCCACCGGCTACCCATACCTTCGGCGGTCTATGGGAGGCCGCCGTTAAGTCATGTAAATACCATTTAATTTACGTCGAGTGATTGGAGAGGTCCTATTTACCTATGAAAAGTTCCTGACCATTAGAAAACAAATTGAGGCACTATTAAATTCCCGAACGTTAGGAAAACTCCAAGACCCCGCTTACCCATCACACTTCTTGATTATGCAGCCATTAACACTGTTGCCAGACCCTAACCTTCAACATATAAAGATGTCTCACCTAAGTCGATGGCAACTAATCCAACAGTTGATTCAAGGATTTTGGAAGCAGTGGTCTCAGGAATATATCACTTCCCTGAATAACTATTGTAAGAGACATACGGAAACCCATCAGTTCCAAGAGAGAGAACTCGTTTTGGTGCGTGATCAAAATCTAGAATCTGTGAACTTTATCCTGAAACCGATCAACTTACCAGGATCATCTCATTAAGGCTATCCAATGGTACCACTCTGAAACGGTCTATATACAAAATATGTACACTACCGAAATTTGACCCTAGCGAGTCAACGGTGACGGTATGTTTAAAATAGTTCTAACCACTAGTGTTCGTGCGTACGTCATCATTCTGTTTGACATGTTCTCATTTATATGCAATGACAATGTTAGTTCAATTTAATAATATTTATAAATGCACTGCCATCTCATATTTAGTTGAAGCAACTTTGGTAATTGCTCAATGTAATTAGGTGCATTTATTGGCTTAACCACTAATGCCCCTATTAGTTATAAGCAAAACTAAATAATTATAAACATTTATTTTATGTCAATATAACTCTCTCTTGATCCAACCATCGATCGATACTCATCGCAAATTAAAAATAAATTTGTCCGTATAGTCAACCACCAGCAACCACATTTATATTTAATAAACTCTTTATACCAAAATTAGAGTTTTATTAAAGTAAACTTTGCGCGTGATTACGTGAAGGTGATCAGGATTCAACCTTCAATTCTGATAAAACTGCGAATGATAAATTTTCATATGGACTATCCGCTTATTAGTTTGGATTCTAGATATATTCCACAAACTCTACCGGTTCTTAATCCGTAAATGTTGTCTTGCTGAGTATTTGTGGCAGAGTTTTTCTATTAAAACCGCTTCAGTAAATCAGTAACTCGGTGCAACTCTGTCTATGGAATATAACCCTAACAGCCAATTTTATAATTTAATTATTAATATAATATTATAAGTTTTGAAGATATAGAAGTTTCTTCAAACCAGGGTACTTCGGTGGAAGGCCCCTTTATAACTTGATGACCTTTATGACCTGATGGTCTCCTAGTGCGAAATATCCACACTATGAGGATTTAAATGTGTATATATATATATATATATATATATATATATATATATATATATATATATATATATATATATATAACACCAGCAACTAAATCGTTCCCACAAAAATGCAGCGGTTTTATACTGCACATGTTGTAATGACACCAACTATAAGTTACACGCGTGTGCAATATAATGCAGTGTAACCACATTCCTTTTAGCATAGTTTTTACTTTTTATCATAATGTCCAGTTAGTCGTAATTTTGTATCCAAAAACAACTTCAAGTGTAACAACTTAAAAAGTGGCTTAAATCAATCCTAATTCAGTAAAAATTAGAATATCCACAGTTGATCAATACAAATCAAGGACAACCAAGCCAGATTTTTGTGTCAACTGCGAACCAATCAATAGCAGAGGACGGCAACAAGTACTTAGGCACCAAATTAAATTATTTACGACTCCAGATGTATCATATAACTTAAACGACATGGATAAAATTCCAGACGTCGTGAAAAGCTTGCGAGAATTTTCAGAACTTGGTGAGTTCGGGTCCTGGAAAAAGAGTGTCGAACGTATTTTGAAAATAAACGATCACCTAAAGGGGACTCCCAAGTATTACGGTATGTTAAGCGTAATACGGAATAAAATTACAGTCACGGAAATGTTAACATGAAAAACCCACAGTTTTCGTTACTACCACAAATTCCTTCTAGAAGACATCCTGCACCGCAACATAATAATCTGTGCAATCCTCAGAGGCGCAATTTCTATTACGAGTTACTACATAATCCAAAAGCACCACAAACCTTTCAGAAATCATTCCCAAACCACTATCCACATGTTCCAATACCATACCCATTTCAACAGGCAAACAGAAACTTCTACAATAATCCCTTACCGAAACCAACACCAATGGACGTAGATCCATCCATCCAATCAAGACAAATTAATTATCAGAACCAACCACGAATGCTTCAAAACAGACCACTAAACTCTCAAATGTTTAATAAACGACCCATCCAAACCGGTCAGACGCATCAACCTATTAAACGACAAAGAATCCACCACAATGAACCCCAATACGAAGATCCTCGTAGCTTAGCTTATTAGCAAGAACAGATGAGTGAATATGACCCACTATACGATCAATATATCTTAGAATACACTAGCATTCAAGAAAATCCGATTCCAAACGAAGAAAAACGTTAAATCCCAATACTTACGAAATCCTTTAGCTAACAAAAGACCATTTATCGCGAACTCCGTAGCTGGTAGTGTCAGAACCACCCATCATGCATGGATAGACCTCTTCGGCCCACAAAGAAAATTAAAATTCTTTATTTTACCAAGCCTAAAATCATTGGACGAAATAATCAGCGATAGTCTAAAACAACTACGAGCGACAAAGCACACAGACAAAGGATTCATGACAATATTTCCAAACCTTAAAATTCCTCTAAAACAACATTTATCCGATTCAGTTAACGACATAGCTATTAGAAATTCTCACCTTAATCATGAACAGAAAGATTAACTAAATAAATCAATCAGCAACTGCCCTCAACTTTTTGCGGACCCCGAAGAAAAGTTAACCTACACAACTACCGTGGTAGGAGAAATACGTACCATTAACTCTGAGCCTGTCTATTCCCGACCTTACCCCTATCCCATTTGCTTGAAGGATGAGGTTGAGAAGCAAATCCGACAATTACTAAACGACGGCGCAATCAGACCATCGTTATGGATTGTACCAAAAAAAAAGAAAATGCCCCAGGAGAAAAAAAGTACCGAATTGACTACCGCAAGTTAAATTTGGTTACTATTGCAGACAAATACCCTATACCCAAAATTAATGACATTTTATCAAACTTAGGCGAAACAATCATTTTAGAGAAGATAGCTTTGTCCGTAAATCATGGGAAGTACGAATTTACCCGACTCCCATTCGGACTTAAGAACGCTCCCTCTATATTTCAACGCACTCTCGATGACATATTTCATCGAAAACCGGTGTTATGTATACATCGATGATTTGATTGATTGATTGATTGATTTTGAATGTACTGCCAAGCATTAAGCAGGATATCCCGGAAAGCGCCGGGCCCACAGTACACCCGTTTTTACATATACTTGGAAGGATATGGAACGATACTACTTAAATTATTGAGATCGACCCGGTTACAGACACCTTGACGGCCAATAGTTAGTAAATTTTTGTGGGTTAGGGAAAGGAAAGGTATGTTACTTATGGCATAATTGGTCCGATTTCCCGGTATCCAATATTCAAACTACTATTAGTGTAAGACAATCACATTTTTGTTGTACTGCTCTGCATTCTGCCATCTCTTATCAGCAACTCCAGTATGCTGCCATTCATCTGCAATCTGCAATGGTACCCTGAAAATTAACGAACTAACTACTCTTAGTCGTAGGCTGTAATAAATTGAATTAATTTTGCTCTGAAAATATAATTAATTAATTTTTAATATAATAACATCATTATACAATCTAATTCCTGAAAGCTATAGTCTGTAATAAATTGGATTAGTTTCCACCTTAAATTCATAATTAATTAGTCCATCCCATCATTAAATACCAAATTATAAAATTTAGCAAAATGTATCAAGACTACCACATCACCACAATATAATGATCACCACCACAATATATTTCCCATTTAAATACATTTAATTGGCACTATGTCCAAAAATCACTTTAAATAACATTTTAATAATACAATTAAACACTCGGACTCTAATGAAGTAGGTAACCGTTTATGTCGAAAAACACAAATATACCCCACAATATAATAAAGAAATTAATATAATAACACAGTTATAATAATACACAGATACAAACTGCCACAAAACCGGGGAAATCCAAAACCACAAAGTGCCCAAAGGAAGGGGCGCAAAGAAACAATGCAAGAAACAATAAAGAAGACCACATTTGTGCAAAGAGATCCTCTGAGTAGAGGAAAATCTGTTCCAAGTGAGTCAAACAGCATGTAAGAGAAACATAAACTATTGTCAAAACTGTACACAGACGGCCCTGTGAAGCAAATGTAAAAGAAGCCATTTATAAGCCAGAAGAATAAAAAACCGGCCAAACCCCGCTCGAACCTATTTAGCGAAACCTGCTGCGCTCTGGCGGACAACTTTGAAACAATGAATCGCTCCTCCCCCAGATGGAAGCTACGGAAAGAAATACTTCCACTCGACACCCCAATAAAAAGACCTTCGTAGCATAACAGAGCCAACCCATCACAGAGGAGTTGGCGAAGCAATAGTTTGGGGTGTCTCAGCTATAATGGCATAGAAGATCCCACAATACTGCCGGGAAAAGTTACTTCAAGCACATACTTGGAGGCCCCCAATGAACATGCAATGGTTTCCGGGAGCAAATTGATAAGAACAGACTTCCTACCACTGCAAGATAACGCTCCAATCTACAAAAGCAAATCTACAACTAAACTTCTTGAAGACTTCGGTCAAGAAACCACAGACTGGTCGTCATAAACACCCGATCTTAATCCCATAGAGAATCTATGGCACCACAAAAACAACAACAACCTCAACATTATTGCAACTATGCTTTGCAACAAAATCTCACTGACCACCCTATCACCTTTACTCCAATTATCTACACTTTGTGACTCCACTCCTCTAACAACAACAAAACCCAATTTCCCATTTCGTGCAGCGGATAAATGAAAATCAAACCGGGTGACTCTTTACATTTGGTACACATTCACACTTCTCCGCGTTTGGGCAATAAACAAATCGAAATAAAACGCATCATCCACCCCCCTTTTTTTGTGCTCATTGACTATGGCAATAAAACCGTGACAGTCAAAAATACATACCTTGCGGGCTAAAAGTGATCAAAATTAATCGAAAACAATCAAAATGTTTCATTGTCAATAACACCATCTAAAATACGTTCGCCTAACGACCATATAACGATATACAAAATATGAACACAAAAATTATATAAAAATGTATTTTTTTTTTTGATAATATAAAATATACCCAACAAATGCAAATCTAAAATACAAAAACATTAAGTACAAACCAAAGACTTACACAAACCACAACCCTCCCCTCCTGGCATGAACAAACCAAAGCCATTCCCATCCACACATTTCACAACCATCCCCAACCTGTCCAGTCAAAGGCAATTCCAAGCAATGTGAATGTCCACACCTCACACCAGCACCTCAAACCGGGAACACACATCGACACTGCCACATAACTGACAATCAACAGAAACATTCTAACAGGAACATATCCAATCAGATTCAATCAGACACGAATGATATAAAGAAAAAAAAACACCCTCTTTATGACAGAGACAGTAGAGTTCAATAACAAAAACAAAAAAAACATGTAGTAATACACAATCCACACTTACTATATAGGATTCTTCATAAACCTCAACAACAACAGACCATGACACCGTGATTCAATACACAATCGATGAACACGAACAATGCCATTAACGACAATCGAAACACATCACACATGAACACTAGACGCAACAAGCACTTGAAAAACCAAAAACCTCGGTACCTCCAATTCAGGAAATTATGTTTTAGAGACACTCACACAACAATTACTTCTTAAACTAAACATCTTTCCGTCTTTACTAAATCCGATAAATTGTTAGGCCTAAATGAATCCCCCTTCAATACACCCCTATATATACGCATGTATTCATACACATACACACACATATACGAAATATATAAAACGAAACACATAAAACGAAATATATAATAAACATATGTGCACATATACACATATAACTATATGTATGCTATAACTATATACTATAACAACCTACAACGGTAATACATATATCTATCCCTCGCTAAAAAAAAACAAACGTGTTTACCACGAACACAAAAATAACTAAAATTCTCACCGAGCAATTGGCGCAGTGGTTAAAGCTGCGGTGTTTGGGACGGGAGGTACCGGGTTCGAATCCCAATGGGGGAGGGTTGCAAAAGGGATTTTTCATCACTTGATTACGATCGGTGATGACGATGAACACAACTATGACCCCCCGTTGGAGTGCAGAGTCTATGGGCCGAACCATCGTCCATGTCAGTACAGGCTGGCATGGAGCAATGCATTGCGCAGATGGGATATTCAACAATCGCGAACCTGTATTCGTGCGTCCTCGATTTGGCCCTCGTTGGCGTAAAGTAAGGACGTTAAAATAACCGCGAAAGAGTTGGGTGAGCTTCGGCCCCAGAAAAAAGATTGTAGGGATTAAAAATTAAAAAAAAAAAAAAACTAAAATTCTCAAACTATCAGATAAAATAAAAATGCACAATCAAAAATTATGCACTGACACCTGTCTCTGGGAAAAACGAGTGAGTCCAAGATCCACCCCATCACCCGATTCACACACACTCACAAACTACACAACTCAAACCACAAAAACAAATTTCAAAAATTTCAACGAACAAAATTGCACGCCCAAAAAATGTTGAACCAAATCTTGTGAAAAAAATACTGAAGAAAATTCGAATGAATACACCATAAAAGCGCCTTCAGTGTAACGGCCACGAACAGTCTAGCATTACAAAGCCTTCGTAAAATGCCCCGTAAACACAACGCCATACCTAAAGGAACAACCAAAATTACGCTCGCATTTATAAGCAATAACAAAACCAAAAAAAATGTGTAAATAATATAACTTAATAATTCTATAATAATAATTAAATTAAATTGTCAAAATATACAAATAAAATTAAATATAAAACATAATACATATCTTATAAAATTTGTTATTGATACATTTAACCATCAATCCAATTAACATTTGACAGGTCCTATTCCTATTAATTCACATGTATATTTGCACTAGTGTACATTTTAAGTTCAATGTTTGATTTGGTGAATAAAAACATCAAGTGTGTCTTTGCTACCAAGCTAATCGATCAATTCTACCACTTGCTGCCATGTTATTAATTGACACGTCATTAATTGCCAATAAAGAATAATCATTTATTTTAATAATTTTCTTCTGTTTTTCTACTTTCACTACACCATAAACAAACTTTGTAAGTTTAAATACACTATAACACTAAACTTAACTGAAAAATTCCACTTGCACTATTTGGTGTTATGTATACATCGATGATGTCATCATATTCGGTAAAACGGAAGGAGAACACTTCCAAAACATGGAGATAGTCTTTAAAGTTTTGGAAGATGCCAATATGAAAATACAGCTTGACAAGTGCGAGTTTCTACAGGATGAAGAAGAATTTTTAGGTTTTGTTATTTCAAAAGATGGGATAAAACAAACAAAAAAAACAGAAGCCATAGCAAAAGTTCTCATACCCAATAATATCAAAGAACTTAGATCTTTTCTGGACATGGCAGGGTTTTACCGTAGATTGATTCGCGACTATGCAAAACTCGCGAAGCCCCTGACTTTCTCTCTAAAAACAAACAGGTGAAACTCACTGAAGAACAAATAAATGCCTACAATAAAATCAAAAACTCACTAATATCAAATGACGTAATTCTATCGTTTCCCAATTTCCAAAAAGAATTTGATCTTACTACGGACGCTTCGAATTTCGCACTTGGTGCAGTACTCTCTCAAGAAGGTCGACAATAAATTTCCTTTCTAGAACGTTATCGAAAACAGAGGAGAATTACGAGGCTAACGAAAAAGAAATGTTAGCCATAATCTGGGCATTGACTACCCTAAGATATTTCCTTTACAGATCAAAAAAAGTTCGAATCTTTACAGATCATCAACCTCTTACCTACGCATTAAGCAACAAAAATAATAATGCTAAAATGAAACGGTGGAAAGCAATTTTAGAAGAGTATAAATACGAATTAAAATACCAACCAGGCAGAACAAATCTTGTTGCGGATGCATTATCAAGAATACAAATCTCTTCAAGTATATAAATATAATGTCGACAACCCAATACAGCGGCGAAAGCTCGTCACAGAATCTAGTCCGGTGAATGTATTCAGGAATCAATTGCTACTAAACATAGGGGATCAACATCATAATTTTATAGACAGAATGCAATCAATACTAGACAGCAAAATGACTGAAGATCACCCATTACTTCCTTACTTAAAAAACGAACTTTTAGACCTCCGGACATTACTAACCAGCCTTAAAACACACAGAACTACGCGCTCATTTAACTTTATCGGTAGTACATGGAAATGGATAGTTGGAAATCCTGATCAGGAAGATTTTGAAGTAATCAAAGACAAAATAAATAATGAATTAGATAATAATAATAAACAAACAATAATAAACCAATTGTACAATGAGAGAATTAATAATATCACCAGAATGGCCAATGAAATTACCAATGCCATACAAAAAGAAAATAAATTGCACGGTGGATTAGCAATTAAATACAAGCTAAAAGCCATGAAAGAAGAAATAATAAATATAAAGTATGCAATTCATTTTGCCAAAGCAGGAATTATAAATTCACACATTTTATCTAACTCAGAAATCAATTTAGCCATAAATACAATAAATTCCGACAATTTTCCTTATAGTACACCGGAAGAAGCATTAGACTTCGCGGATGTCAAAATTATAAGCAGTAATTTGTGCTTACTTTACATCATCTATATTCCAATAACAACACTGGAACTGTATGAGAAGTTAGCGGTAAAATATGTTAAGAAAAACAATCACTAAAATTAAATTTGAACATGTCATCAAAAGTCACGATAAAATTTATAGTATCATTAGTAAATGTAAAACAATTAATTCTTTGTCAATTTGTAAAAAGCCTTTACTCAAAAGCCGTCCATCAACATGCAACTATATCAACAGTCACCATGTACCAATGATAAGCGAAGGTATAATTTTACTCAACCAATACGACGGAAACATCAACATGGGAAAAACATCAACTGATTTAGTTTAGCAATTTGACAATATCTGTGGATATCGAGTCTTCGTTTCTAAGGAAAAATCAACAATCCAAGTGCTCCCAGCAATATTGCAACCAAAGCCCAATAAAAATGAATTTACAGAAACACTTATCACTGGAAATGATAAAATGCATATCAATAACACTAATCACCTAGCACTCCTGCGCACTAAAAAGTTTACTCAGCACATTTTAAATTGGGGACCATTTTCAGTAGTTATCATCATTATTATAGTATTGGCAACTATCAGATGCAGAAGAAAAAGAAATTCAGTTTAGTTTTTACTTTTTATCATAATGTCAAGTTAGTCATAATTTTGTATCCAATTAGAAAAGTTAATAAAGAAATAAAGAAAATTATTAATTAATAAAAAATTAGATAAAAACAATAAAATTGTTTTTTTTTTATAATAATACAAATAAATATTTGTAACTTATATATATATATATATATATATATATATATATATATATATATATATATATATATATATATATATATATATATATATATATATATATATATATATATATATATATATATATATATATATATATATATATATATAAAGTTTGTACATAAAACCACTTTATATATATATAAAGTTTGTACATATATATATATATATATATAAATATATATATATATATATATATATATATATATATATATATATATATATATATATATATATATATATATATATATATATATATATATATATATATATATATAAAGTTTGTACATAAAACCACCCAATTTCACCCAAAATATAGACATCACCATATAAAAAAAAAATCAGATTTAACCACAAAAAAATAGAATTTAAGATGTGTTGAAAATTCCTTAAGAATACTTAATTTTTATTAAGAAAATGAATTGAAAAACTTATCCTATAAAATACTCCTACATAGTCAGCCAAATCTTAAATCTAAATGTATATGTCAAATTATTATACTTTTATATTGTTTACCTCGTCTCACATTTAATAATGGGCTAAGCACGCATATAGTGTGATTTTGTGACATCACAATTTAAACGTCTCCCACATCATATACAGATAAAGTGGACATTTAAAGCAAATAATGAAAATTTATGATCATTTCTTGTGTACAGTCTTATAACCTTGTTGCTTCGTCTCAAATACATGCTCATTATTATTATTATTTTTATATTTTCTTATTTTTTTTATTACATATTATAATATATAATATAATGTCTGACTCAAGTCTCGCAAGTATCTTATAATATTGACGCAACAACTACACCATCATAAGCCTATTGTGTTTGTTTAGTTATTATCTGCATTTCAATGTAGTGGGAATTCAAATTTTATGTATATCTGTATGTGCTTAAGAAATACTACTTATTGGTTGTATATATATACATACATATATCCACTCAAAAATTGAGTTGAAGGAGAAAATAATTCTGCGTGTGTGTCCATTGAATTTTTAAATTCATCTGACCCCGAATTTAACGATCAATCATTAGATAATAAATTTTCGATGAAGGTGGAATGTTTGTCACTCACCTGAGATAAATTATGTGCACAGAAGAATATTGCGAAACACGATTGTTATCATCTTACCTGTAAAGAAAAGAAAAACATGAAAAAAAAATTCAATATGTATGTCAAAAAATTGTAATTTAAATCGTTAAACACGAACCATGTGTTTGACAAATATTTAACTTCTTTTTTTTTCGTGCCCAGATATTTGAAAGAGGTTAAATGTTCGACAGATTCATGATTTGTTTAAAATGTTGTTTGTCATATAGCTATATAGAAAAATAATAGAAGGGGATTTAGGTCGGTCAACCGACTACTATTATTATTATTATAATAGTAGTATTCAATTTGAACCCAATAACGAATTTTAAAATTCTGAGAACAGGAATAAGATAATTAATAATAGTCCACTAGTGGTTTAGCCCTTAGTGGCTTTAACAATTAACGCAACGCTTATTACAAAAAAGCTATAAAAAATTGTATTGGTTATTAAACTAGGGATTTGTCATTACCCTAGCCTTTGTAGTTTCGATTTTACCCGTAATTTTTGCCAATACCGAATTTTTGGGTACCAGTCGAAACTGGATATTTTACAACTGGATTTGAAGAAACAGGATAATTCAAAACTGGATATTTTAAAACGAGATAAGTTACAAAACGAGATATGGTACAAAACTGGATATTTCAAAACAGAATATTTCGACATGTGATTTAAACTTAAAATGATTTTTTAGGAAAGTTCTGGAATATGGCCAATTAGGAAGGAACTTGGCGAGTTCTTAACCGATCATGATGAAATTTGAAATCTGTACCATATATCGTTTTGAATTATCCAATTTTTAAGTATCCAGTTTTGTACTATATCTCGTTTTGTACCTCATCTCGTATTGAAATATCCAGTTTTATACCTTATCTCGTTTTGTCAAATTTTATTTTGATGTATCCAGTTTTAAAATGTCGTTGCAGATTATCGTTTATTGTCGAATTAGGTTTAATTTTCAATAATTTTCTAGAATTTATTTCATGAAAAGTTTGTTAATGTTTTAAAATTGTCAAATGAATCCATGGTAGATAATAATTAAATTTCACTTGATAGTCTCGACATTTTCCATCACTTTTGCATACTTTTAGGGGTTAAATTTTGTTTTATTTTAAACCCTTTATATTATAGCCTATTTTTTTTTTTAATTCTAATTTTTCCAGAAAATTATAACAATTTATTTCACTTATTAAATTGTTTTGATCATTGTTCATACTTACAGTAAAAGGCAACAAAATAATAGTGGCTTTTATTTAGACAGAGAGAATGACTTTTTTTTTGTGCAAATAAAAATATACTTAAACCAATAACAGGAAGTCTTAGTTAAATATAACACCGACAATGTAAGGCAATATGAGTTTTTTGAACAGGCATACTCCCCGGCCCTGACATCTGCCTGAAATTCGTATCGGTAGGCAGATTGACTTAGTCGATATCCTTCCAGTGACGCAATCGGTACAGGCTTGCGTTTTGCCGAGACCTTCCGTATTTGTGAAGTCTGTTTTACCCTTGTTATTGTCTTGCAGTTGGAAGTTTTCGGAAGGGATAATGGCCTGTTTGTGTTGGGATCAACACGCTATGATGGGAGTTCTTTTACTGAGTTTCCATTAATTAGCTTTTTAGACAGCATTTGATTGTCCTCTATTGGAAGTGGACTAATTTTAGTAATGGGCCTCTTGAATATAGTTTGTTTTGGACCCCTTATTAATAATACAGTAGTTAGCCAATCTGACCCTGGATGATTATCTATTATCCTTCCCATTGCCCATTTTTTATGTGGTAGATTTTCCTCTTTAATAAGCACCAACTGCCCAATTTCTATGTTTGCTTTTGGTGATGTCCATTTCGCTCTTTGTTTTAGATTTGATAGGTACTGCATAGACCATATTTTCCAGAATCTTTGAGTCATGTTTGAGACTACGGCCCACCTTTGTGTTGTATTAACAATGTTCGTGATATCTGGCTCTGGATGTGCAAGCTATCACCTGTGTTAATACTGTATTGAATTCCTCAAAGGTAAGTGTTTCTCCGATATTTTTTTAACACCAGATTCCCATAATCCCCGGAAGTGGGGCTAGCGGGCGGAATAAAATACCATTTTGTTCCATTAGTTATTCTGATGTAGCTCTCCTAAATCTAAAACATTTTACACAGCTGCGTATAGTTGTACTCACTAGACTCTAGCTTTTCAAAATCCAATATTTGGTTCGCAATTGTGCCAAGTTGATGGAATACAAAGTTGTATGCTGCTGTATGGTGTAGTACAAAGTTGTGTGCTTCTTGGGTAACTAGCTTTGAAAAACATGATCCTTTGGTACGATCATTTGATGTTTTTGATTGAATTTAAGTTGGAAATTTTGTAACCTGCCACTTACTCTGAGAAGGCCATTACTGTCGATAAAAGGGTTTAATGATTATAACTTACTAGTGCTTTTATCATTTTTGTGATCTGGATAGATTTGATTTTATCAGCAAATTCTGATTCTTGTATATTTTTTATTATCATCTTGTGAGCTCTTTCCAATTCATCTGTTGTTAGATATCTTTGAAGTTTTTCTGTATTTTTATGTATATGATTTCTGAGAGAACTGATGAATCTGTAGCAAATCCGTTCTTTAAATTTTGAGCGCGGACGAAATTCGGCTGTAATATATAAACGTTGGAAGTAGTAGCGTCCTGCCCACTAGACAACTTGTTTTCAACTCTTCTACCTCTGCCTCTTCAGTTGGTAGTGTACTAGTTCTGTAGTAGTAATGAATAATTTGTGGGTTTTAACCAGTCTGGTCCGTGCCACCAGAGATGCGAATATTTTAACTGGCGACCGCTTATTCCTCGTGAGGCTATATCTGCTAGATTGAAACTGAACTTTACGTGGTGCCATTGGCTTGGTTGCATAAGTGACTGAATCTCCGATATTATGTTTGCCACAAAGGTTTTTTAATTGTTGGGATTGCCTTTTAACAAACCCAGTGTGATCATTGAAATAGTCCAGGCATAAACGGTTAAATGCTTGTATAATTACTGGGGCGAGCCATCCTAATGGATTGAATAATTTGGCTACTTCTGCTATTATTTTTCTTTTAGTTGGTACCTCTTTGTGATTCGCTGATTAAATCTTGAATTCAAAAATGTCTGTATTAGGGTTCCAGTTGATGCTTAGTGTTTTAATTATATCATTGATCTGAATAGGACATAATCCACCTTTTCGATAATCTGCTGGTATAAGTGTTGTTAGCTGCTTATTATTACTGGCCCATTTTCTAAGATTAAATCATCCTGATTTGAGGAGTTTCATGATCTGTGATTGGACTTCTAATGCTTAAACTAATGTGTAGATCCCTGACAAGAGATCATCTACATAAAAATCTCTTTGAGTGATCGCAGCTGCAGCTCGGAATTTGTTCTTTTCATCATGCGCTAACTATACCATAACTACCAGTACATTGCCGATGTAGTTCCATACGTGACTGTTTGCAGTTTGAACGTTTGGATTTGGTCTTTTGGAGATTCTCTCCACAATAAGCGTTGATAGGTTTGGTCCATCTTGTTAACTAAGATCTGACGGAACATTTTCTCAATATCAGGTTTGATTCATGTTTTCTCGATCGCATCATAATGGATATCAGTTCCTGATGTAAAGTAAGGCCATTTAGGATTATCTCGTTTAGTGATGTACCAGCCGATGTTTTTGCTGATGCATCAAATACAACTCGGAACTTAGTTGTTGTGCTGTCTTCCTTGATGACTGCATGGTGTGGTAAGTAGTATGATGGAGGGTTTGTTTTTTCCTCTCTGGTCATTATCTTCATGTGTCCAACTTGTAGTAGCCTTGCGATTGCCATTTTCTCTGATTCCCCAAATGCGTCTGCGGATTTTTTTGTAACGAGATTTTAACTTCGTAGCGTCCATTACTTAGACGTCTGTGAGTGTTTCGAAAGTATTCCACACATTCGGTTTCTGGTTTAGTTTGCGTTCGCGGTGGATGTAGTTCCTCCTGTTTTCAGAATCTTTTTAGATGTTCATCTATCTCTGTTGATAAAATGTGTGAGCTTATATTAACTATTTTGCTTTTGCCTCTTGTCGGTATTCTGCCTATGATTATCCAGCTGGATTCTATCAATTGCGCCACTGGCTCGTCTTTGTGTTCTTTCAGCATTTGTGGTTTTATGATTTGACTGTAGTAGTCTGCCCCTAACAATATGTCAATGGGTGCTGTAATGTTGTAGTTTGGATCGCCAGTAGTAGCTCGTTCAGATGGTTCCATTGTTCGGCTTGAAAAGTAGCTTCTGGAAAATTGTTGGTTATCTTGTTCAATACTAGCGCCTCAATTTCAATGGAAATGGTTGATGGATATCTTGGTTGTAGAAGAATGTTGATAACGTTATTAATTTTTCCGGCCAATTGCCCACCTACTCCATGAACCTCTGCACTGATTCTGCGCCCTGTTAAATGTAGTCGTTGTTTGGCTTTCGTTGTAACAAAGGGGTTCTGTGATCCGGGGTCAAGAGTATTCTTAGGACCTCTTCTCTTCCTTTATATCCTGTTGTTTTAACCAGAGCGGTTGCTAACAGTGTAGATTGATGATCATTAGTTGCGCAGGTTGCTTGTGCTGCTGTATGTTGTTTAGTATGCAACAGGCTGTGATGTTTTCCATTACAGTCCTTACAGAATTTTCCTTACAGAAAATTAAGTTTCTTACAGAATTTGTTTTTTGTGTTCTTAAAGCTTGTAAGGCTTGATATCTTGTCTCCAAAAATTCGAGAAATTCGTCTGTTGTTTGTAATTCTTTAGGATTTTTCAACGATATTTCATATCCTTTCAATGTCTCGTTGTCTAGTTATTTGATTAGAAATGGAACTAACCAGACACCCCAGGTTTGGGGTGTCCACCCCAAAGTTTTGCACCGCGTATAAATTCTCTCTTACGTTATCGTGTAATACCCTTATTGCAGGTGCTGATTCCGTTGTTATGTTCTGCACTGCAAATATTGTGTTTATGTGTTTATTCACTAATAACCTTTTATTTTGATCCCTTCGTGATGTGTTTTTAGATACATCATCTTGTGGGTGTTTGTGAGACCTTTATGTTGATCCACCAATTTTATGAACACCTCATGGAAGCTTACCTATTTCTGGTATCGTCCATTGAACTTGGGTATCTCGATCTTTTGAAGTTTATATTGTGGCTAGTTATTTGTTTTGCTTCTTTTTCTTCCACCAGTATTGATAACTGTATTGCAGCGTTTTCATATGCGTTTCTTTAATTTTCGTAGTTTCGGTCTACGAAATATGTTGCATTGGCTTCCTGTTCTTCGGAAGCTGCTATGCATATTTTTTCATGAAGATCCATTATTTGGTTCATCATTCTCTCCATGTTTTTTAATCTTAGGTTTATAGCTGGTCTGGATCTGTTATTACTTTTCAGCAAATAAAAACATTCAAATCTTACTTTGATTCAATTCAAATGGATTTGTGATGTTTAACGTTTTTAACTGAAGGCACGTCATTTTCACAAAAAGTATATTTGAACTCAAAAGAAACTCGGAAATTATACCCAAATCCAGCATACAATTACGCGAACTATTATTTATTTGATAAAAGCCCAAAGATGACACTGAAGCGATAAAATGAGTTTATGTAGCTGAAGATTTGCTTTTTGATGACATGTGATCTCCAAATACTTTACTGAGATCTTTTACAAGATCTTTCAGACCATATTTTTACAATTGGTGATCATTGTAGGTGGTCAGCCCAACGAGCGGTTTTACACACAATTATATGGTTACGGCGTTGTGGTTAGCGGCGGGGGTCGAACTCAAGACCACGGTGTGTTTAAGCCACCACCGTTAACTATCACTACACGACTAGTGACCGTAGGTATGTAATGAACTCCAAACATTAAAGTGTTCGAATTAATTTTTATTTTAATACTCATATATAAAGCTTCGCAATTATTAGATTTTATAGATTTAACAGCAATCGCATGAGTATATCAAGAGGGCATTGTACCTTTATTTAAACCTTTAAGTGACTTTATCTCTAGAATTTGAATGATTTTATCATATACCACTGGCCGAAAGATTTAAGAATAGAACTTAAGAATATTTTAGAAGCAACACAGAGCTGTAAAAGTTCTTTCAGAAAATTAAATTTAAAGGCCTACTAAATTAGTCGAAGCAACTTCTATATAATACGTGGCTGGTGTATATTTAACCAACAAAAAATGCAAATGTTTTATTTGTAAGGAATAGGAGGTATGTATTTTAAATTTTCTCAGAAAAACATGAGTGATTGACAAGAGCATATTTTCCTCTTAATAGACACCTATACAATATCAAATTTCCAATATATGTTTATGTATTTATAATCAATAAATAAACAATAAAAATTAATTTCTATATATATTATATATTAAATATTATATTGTAGTCCGGATTTATGTAATCAATAATCATAATTATAAATAAATAACAAACTAATTAATAATTAAGTAGTTTTAATTGAAAATAAATACAAAAGTAAATTGGGTCAATAAATATAAGCCATATTTATTTATTTATAATTAAATAATTAAAAGTTAATTTATTTATTCAATTACCGTTTTTGTAATTATTAAAATTTTTGTTTTTTTTTTTTTTTTGTTTTTTATAATTTTGAAAATATTTTTTTATTTCACTCAACTATACTCTTAAAACTAAATTTTGTTTTTTATTTAATTTTAATTTTTTTGTTTATGTTACTGTACGATACTCTAATAATAAATAATTATTATATTACGAAAAAATAATAGTTTTTAACAACTAATTAAATTATCTAAACAGGGTGAATCATTTAATTTGATTCAACTTAATATAAAATGTCGGATGCAAATTTTTAATTTTTCTACTGACTTTTTGGCCAATGAAAGTATTCAAATTGATAAACAGAGACGCCTACAAAAACATAAAAATACATGCTATAGCAATAATTTTGGCTATTAATACTTTTTGATTATTTTTGACAGACATTTTGTTGGTTTTTATTTGTTAAAATGTTTGTGTCAGTTAAGGCGGTTAAAATTAATTTTCTTAGTTCAAGACTCTGTGCGTTGTAATAAGAACAATTCGAGGATTATTACTAGTATAGATTACTTTACTTTATGGTAATTATATTAACATAGGTCATTAGATGCACCGTGACTGATAGTGAACTGTGCAATTATCAAAAAAGTATACTTCAAAAGACTCATGATTTGGTCTTTTGAAGTTTTAACTTTTCATAACTTTGCGAAATGATTTGTTGACCATTTAGAGCATTTAAGGCTCTAAACGTCATTCAAAGAAAGTAGTTCTCTTAAAAACATTTGCTGCTTTACATAGAAGACATATGGAAAACAAGATTTATTTCACAAAATAACAATTTAAAAAAATATGGTGAAAATGTCAGCTTAACAGTCCAAGATGGACCAGCTTAACCATTGAAATGTATATAAATGTAGCTCTTCACAATAAAGTTGGAAAATATTAAATTGGCAACACTGTTATCTTTGACAGCCGATTTTACAGTTCTTGGTTGTTTTAGGCTAGTTTGGTTTGAAAATTCGCCATGAGTAGACTCACGCCGGTTAACGCTTACAAATTCAGTAATGAGACACATTTTTGATTAAATGGCTTTTGGCAATAAACAGAATTGCCGCATTTGAAGCGATAATAATCCAAAAGTGCATTGTCGAAACACTATTACATCCAGAAAAAGTCACTTTATGGGCCGTTGAAATCATTGGTCTATATTTTTTCAAAAATGATGGTGGTCAGAATGTTGGGCGGTACAGACACATGATTACTAACTTTTTCGCGCTTCATTTGGAAGGCACTTCTCCTTAATTGGAGTAATTTCAGCAGGGCGGCGCCAAATGCCACAAAACGCGCGATACAATTAATTTATTAAAGGAAACATTTGATGAACGAATAATTTCACGAAATGGACCTGTTAACTGGCCACATCGTTCGTGAGATTGGACGCCATTAGATTATTTTCTCTGAGGATATGTAAAGACGGATGTCTACGCCGATAAACAAGAAACCATTTGAAGAAGAAATTTTAAAAGTGATGGCGCACGAACATCGAACTCTCGTAAAAAAAATTGGTGCTGTTCTAAACATTAAAAACTTTGAATGGTGAAAACCGCGGATTAAATTCCCCGGTATTAAGAAAACTCTGCTGCGTAGGACAACCAAAATCACCACCACGTGGCCAAACTATTTGGTTTGTACCTCCATGAAGGAAATGAACAAAAGAACAGGACCGTTGCCAAAATTTAAAAAACACAGTTGTACAGGAAAAGAAGAAACAATTAAACTATTCTTAAACACTATTCTTTCCAATAGATGGAGGAACCTTAGAAAACATATGATTAGACCAACGACTTCAAATACCGTTAAGTTTGCAATAATTTTGTAAATTTTATTTTACAATATCTGAAGTATTATAACCCATATGTCTACATTGGAAATTCACAATTTGATATGGTTTGCCTCTATATAGAAATAAAAGTTCTATGGTAATTTATTTATTTATCGACGTTTTAGAGTCCCGACGAAATGTAGGTGATTTTTTTTGTATGCTTATTATTTTGGGTATTGCTTATTTAAAATCAAATTTTCAATCTAGAAAAATTAGAAAGGTTAGAAAAGTTCCAAAAAAAAACAAACAATTGTATACCAATTATTTTTCTGTAGATCTGAATAGAAGGTTTTGAAATTCATTAAGGACTGCATGTAGTTTTTTCTTTATGCTAAAAAATAATTATAGAATTGATAAAATTTGATAACACTACATGTACACGGTACAATGATATACAAAGAGCATAACTCAGAGTCTATACCTAGCTCTCAGCCGCTTAGTAGCCTGATTAGTTAGTTAGTTAGTTAGTTTTAGGTGGCCGCCCAACAAAAGGACAAAGCATAGACACATATAGTCCGTAGCCTTACCACAGAAATTGCTTCTCCGCACTACCCTACTGTAACCAATTTGAGCTTCTCACGAAGCAGTAGATATCTCTAACGCTGAATTTACTGAGATCCGTTAGACCGCACAGGAGGTGAGCTCCCAAAAGTTTTGAAACAGACTAGGGCAGGTGCAAAACAAATGAAGTATTGTTTCCTCTTCTTCTTCGTCATTATAGCTTCGACAATAATCATGAAAGAAAGCACCAAGTCTACTGGCATGCTTTCCAATAAGACAGTGTCCAGTAATGACACCCACAACCGTGTTAATATTATGCCGTTGCATAGATATTAGCTGATTAGACCTTTTTAAGTCCAAGTTAGGCCAAATCTGCCTACCTACACATGAGGTGCAATTTGCCCATCTATTGTTTGTAATTGTACAAGCTTCTTCTTTAAGGAGTAATTTGCATGTAGCAAGTGGCACTTCAATGTCCACCTTAGCCCGGTAAGATGAGGCAAGTAATACCTTGTCACGCGAGTTCATTGGCTTTCATATTCCCCGTAATATTGAAATGCCATCTCGTTAAGAGGTGAAAGACGACTCCGAGCTACTTTCGACGTGATGAAGCCTGATTGTAAAACTTTAATAGCAGCCTGGCTGTCCGTAAAAATGTTAATATCTCTTACAGATATTTACAGATATTACATGGTACTTCATCCAGTCTATGGCTTCCTTGATTGCTATAAGCTCTGCCTGAAAAATACTGCAATGATCAGGGAGGCGGAAAGAGATATTTACATTTAG
Source organism: Tipula confusa (assembly GCA_963556175.1). NCBI lineage: Eukaryota > Metazoa > Arthropoda > Insecta > Diptera > Tipulidae > Tipula > Tipula confusa. The sequence goes on from OY744475.1 coordinate 84,296,634, forward strand.
TTCTTGGCAGAAACCTCCTCCTCCGACCTTTCCTTCAATTTTCGAGCCATCTGTAAAAAAAGTTAATAAAGTCTGACTTTAAAGCTGTTCCATTCACCCAGTGGAATTCTCTGGAAAGAATATCAGTTATAAATTTAACTTCGAGGTATGATGTCGAGATGGTGTAGTCGATAGATTTAGGGATTTCTTTGTTCGTTAGAATAGATGAGTGTTCCATAATGTTACAGTACCGCATAGAAAATGATTTAAGCTTTATGGCTGTACTAGCAGCCACTTGCTTAGCCAGGATATCCAAAGGGATGAGATGAAGGAGAATCTTCAGTGCTTGAGTAGGAGTGCTTCTAAGTGCACCACTAATACACAAGGTAGCAGTTCTTTGCACTTTCATCAGCAACTTTTGGTTCGCGACTGTATTTAAAGCGGGCCACCAAACTGTAACTCCATACATTAGAACTGGTCTAACTACAGAGGTATAAAGCCAATGCACAATTTGAGGCTTAAGCCCATCCTTTTCCAATGGCATTTTTACAGGAGTAGAGTGCTATCGTAGCCTTTTTTACTCTTTTCAGAATATTAGGCTTCCAGCTTAGTTTACTATCCATAGTAGCTTGATTAAAAGACAAGTAATTTTTTTCATAAATTCCTCAACACGCACATATCAAAAAAACTGAACAATTATTTTGGTGACCCCGACATGATTTGCACACATAGCTTACTTTCTGTCTTTTCCTTCTGTCTTTTTCTTCTGCATCAGATCAAACCTGAGCATTGCTCAAACACACACGTCAAAAATCTGAATAGTTATCGACTGGCACTTGACAATACCCAGAAATTGTCAAATGGTCAGATCAAACATTTCACAGGTTTAAAAGCTTTTTTGACATATTACTATAATATTGGCGCCGAGTACTAAGGTGAAATTATACTGGTCAATTTGAATAGAAGAATATTTCAAACAACGCGGGCTCAACTGTTGAGGTTTAAGATCTGTTCAAAAACTGTAAAAGCATTTTTATTTCAATTTTTTAAAATGGGATGAAGGAGGTGAGTTTAACAATAAAACTAAGTATTATTATTGTGCTTCGGTACAAAACTTCGTCAAACGTATATCGTTAAACGATGTTATAATAAATGTATCTATGCTCTAACATGACTTAATGATCTCACTATAAAATTAATTTATCATTCACTTATTCGATGTAGAAGGGGACGATTAGCGGACTCTAAATATAACATCTCTTAAAAATTACTGCACGAATGTAAGTTTACAACTGGACTTAAGGCATTTATTTATTTAACACTACACATACAATCCAAAAACTGACAAAAGATGCAGATAATTCAAACGAAACAGAAATCACACTTAATTGGTTATAACAACCAAGCTGGCACTAAACACCTTACTAATTAAACTACAAAGCACTATCACTTTTAAATATAGACGTTTTTTGTAAGTTTAACGGTTATTTTATTTAATTTTAACGTTTCTTGTTATTAAAATTATGTATTTGGCAGTTTAACGATTATTTCATTTAATTTTGGTGTTAAATAATTTTTTTGAATCCAATTTATATAAATTTTAGAGTTTTGTGAGTTGAGAGTGCTGGTTGGTCAATTTATTATTGTTTTTTATTGGTATATTGTTAGTTTAACGGTTGTTTAATTTAATTTAATTATTGATTAGGATAGTTAATAAATGATTTCAGATTAAATTAAAATTTTAAATGTTTTCAGAACAGTATCACCCTGTAGGGCTTCTAAAAATATGAATGTTAACCATGTTCCGCATCCACTGGAGGTAGTCTTAAGAGGCGGTAGTCGTAAGAAGAATAAAATGTTTTAATCTTCTTATTTATATTTCACGGCGGTATCAGGCGGCGGTCTGAGTAGATCCAGGAGTTGAGCCTAGAGCTTGGTCCCATACAGTCCAATCAATCAATCAAAGCACTATAACATTTTAATGTCCACTAGTCAGGCCACATGCATCTTATTAATTTGAATTTACTAAATTCTTAGAACAGGATTACTACTAGGAGACCCACTTTCATATTTCAATTAATATTTTAGATTAATGATTTAAAAATTGTAAAAAAAAGTCTAAGATATCACAACAACTAAATACAGAAAAGTCCTTATAAGTTACAATAACAGTATTTCCAATAGTGGCAATTCAGTTGCCGGATAAATTTACAATATCGCCTTTCACTTTATTTGACAATAATTATTTGAAATTTTGCATAAACTTGAAACTTTGATCCGTATTTTCTCAGATTAAGGACAATTAAGCCCTTTGTCAGAAGAACCATAACGAACTCATAATTAGAGCATGTGATCGAGAATTCTTAATTTTCGATTTCTCGGGAATTATCAACAATTGACAAATTCCCGATTCTCAAGAACTTCAATTAATTACTCGAGAAATTTAAAAAAATTATTAGAATGTTTAAAAATCTAAGCAGAATGAAGTCAAAATTATGGAACTACAGTTTTTTACGAAATATTTTTTAAACTTTCGCTCGTTCCTTTTACTAAAAACCGTGATGCAAACGAGTGAACTTTATCGACATTTAACTGGTCATCACAGCATGAAGGAGATCGTTAAAAATGACCTTGCAACTACAGGCAGTTCAAAATAATACGTCGACGCTCGACAAATTTGTGAACATCACGAATGAAATTAATGATCTTCAACCATTGGTAGACATAGTAACTAAATTAGCAGCCAAAAATAGTTTCAATATTTTGGGGATCCATTTTACAGGACCCATCCTATATGTAATATGTGGAAAATGAGTTCTTCAGCATGACCAGTAAAAATGGAATTATACCAAGTCAGCTAAAAAATGATAAGGCTTTTTCCTGCACCACCTTATGAATCACGTGATAATGAAAATCTTGTTCCTATGATATGGGCAGAGAATGCAGAAATATTGGAAATATTGATGATTCAGAATTCGAACCGAATGATATGACAAAATATGCACATTACTAATGAAGAAATTCTGAAAAAGCGCAGCTGGAAAATTTCATTCGTGAAAGCAACAAATGTTCTCAGGACTCAGATACTGATATTGTCGAGAAAAATAATATATTTTCTATATCAATGGCCAACATACTCCAAACTTAGCGTTGTTGCAAGCAATATTACAAACTGTTAAACCAATTTCAACGCAAAACGAAAGGAATTCCTAAATTACGGGAAATTTCGTTTCGAAGAAAAACCAAGCCTCTCAGATCGATCTATTGATAGTCTCTGCTTTCTGAAGCATTTTTTTTTTGAATAAAAAGTAAAACATTTTTACTTATTTCTATATTAAAATTAATAAATATGAGGGTCTCGAAAAATTGGGATTTCGTACCCCGACAATTTTGGGTTCGGGTTCAGGTTCGAATACTTTTTTTTTTATCATCGAGATTTCTTCCAACAGTCGCGGTCATTTTCATCATCTGATGAACTGATTTTTAATTTTTTTTTTTTTGTTTAAAAAAAAATAATTTGAACTCAAACCCGAATTCGGATTTAGTTCAGGTTCGGGGTCACAAAATTATGAAAAAATATCTGAACCGGAACAAGTTTATTACATTAAATATACTTGCATTAAATATTATATATTTCTTCGTTTTTTCAAGGGTCTATCTGTTTTTTTTAATTATCAGAATGTCTAAAGAAACGAATACAGGTTCACTTTAGATATCCATCTGCACATTGCATTGCTCCAGACAGCCGGTACTGGCATGAACGATGGATCAGCCCATTGATTCTGCACTGCAACAGGAGATCATAGTTGTGTTCATCATCATCACCGATCGTAATCAAATGACGAAACATCTCTTTTTAACCCTCCCCGTTGGGTTTTGAACCCGGAACCTCCCGACCCAAATACAGCAGCTTTAATTAGTACGCCAATTGTTCAGTTATGCGAAACTACGTTAAACTTTGAAAAAATAATTTTTCTAATACAACAAAACATGTTATGGGTACACAACTTATATGACTTACCCGGTAAATATACATAAATATATATAAAGATACCACTTTCGAACATACTCGTATACTTATTCTAAACATGAAAATAGTTTTTCCCCAATTCTTTTTTCTGAGTAATTTTCCAGTTTTTTCTTGTTTTTTGTTTTTTTTTTTTTTTTTTTTTTTTTTTTTTTTGTAGAAAGTTTTCCGTAAAATTATAACATTTTTTCCCTTGTACAAAACAAAACACTATGAAATTTTTTTTTATAAATGTCTGTGTATCTTGAATATGTAGAAAAGTGATTTTTGTAATAAATAATTAAAAATTTTACTTATTAAATTAAATTTAAATAATAGATGTTTTGTTGCTTAATAGATATACATAAAGAAAAAGATTAGTGTGGTGCATATAAGACTTTAACGTATTTTAGATATATTCTGAAACACAGTTGGTGTCGGTAGATGTAGGATGGGTAATGTATTTTTACTTTTGCAATTTTGTGGGAGGAATATAACTGGCGACAAAATGATGTAGTATCTACTCGTAAGAAGTTTTTTTTTTGTTTAAATCATAAATATTTATTAGATAGTTTACCAATTTAAAAAGTTATCAAAGTGCTTTGTAGTATAAAAATCATTAAATATATGCATACATTAAAATTATAGTGAAACTTTTACGAAATTTTGCAGGGTATATCAAACTACAAATTTTTAATTTGAAACTAATGCTTAAACATCCATGGTGGAATTGTCTTAATTAAAATACTAAGAAACAACTTAAATTACAACAATAGTTTACTGGCTTTATACTGTAATTTGCGATAATTTTAATTTTGCCAATTTTGTATTTGGCCAAGACATAGATTAAGTCTAAAAACTAAGAGTCTACACATGAATTATTTAAACTTGAGATTCAAACAACTACCTCAGTCGACACAGTCTAAGAGATCAACGTTAAGTTTCCGAAAGTTACAATTTAAGTTTTTAGTACTCCAGAATATCAGTAAAGTCAAAATTCATGTATAGCATCGTCACAGGTGACGAATCTTGGAAAGATGTGTATTTTTCTGAGAAAAAAAACAACCGTAAACCGACTCTGGAAAAGATCGGTCAATTCTGAGTGTTTACAACAATTTGTTTACCGGGATTCTTAAAATGAAAAACGAGAAAAAAGCAAAATGGCCAAAAAAAATTTAAATTTAAATCCAAGAGCTTTTTTTGTACCATGTTCTGCACATCTAGTTTGAATGTGGTTGTTAATGACTCTACAACTATATCACACACGAGGCAGCAATATTTTTTCAACAAGAAATAAACTTACTTTTTTTAGTTTAACCAAAAGATGGTCTGTTCTAAAAAAATAAATGTCAAATATAAATTTAATTTTTTTTTTAATTTTTTTGACAAAATGTAGAAGCTATAGTGAGTTTGAAGTAATTCTTAGTGTTGCAAATGACTTAGCTAATGAATTGGACGTAGAACCGGCTTTCTGTTGTTATGAGAAAAGATAACAAGCTGGAAAACTCGATTTTTTTATGATGACAGCATAAACCAACCTTAGATCTAAAACAGCATTTTAAAATTAATTTTAATTTTTACATTCTGGATCAAATTTTAACATCTCCAAGCACTTTGGAGATATAATGATATGTTAGGATACATTAACGATATTAATCGGATGATTCAATTCTGTAAAACTGTAAAGATTTACACTTGAACTAATGCTCTAAAACTATGTATTTTTTAGCACACACAATTTGATCACAAAATTAGCGCTGTTTGAGCACTAGATCGCATAACTGAGAAATTACGCGATAATAAGGCCGTGATCATTATTTGGTTGTCTAAAAGAAAATTGAATATCATGTTCTGGGTAGTCATAAAATTATTTATTTTAGCATCACAATGACTTAAGACTTAAGGTTTTAAAGGGAACTGCTTCTTGGTTTGCAACAATAGAAGATTACAAATTTAATGATTAAGTTCAAGTAATGTCACCACACTAGAACTAATTATACAAATTTACGACATGTCAATCTTTGCACATCACAATCGAACGGGTGTAATTCGAAAAATTCCAGCACTGATTTGTAAGTATAAAATACATTGTGGCAAATTAGCGTGGAAAGAGCTACAATTTCCACGGTGTCAGTATTATTTTTTGAAGTAAAAGGTAAATTTACGTAAGTGGTATTAATTTAAATTATTACATGAGCGCTGATGGTTTGAATTTCTATAGGTAAAAACTATAAAATTAAAGTTATTTTTTTAACGGAAATGCAATCAAATGGTAAATCCTATAAGCCGAAAACAGTTGTTGACAACAAGGCTTGTAAAATTTCAATTAAAGTACAAGAAAAAATAATGTTGGACTAAAATCGTAAAAAAGTCTAAAATCGTTACACACATTTTTGTGCCAGAATTGAAAACGTTGGATCTGAACAACATAAAACTCCAATAAGGACTAACATGAAAATGTTCCCTTAATGGTTTTATTTTTTTTCTAAATTAATGACATTTATCCAAATTATAAAACTTCTATCTCTTAATGTGTTGATGCTTCCAACTGTTATTCAATGAATTTACATACTTGTCAAAAACTGCTAAATTACAGATATGGATAACTGGGTACATACAGCATGGTTGAAATAACGTCATCGTGTTACAATCCTGGCTTTTTTTACTTTCAACTGGAGTAAGAATAATAGAAAATGATGATCCCGAATGAGGAGTTACTTTCTCTCAAAAGTAGTAATTTTCTCTGATCTTAATCATTGGTATATTTGGGTCTTTGTGATGAGCCCATAAAACAAAATTAAAAACCCAATGGATCTTTATCATGTAAAGTATGCGTTTTAATGGATCAGAGCCAAAAAATCAGTCAAGAAGTTAGCCCTCAAAATTACGAAAATCCATAAATTATGCAATTAAAATATATAAAAGGTTACCGGTCATAAAGTGATGGCTAAAGTATTGGATTAAGCACACCGCGGTTCTGAGTTCGATCCCCGCCGCTGTACACAACGCCGAAACTAATTGTGTGTAAGATCGTTCGTTAGGCTGACCACTTACAACATTCACTAATTTTAACAATATGGTTTTAAAAATATTGTAAAATATTTCACTATATTTTCAAAATGAACGTATTTGGGCTAAATCCGGATGAGTCAGACATCGAATATGAGCTATGGAATGATCAATATATAAATGAAGTAGATGCTATGTTTTATTTAAGGTTTTTTAATGTTTTCCTGACAAAGTCTCAAAAATGACTAGAATAAGTGTACGTTTCCACCAAAAAGTTGATTGTTTCTTTTACATCGCACCTCACACGTATAGTATACATTCTCAAAAAAATTGCGTCCCAACATATTACCTACACATGCAAACAAAAAACAACCGATTTGTAGAAAAAAACAACCGATTTGTACTAATGAAGAGAACTTGTGCTGTTGTTTTTTTTACATTGGTACTAAAATATAAAATTTCCTCTAGGAAATTTTATGGACAACCCTTCATTTATTTGAAAAATGTCATTATTATGTATTTTTGTTGCGATTCAAATTTAAATAAAAGTTATTTATTTCTTTAAAACACTAATAGCTATTTATTTTTTATTAAACTTTAAACATTTTAGATTTGCAACCATTTACAATAAATTTTTATGAAAAAAATCAACGTTAAAATTTAAATATTTAAATTTATAATTCTAATACATAGAATTTCAATTCACATACATACAAAAAATTAAAATATTTCCCTTTGTAAAGGGAACGTCAAACTTATATATATAGTGGCAGTGAACTTATTTATATATATATATATATATATATATATATATATATATATATATATATATATATATATATATATATATAACGTGGTACTGCCACTATAACCGCAATCTAGTACGTTTTGCATTAATTTTTCGGTTTAATAGATAATGTTTTACGAAAGAGGCGCCACGATCAAAATATTTAGTATACCATATTTTTTGCAAGAGGGACCACGATCAAAGTATGTAGTACCAAACATTGCTGGAAGTTTTTTGTTGTTGTTGTAAGGCGTATTCGATTCGACTGATTTAATTGAAGTAGTCGCTATATCTGAATTAATAGAAGTGAAGAGACCGTTCGATTAAAAACTCTTCACTTAGTTAACAATTGAGCAACTGAATTATATGAAGAGAAATTTTACTCGTGTAGATACCTATACTTCAGATGGGTTATTGTTTCTCTTTTTCTTTTGATATTTAGAATTTTGTTTATTGTTCTGCCACGGACGCGCAGATTAGCCAGATTATCAGATTTATCAGTTTTTCTAAGAAAATTCAGATTTTGGTCAGTTTTTTGTTTTAATAATTATTTTCATTATATTTTTTAAAAATTTCGAAATAATGTATTCCGAGAACTATGCTATTTATCAAAATTCTGCTGACTATACAAAATGTTTACTATTTATTTTATTTGTTTGTTGGGCTTGCATGCAATTTTATTTGTGATTATACGATTTGCAATAAAAAATAATACAATTTTTGTGGTAAAAATATTTTTTTTTGTTTTATTTTTTTGTCATTTTTTTCCGAACTCAGTGTATTTCGTTTTTTTGAATTAAAATCAGTTTTTTTTCAGTTTTTAATAAAATAAAAATGGCAACGCTGGTCGGACGATACACGGTTGTTTTAGGTTGTTGAATTTGTGTTATTATTTTGGTTTTAAAGCGTGTATACAATTTTATGTAAACCTTTAATATTAAAGAAAAAATAAATTATTCAATTTATTTAAAATAATGGAAAATAATGATAATGAACAGTTATTCATTGCGAATACTTCCAAAAATACATAACTTTTGTTTAGACATTTAGTGAAGAGTAACAATCGAACAGTGCTTTCTCTTCAGTAACTTAATTAGTTGAGGTTGAGGAGTAAACTCACTTATGTAAAGTGAAGAATTGTCCTCTTCAGTTCAATCGAATGCGCCTTTTGTTCTTTAAATCATGTCGTGTCAAACGGAATCCAGCGAAACTGAATTAATATGGCTTTGATTTTGGTATAATTGCAGTAGTTCGTCCAGTTATCATCTACTGCCAACTAGATAATTTTTGATGCAAGCAAACCATACATTTGCCAATATATCTTTTAACCATGTCTCTAGCACCCAATATCCAAAAACTTTTGCGAAGTAAACTCAATTGAAGTAATGAAGACTGCTCTAACCGCCCACTGACACGAAGTAAACTACGTTCATCTATTATTGGAGTTAACGAACGGAATGTGCGCTTCTTTAATTGATTACCGAAATGAACTGCACTCATTTCTTTCTCAAAAGTCAAATGTTGAACCCTTTTGATGCATAACTAGGTCAAGCCAGAGTCATACATCCCAACTGGCCAGAACATTTTCTCCATTTCGGCTGTAATTGCAATGGCATTTTTCCTTAATCGAAGAAGAATATTAACTAAATTTTGTTGTAGATTGGGCCGGTTATTAAAATGGCGTTTAGTGATTTCGCAGAACTTGATTTAACCGAACCATCGAAAACAACTTGCAGCTTGGTTGTTGTGCTACTCATTTTCATAACAGCGTGATGAGGTAGGTAAAATTTATTGTACCACGGAATATTAATTTCTGATTCCGGGACTTGTTCCATATGTCCTAGATGGATGTATTCGGCTATGAAATCCGCATATAATATCTTCAGGGAATAGTCCCTTTGAAATTGCCCAAATTTGGATTACCTTGAAATGGTAATTTGACGATATATCTACCATCAGCATCATGTTTATGTTGTTCCGAAAACAAAGTTTCGCATAAGGTATCTTCCGGAGTTGGTTTTGGTGATGGTGATAGTTCTTCCAACTACCAGAATTTTTCTATTGCGTTGTAGATATCAGCATTGAATCGATTTATTACGTTACTCTTCTTCTGTAATGTCTGGCCGATTAACACCAATAGATTTTGACTTACGGAAAATTTAAAAATAATTGTGTTACAAAGATGTACTTGTACGTATACAACCATCAAAAATATGCTGCAGCATATTGTTCATGCATGCTAATCGATTATTAGGGATTATTGTTAGAAAACCTATTGCTAAATGTATTAAAGTAAACGAATAGAATTTTAGCATTTATTAGCCTAATATTTTTTAGGTTCAAAATGTTTAAAGCGAAAGTATTATTAGATAAGTCTTTTCTCAATCGTTTAACCAACAATTACTGTAACATCTCTGGTAAATCATGGATGGCTCATATAGAGTGGAAGGAACATTTATTGAAATTAGACAAAAATATTCTAAGCAAAGGAAGGAAAGAAAGAACTATTTGTTGCTTACAGTTGCTCATCACAGTTACGGGTGATTAAATCATACTATTCTTCCCCCAAATATCACGACTTTAGGTCAGCCAATGGACCAGGGTGTCATACAATTTTTAAAAGGTTGCTATCGTCATTCGATATTTAATCACATCATTAGGTTAGGAAGAGGATATTTCAACAACAAATTTTAAAATTGAAAAGATTACGGGATAAAATAAAACCTCAAACAATAAAGCGCAAGAAATAAAACAGCAAGGTGTTTTATCAGTTTAACGATTATTTCATTTAATTTTCGTGTTAAATAAATTATGAATCTGTCATTTAAGTATAGTTTGGAGATTTGTGTGTATTGAGTGTTGGTTGGTCATTTTACTTCCACGGCTACAATTACATCATCAATGAATTAAGGTTAACAGATAAAGAGAGGATTTGCAATTATCATAGCGTGAATCGTTAGGCATTTGACGAATTGTTAGCACTGGTTGGCCCTATAAAACCCAAAATCTACTAATGGTGAAAAGTACAAATGGCAAAAGATTGTCATTAACGCTTCTGTAATTATAAAATACAAGTTATTTCATATTTTCATACTATATATTAAAAAAATATTTATTATATTGTCAATAATTAATGTTTTTTTGTAGGTAAAACTACAACATCTGTGATAATACGGTTTCCGCATAGGTTCCCCTGGGAAACTTTCTGTGATGCTTTGCAGGAAACAGTATTTCTCAAACCATAAACTCCTATTATGTGTAATACAAAAAGTCAGATTTTCGAGGAATAATGGAATTTTTTGCATTTTTTCGTCATGTTGGTGATAGCGGAGGAGAGAAATTACACTGACCACTTCCGAAAACTATGATAGAAAATATAAATATTATTTTTATGTCTTTATAGGCGATGAAGCATTTCCGTTTCCAAACTTTATGCGGCCTTATCTTGGCTTGCAGACAAACGTATATATAATTATAGATTGTCTTGGGCCAGATCAAATGGCATATTTTTCTGGTCGGATTTCACCGAATGATGATGGCGAGCTCTAGAGTTGGTTCAAGGAGGAGATAATTATTGGTAACATTATTCTATTTTATTGCCTGTACACGCGTCATTCATTCATGTATTGGTATGTTTAATTTTTATTTTTATTTTTTCCCATTATTATATTTTAACGTATTGCTTTTTATTATTTCATTATCATTGTCTTATATTAAAAACATTTTATTTAATTTTTGATTTGACTTTATTTACACTTATTATGAGCATCAAAATTTAAATGCATATTTTTGCTTCTTTTTTTTATAGTGTGTATTTTGTTATTGCAACTAATGTTCTTATTTTTTGTTATATTTTATTTTTAAATATTTTTATCATGTCTAATATTTGATTTCTTTATTTTAGTTTTTTGTGTTTCCATGGAATTTGCATATGACAAAATTTGTGGATGATGGTCAAAGACTTTTCTTCCAACATTCATAACATTACTTTATCTACTGTGGTCCTAAACTGCGCTATAAATAAAAGGATAGGTTTCAAATTTTGATAAATAAATAAATATATGCTGGCGGCATATTTTGACGAGGAAAACGTTAATGGTCGTAATGGTATAGGTGACTATAGTTTTTCACAATTGCACTGAAAAAAGGTCAAAGAAAATATATACATGGGGATTTATAAATGGATCTTCAAATGAAATTCGAAATTTAGACGTTCTATCCTGGCAGAAATCTAAAACAAATGATAACTAGTTATAAACTCTGCATTGATCCTTTTTTAACAGCTGTGGATGTTTGCGTATATTATTATGTATATATTGCATATCACGGTCGACATTGGTATCTTGTTCCACGCGTTGGTTCCTTGCCACTAGAGTTTTAAATGGAAGTGTTGTGAGACCATTTGTGCGCTTTTAAAAATTATGGTTCCTTGTTAATTAAAAAATTTAACATTTTTTCAACAATTGTATCTCTATTAATTACAACAGCTATATACCGTTATATTGTGTCATCCTTTCGATACGCTAACTTTGATTTAAACCAACGTTAAACCCCTTTTAGTAAGACGCGTAATTTTTCGAGATATCGAGCGATGATATTTTAAATGGCCCACCGAGCTGTGTTATTAAAGCGTCCGCGGCTTGCGAGTAAAAAAGATCGAATATTTAAAAAAAAAAGTCAATCAATAAACACGCGAGAAATACTTGTTATATATTGGACACCCAGTGCGAGCTCGGAGCAAATATTTTCTTCCACAGATGCTTTGGTAACCAAAACTACCCACAGAATATTTTGATAAAAAATTAAGCCTAGAAAATAATTTCTGCCACAGAATTGGGCTGTCAATTGCAAAAATACTAGTACTATGTTGGTAAATTAAATTAAACGTAAAACTTTCGTGTAGGTCAACATATATGAGAAACACCATCACAACCCAAAAACCAAACAAATTGTTTAGCACCTTATCAATAAGTAACGAAACTCTATTCCTTTATATCATTTTAATCATAACGAAGAAAACTTCAATCATTTCAACAAAATACAAAAATCTTAAATAATAACAAAACTGCTTTCTTATATTGTATGTAGACTGCTTGCTATATTTAGTAATTGAACAAAGTTTGTGTGCACGATGAAGAGAATCTTATAAATTGGTTGTTTATTTATTTATTTTTATTATACTTTTTTTTTTTTGGTACTTACACATCTAAATATATATAAAAATATATATATATATATATATATATATAAATTTTGTTTTGTACTTGGGTACTTCTTTAAGAAGAGTAAGTAAAATAATGAAAAATATTATAAGAGAGATACCATATTACCTATTAAAGCGCAGAAAGATCTGATGAAGAGGCCAGTGCCCTTCAATGTCTTATTATTATTATTATTATGAAAATAATAAAAAAAAAACTTAAATAACTTCTTGAAAAAGCACACAGCAAAATAAAAAAAAAGAAGGAAGAAAATAAAATTCTTCTTGTGCATAAAAAAAATGAAAATAAAAAATCGTAATAATAAAAATAACAACAGAATATTTACCCAAATTTTATACGCAACATAAGAAGACCGACCCGACTGACTTATTACGAGTATATAGAGCTATATGTACACGCTTTATATATATATATAAGTCATAAGAAGAGCAGCGCAGAGGGATGTACTTCTTACATACATTTTTATATGTTATTATGAGACCGAAGTAAATAGAAAAATTTATAAGATTAATGGAATAATAACAAGAAAATTTCGATACGCATTCTTGTTATTGTTTTTGTTATTTTCTTGTTATTATGTTATCTAAGATTATTTGAAAATTAATTTTTTATTTCTCGTTTTCATTATTTTATTTGATATTTGAGATCAATATCAAAGATCTTATTGTTTTATGTATTGTAAAAAAAAAAACAGTCGTAAAAAAGTTACTGCCACTGCTGCCGTCGCTTACCGCTGCTGCAACAACAACAATGGATTAGAAAACGAAATTAAATATTATAAGATTTGATTGCATCTTTATTTATTTTTTTTATTTTGGTAACCTAACTCGGATGCGCGCGATTTATAATCATAATTTTTAATGTTGGCTATATGGGATACATATATTTTTAGTGTATAATAATAAAACATTTTTTTACAGGCCATTTCTGGCCCATAAAGAATCAAAAATCTGGCTCCAATAGTGTCGGGTCCAAGCTTGCTCTTCGCTAATCCGACGTTCGCTAACCCGAGGAGTCATCGTCATCAACAGTGGACTCTGCTCATGTTGAATTTTCTAAATTCTTTATCTCATGGTTGAAGAGAACTCGGTAAGTTTCGTCATCGTCGCGTTTGGGATCATATATCAAGCGCTTGACATTTGATACCTAATTTCCAAAAATTCTGATATCTTGTTCTCGGCTTTAACACAACATATAGTGAATGCATTACTGTCATTTTACATAAACGCACGTGTTTTTAGGTATTCCCAAACATCGCCAGGCAGACCATAAGCTAACCCAATGTATTGAGTCAATCATGCTTGCTGGAAATCCAAAAACATCTTATGTACGTCACGAAATGTGTCGTAATATTTAAAAAGAATTATTCTCAACGAAAAAACTTGCTCAGTGTGTGGCCGATTTCGGCCGAATCTAATCTTTGATATAGTTATCTAGAATTTCCTCCAGTAGCGGTGTGATCCTCTCCAATACTAGATAATACAATAATTTGTATACAAAGGAAAGCTACGAGACCATTTTCGAGTCATTTTTTATTTTTTGCATATACAAATACCGTGTTCTACGGAAACTAGGAAGACAGTTCTACTCAAAAAAGACGATTGGTAAATAGCATAATCGGAATTTTAACTCATATAAAATAAGTCGTTTAGATCTATTATGTTGTTTCTGTTTCTAATTTGTCGAACTAGCAAATTAAATGTGGGTCGTGTGAAACATTCTTTACATCCAAGCTCCAAGCAAAAAATTTTAATTATTTCTGATGGTTATGTTTATGCAGAGCAGGATAAGATGGTAAATGTAAGCACAAAAACTGGGCAAAACTGACAGTTTTATTAGTGATGGGATTCCAGTTTTAGTGTTTAACCAGAAACTAAATAATATAAAGAGACGTCGCAACCCAAATATAAAAAAACATCCAAAATTGACGGGTTCCAATCGTCGTTGTGGGTGCTAAACAATAATTAATTCGCCCATTCAAAGAATCTCCAACAAGCAATGCCGAGGCGATTTTCGGGCGTTTCGCGAGACTGTCAATATTAAGAATTTGACATCGGACTTCATATGATGGTAAATTACGTACTTGCAGCCACAAGGGTTGATTGTGATCTGACAGATAACCGAGCTTTCTAAAAATATAAATAGTAAATCTTTTTTGGATTGATTCCAATCTGTTAATATATACATCATGGTGAGGATACCATACGGTAGCAGCATACTCAAGATGTGACCTGACCAAAGAAATAAATAATTGAACACATGAAAAACATTATGAAATTCTTCGTCATTCGAATAATGAAACCTAACATGGAATTAGCTTTAAGTACTATTTTTTTAATATGTAGACTGAAGGTTAGTCTACGATCAAATGTAACTCCCAAGTCCACGATTGAATTAACTCTACTAAGAAGATTACCGTCCAAATGATAATTAAATAAAACAGGATTTGATGTTCTATAGAAGGACATGCCGTTACACTTACTTACGGTAATGAATAATCTATTAGCAGAGCATTATTTAGATAAGTTATTGATTTCGGTTTTGGAATTTATCAGCATCAATTAAAGAAACAATACGCATAAAAATCTTCAAATCATCCGCAAACAATAAAGCGTTACAAAATTTGAAAATATTTGGAATATCATTCACAAATAAAAAAAAATTAACTGGATCAAGATGGGATCCCTAAGGAACACCAGAATGACAATGAATATAATCCGATTTAATATCATTCAATAAAACGTACTGCTTCCTATCTACCAAATAGGAAGCAATCCATTTTAAAAACAGGATCAAAACCAATTGCAACTAATTTATTTATAATAATTGTATGTTCAATGGATTCAAAAGCTTTGGCAAATTCAAAATAAATAGCATCAACCTGGGCCTTTGACTCGATGGGATCAATGGCATACTTAAAGTGCACTAAGTAGTTGTGGATTTTCCACTAGAGAACCGGTGTTGGAAAGAGTTCGAGTATTAAAGATAAAATTGAGATACCACGATAGTTGGAAATTTCGGAACGGCATTCCTTTTTATGAATCGGAACAATATATGCAATTTTCCAAGCACTAGGGAAATGCCCGGTTACTAAGGATTGATTAAACAGATAACGTAACGGAGTTGCAATATCAGACGATCGGCTGGCATCATTTATAAGTTGGTTAGAGTTGGCAAAATTAACCGATAGTAACTCATTGGCGGTGGTGACGGCAACAGGCGTTGTCAATGTAGTGGATGACATTTCATTTAATTTCGATGAAAGCGATTCAATAAGCTTTCTATTAGTCGCAATATCATCTTGATTTTTTGAATAATCTGGTGTAGCCGACAAACCATTAATCTTATCAATTAGAACACCAAAGTTGCTGTTCACGATTCGCTGCTTACAAAAAGAGCACAAAAAAACAATGCTCTCACGAAGGCGCAATATCGCCAAAATTCCACGAATTTCCGTATTGGGACCGGCAAATTCACAGCATGTATGATAATGCCTACTGCAACCGGCACATGAAACTGCATCTTGCGTAGGCAATACTAAATTTGAGCACTTACAGCAATTCATTTTAGAAACGAAAAATAGGTACTAATACCAAAAATAAATTTGGTATTATATGAATGATGACGTCACGTGTACCAAGAGTTGATCTAATGCATACACTCAACAATTTTTCAGCGTCATAAATAAATAAATCACAATATACAGTTATTTATCAGTTTTCATTAATCAATTGATATACAGTACTACGAAATCACAATTAAACTATCACAATTATTTTATCACAACATGAGTATGCACACAATATGGCTTGTAATATAGGTGGTTTTGGGATACCGATCGAAAATGGATATTTTACAACTGGATTTGACAAAACGGGATAATTCAAAACTGGATACTTTAAAACGAGATAAGGTACAAAACGAGATATGGTACAAAACTGGATATTTCAAAATTGGATAATTCAAAACGAGATTAGGTACAAAACGAGATATGGTACAAAACTGGAAAATTCAAAACTGGATATTTCAAAACGAAATAAGGTACAAAATGAGATATGGTACAAAACTGAATATTTCAAAACTGGATATTTTAAAACGAGATAAGGTACAAAACGAGATATGGTACAAAACTGGATATTGGAAAACAGGATATTTCGACATGTGATTTAAACTTAAAATGATTTTTTAGAAAAGTTCTGGAATATGGCCAATTAGGAAGGAACTCGGCGAGTTCTAAACCAATTAAGATGAAATTAGTAGGATGAAAATGGAATTTTAAAATGATTTTTTGAGAAAGTTCTGGAATATGGCCAATTAGGGAGGAACTCAGTGAGTTCTTAGCCGATTATGATGAAATTCTATATGTAGGATGAGAATGTGATTTTAAAATGATTTTTTGGGTAAGTTCTGGAATATGGCCAGTTAGGAAGGAACTCGGTGAGTTCTTAAACGATTATGATGAAATTCTATATGTAGGATGGGAATGGGATTTTAAAATGATTTTTTGGGAAAGTTCTGGAATATGGCCAATTAGGGAGGAACTCGGTGAGTTCTAAACCGATTATGATAAAATTCGATATGTAGGATGAAAATGTTGATGAAAATTAATTAATTTTTCTCACATAGATTCTCTAAAGTGAAGAAAAGTTATATTAAGTAGAAGAATAAAAAATAGATGAAAATACATTTTACTGACAGTAAACTCGATCAAGTCAATAATTATTTTAATAAGATGAGAAAAGCAGCAATTAAAAAACCCCATTAAGTGAAAGAAAATTCTATCTCTCTGCTTAAAATTATTCAAGTATAAAACCTTACTGGCCATATTCCAGAGGTTTTCCCAAAAAATCAAATTTAAAATCAAATTTAATTATACAATTAAAGAAAAAAAAAACATTAAAGGAGGGAAAATTCTATTTCTCTCCTTAGAAATATTCAAGTATGGAACCTTACTGGCCTTATTCCAGAAATTTCCCAACATATCATTTTAAAATCCCATTTTCATCCTACATATCGATTTCATCCTATATTTCATTCTTTTTCATCCTACATATCGAATTTCATCATAATCGGTTAAGAACTCGCCGAGTTCCTTCCTAACTGGTCATATTCCAGAACTTTCCCAAAAAATCATTTTAAAATTCCATTTCCATCTTACATATAGAATTTCATCATAATCGGTTAAGAACTCACTGAGTTCCTCCCTAATTGGCCATATTCCAGAACTTTCCCAAAAAATCATTTTAAGTTTAAATTACATGTCGAGTTTTGTACCATATCTCGTTTTGTACCTTATCTCGTATTGAAATATCCAATATTGAAATATCCAGTTTTGTACCTTATCTCGTTTTGTCAAATCCTATTTTGAAATATCCAGTTTTAGAATGTCCAGTTCTGAGCGGTTCCCGTGGTTTAGACCCACATCTACGATTGAAACCCGATAAGACGATTGGAACCCGGAACTAAATATTAGATGTTTTTTTATATATGGGTGGCGACGTCTCTTTATATTATTTGGTTTTTGGTTTAACTTAGTATCTGTGTTTCACATTGAAGCAAGTGTAAGATTACCCCTAATTTATCTGAATACCATTTTTAACGTTTCTCAAGCATACTGCACTGCTTTCTTGGCAAATTTAATACTATAGTAGTGACGTAGGTTGATAAATTCACAAATAATACTTTAGGTGGGGAACAGCTTCTAGTTTCTATAATTTATTTTTGTTTATCATTAAGGCAAAATTAAAATTAATGGTGGGGTTTGGTTTGTTTCGTTGAAGAGATCGGACGTGTTTTTCCCGATCTCTTCATTTCTAAAATTAATTAATTTTATTTTGTTCTGTGTGTGGAAAATGAATGGTTTTATTTTATTTAATTATTGCTAATGTGTTCTAATTAATTAATTATTTAATTACTAAATGATCATTACATAATTATATGATTATTGACTAAATTATAGGCCAGATCGCAGATAAGTATAAATTTTAATCAATTGTTTTTCATAGTTTTTTTTTGTTTTAATTTGTTGTCCAATAAAATTAAATAAGTTAGAATATTAGGCAATAATTCGGTACTAAAATTAATATATTTGGTTTTGAATAAAGAAAACTATAAGAAGTAGAAGTATAAATAAAGAAAAGCTTTCTAAAAATTCTAAAATTTATTTGCGTTTTTGTTTTACATTTTATCATGTTTGAGTCGTGTTACATAGGGTACAACAATATGCATCTTTGTCTGATCATTCTGAGTTGAGTGAAACAAAACTATATAAATCGTTTGTAGTGGCATGTGGTTGTGCGATTCCCGTAGTTGATTGTAAATAGAAAATGAAAATAAAGAAGATAAAAAGTTTGCAATCCTTTACGATCTTATACACATAATTTGCGGTTAAACTTTTGAAGCATAGACAACAGTGCCATAAAGGGCTATTTGGTTTGTATATATTTATGTAATATAGGTTGGTTTAATGTGAATTTTCATTGGACCAAACTAATGCTATCTAATCATATGAACAGAAGAATGTATTGTAAGTAAAAAACTTGTCGAATATAGAGTAAAATAATATTTTTCATATTGGTTTTGTTTGTCCGTGTCAACGAAAGTTAGAAGACGGGTGTAATACAGAGGGTTTTGGTCGAATGCATATTTTACAAGCCTTCATTATACAGTAACCAAGAAAATTGGTTTA
Organism: Tipula confusa; assembly: GCA_963556175.1. Classification (NCBI taxonomy): domain Eukaryota; kingdom Metazoa; phylum Arthropoda; class Insecta; order Diptera; family Tipulidae; genus Tipula; species Tipula confusa. The sequence continues at coordinate 84,316,325 of OY744475.1, forward strand.
TTATTTTTATTTTTACTATTTCTATTATTATTTCGAAATATACTTTTTTGTTGCTTGAGTGTGGACCATCTTTATTATATCTTAATCTATGGTTTTACTCAGTAAGCGATTTGATTACAACATCTATGTGATTACACCGACGCATTTATATTTTATTTGGCCCATTCAGTGACTGGAACAGATAGAGTAGACTGAATTTATATAGGAGAAGAATATTAAATGCAAATGTCCTATAAAGGAAAAGAATTTAAAAAAAAAATTTAAAAAAATAAATAAGTTCAACCCTGTTGACTTCACTATATACAAATCATCATTTCCACCATCACTTGGATTTTGTGTCACAGAAGTAAATTCTCAATCCATAAAATTAACGAATTTGCATAGCAAATCCTTGTGCCACTCGCGATCAAAGGCTTTCGAGATATCGAGTGCAATGACTTGTGATTCACCAGATTGAAGAATGAACCTGTTCGCGTTGGCAGGTTTCTAGCCGCCTTAAATTTAACTAAATTTTTATTTGACGGGTTTTTTACATATTTGAAGGATTACCTGATTTTTTGGCTTAATCAAATTAAAAGGAATGCACTGTTCTATTCCTGTGAGAATGACAGTCGAAACCAGAATGTCTTTACTATCAGTATTACCGGAAATAAAACAAGGGTGCCATTCGTACTCTTTAAAGAACTTGTTCAATTCAACCCTGTCTGCATTTTTATAGTGTGATAATCGACGTTTAGGAGGAATGTTCTCTTGACATGATCACGACTTTAAAAATCCCGCTGTAAGAAGCCGGTCGGGTCTGCGTTTCCAAATAGGAAATATTCTATTTGTCTCCATGTATACTCGTAGCTTGATCTGCGAGCTATGTTAGTTAGTCTAAAGCTGCAAACATTTCAATCACCTTACCAGCCGGTGTAACGGATTTAGAATATGAAAGTCACTTGTCATTGTGGACTTTGAAATCATCTGCCACAACGATTTCAGCATTTGGTGATTTCTGAAGGATGCGGTCAATGAAATCTGGCAGAGTATCAGATCCACAATCAGATTAAAAATCTGATAAAAGCACATGCTTTTCGAGATATAGTTCATATGGAGAAAATTTACTATAGATTCAATTACTTTGAATAAAATCTACACCAAAGAAATTGGACGGTAATTGAACAAAGAAGTTGTATCGCCATTTTTATGAACCGGTTTCTCAACTTACTGAGATAAAAGACTGTTTTTTAGTCAATTTATATAGTAAACCGTCAGACCAAGTTGCTTTATTTGGGTTAAGAGCTTTAAGGATTTTAGAAACTAACCCGAAATGGAAAATAAATGATAGGCATTAATGAAGTAATGCAGTAGTGCTATGATACGTGATAGCATCATTACTACATATATGTTGACTGAGACTCTGCTAATCTGCATCTTTGAAATATCAGATAAATCTAAGTGTATAATAAACCCCGAAATAGGGGGGGGGGGTGATTAGAAACTTTGTTGCAACCAAAGCATGATCAGAAAGACCTGGTGGAGCATTCACTTCAAAAGACTCAACCAAATACCACCAGGTACATTTAGAGGGATTAGAGGTGCCTTTAGCTAGATAATTCAAGTTTACAAATGGGTTTCAATTTTATTTATAAAGTCGTTAACCCAAAAAGCCTAAGGGGTTGGATATTAATTATTAATTAATTGGGCTGAATTGTGAAAAAAAATTATGTATGTCTATATCACCGATAAAAAAACTATACCCTTTTTTAATTCTGCAACAATTTATTAGCAGTCAAAACTTTGTAGTCAATGTCTAAACATACAGCCCCAAACTAAACCAATCAATATATTTTTGCATATCGTAAAATACATTACAAAAATTAAATTTAATCCTATTACGATAGTCATTTTCATCTTAAGGCAACTGGAAATGCCACAACATCATCTAACCATCATTTTTCATCTACACATATAAATTTTCATTTTTTATACGAATCCATTTTTATTTTCCACTTCAAAATCGTTTTTTTTTCCTCTCTGTTCACAAATTAACAATCAAAATATACATTTTATTATTTTTCTATGAAAAAAAGAAAAACCATTTTTTCCTTCTGTTTTCAAAGAAATACACCGAAAAAAAAATGTTTTTTTGACGCTTTAAAATATGAAAATTCACCAAAAAAAAATTTCCATAACAACAGTACCTACACACAAAGTTCTTATGATATATACTTATTATATAGAATTTTATTTATTATCAAGAATGAAATTCATTGGGAAATAGACTTGTTTGTGTGCCGAGGTATAGGTTAGGGAGGTGAAATTGAAATTTGTGAGGAAATTCCCTAGATTTAACAGCAACAACAACAACAACCCAACATCCGAACAAGAGCATCAATAAAATAGAAAAATACAAAATACAGGGTGCATTTGATGTTCCAGGTCGATATTTTTTTTAACAACTTTTAAATTAGATTACATTTAAATTAAATATACATTTACTTATACCCTAGTATATTCACCCTCTGTGATGGTATAGTGGTCTTTGCGTATCAATTGAGAGTTTTCAATGCCCCACTAGAGGTCATTCGTTTAATTAACAAAGCGAGCTTAATGTACTTCGTCGCTTATAATGATTTTTTTCTAAAAAAGGTGGTCGTCTATACCGAGCTGTAAAACTTGAACGCTTCTCAATCTCCCCGCCGTTCATGATGATTTTCGGGAATTATCCTCAAAAAATGATCGATGAGACGTTCATGAAAATTTAGCCACCGGTTCTTTTAAGGCATCAATCTTTAATGGCGAACGTTTGCTAAATTATTGCCCAGTCTTAATTTTGACTCCCAGAGTATGCAAATGTTCAAAATTATTTATTACACGCTGAATTGTTGACTTGTAATGCACATAATCAACACCAAAAAAACAGCACGTAATTTACTGTCAGATCCTCCTCTAACACAAAATGACTCAGCCAAACAAAATCGAACTGGAACATAAAACGCACTGTGTGATATTTCGTATAAAGAAACTGACATATAATAGCAACCCAACCACACAGCACCCAACAATACAAATGTCTTATGAGAGAAATGTGTACAGTACAGCAAACCTATTCACAACGATGGCTACATTAAAAAGAAATGCACAAATTCAGTTTATTAGTGTACTGTATCGTAACGTACCGGAGTCGAAATAGATATTTCCATCCAAAAAAAAAAATTACATTTCAAAGAAAATTCGAATTGAAAACGTCTATCCGCCGCACCATCAATGTGTTAAAGTTATGTTCGTATATTTGTATGACGAGAAAATTTATTGATGACTTTTCAACTCAATTTTTCCATATATATTTTCTTTTTTACTATTGTTATTACTATTATTATTATTACAAGCATTATTTACAGTTTTCCAATTGGAATGTTTCCTTTGTTGACATAAGTAATTAGATTTTAGAAAGCTCTGATCGTTCATAATAGGAAGATGCATACGGTTTAAGGTTGGGTCGGTGGGATGGTATAGGATGCGAGTGAACCGTAAAAAAATTTGTTAACAGTATCAGCAAGAAAAATAATGTTCACTTTTTTGTACACGCTGTTTAAGATTCGCACTTCGAACCGGCAAAATTTAGAGATTATGTGATCTAAGGCCAAACCAACATTTCGAATGATTTAATGGGATCCATACCGGAGCACTCTAGACTAGTAAATGGTGGCTTTAATGATACTGGCAAATATCAGACAAAATTATGTGATCATATAGTCCTATACTCCCGATGCAAACTACCATCTCATTATGTCTTTCTTTACAAAAACATCTACTTATTTCTAGACAAAAAACACGAGAATGATTGAATACCCAATCAGCATTGAGAGCAGTTTGCAAAATTTATTTAAGGTATAGTCACCGGACTTAAATACTTTCAGAACTTGGTACTATTGCCACATGTTATATTGTAAAATGCTTTAGATTGTTGGCAAATACGAACTGAGGAGATATGCATAGAGATCCCATCATATGACGAATTAATTTAATACTGTTCAATAGGAGAGGACACTTTAGTGAACTATACCTTTCCGACTTTTATTCGATTGTTATGGCGAAGAATGGAAAGAGGCTCTAATTTAAAATTGAAAATCCTTCAACCGGCGGAGGAAATTGCAGGCGACTACCAACAAAGTTTACATCTTAATCGGTCAGTCACTAATCAAGTTTTTTCCTGATGATCACGCTTTCTAAATATCACGAAAAATCTTTGGCGTGCATAAGGTAAGCTTAGGGCTCAATTTAGAGTTTATGAAAGAGTTTATGGTTTCGGTTTCCGCAAACATCTAGGAATACCTTAAAATTATGTGCGTTTAAAATAAGCTTCCGATTGATTTTACAAGCAACTGTACGGTAAAGAAATGGCCTGTCTCCAAACTTATACCGGCAACCCAACCAGGACCTCGCATATGCAAATAATTTCTGTATGACTGCATGATATATGACTCTGAATGACGACAATAACCGAGTTCTTCAAGAGTTTAGGGATTTGATGGAAAATCCTAATATCGTGCGAAATCAGGAAACGAATAGTCGGTTGCTGCGAACCCAAAACGATTAAATGGAATAAAAAATGGTTGAACTCTTTGGAAACCCTGCTTTCAATTACAAGAAAAATATTTTAAATCATTCTAAAAATATCATTGAAAATGGAAAACTCTTCGAAAAATTGTTTTTCCTTTTTTAAATAATATCAAGGGAAATGTAAATACTTATACATAGATATTTTTTATTATTATTATTTGAAAAAAATATGAAAAAAAAAATCAATATCCTTAAAGAAAATAAATAATAAACTAGAAAGGAAATGAATAATTATTATCAACGAAAAATATATACAAAAATGGGATCGATTAGAATGGAACCCGGGAAATATTTTATTATACAATTTTCGCTTGTACACATTTTTTTTTTTGTTATCAAATTTATTAATATTTTCCCAAAGCTCGTTAGGAATCAACCAAAAAATGTATGTATAGATGACATTCTTGCTGGTAAAACGAAAATGTAAAGGTGATTTAATCATGTTGTATTCAGAGCACGAGTGATTGAATGGAATTTTGGGTTTTTTTTTTTGTTGCATCAAGGGCGGATTAATTTGATTTTCAATATGAAAATATAAAATTTAATGAGACACCTCACGGGAGAATTCTTTAATTTTTATACAAAAACCGTTGCTAGATTTTACGTATAAAGAAATTAAATTATCAAGCCTGGAATATTATTTTAACGTAATTACTATATATAGATATACGAAACAGTTACGGTTTCTTAAACTAACACGGTGCTTTAACTATAAGTAATTGTTCAGCGCAATCTATTTTAGTAACAAGTGAATCTAGAACAAATAGTTTAAATGGTAGGAGGTGATAGGGAAAGCCATAAATTTGGTTCAGAAATGACAGTAGTTGGACTCTCTTTAAAATCTGAACTAAAAATAAAAATTTTGTTGTGGGTACAGAAAAAATAAAAAATAAATATTATTAAATTATCATTAAAATAATAATAAAAATTTTAAAAATTTCAATTAAATTAGTTTATTAAAGATTACTGGTCCAATGAATGAGCTGTATTTTCTAAAGTGTTCCCTCCTTGGTGCTGAGCACACACAGTTACCACAATTTCTTAGATTACATTTTGTAATTTTCACGGAGCGATTGCCACACTTTTAGAACTTTAAGAAAGCACACTTTTAAAACTTTTAAAACATACAAGCAACGTAATGGAAGAATATTTAGAGAGCGAAATAGTGGTTCTTTAAAATTATTCGAATCGATATGTCATGAGCAACATTTAATGGGTTTAATGATGTAATATTAGTTCCACCCCACACAGTAATTCCATATTAAAGTTTAGACTGTAATAGACCATAGTAAAACTTTAATAACATCGATTTAGGGCAGCCAACCATGCGTAAAATATGGGAACCGCTCAGAAATGGACATTTTAAAACTAGATATTACAAAATAGGATTTGACAAAACGAGATAAGGTCCAAAACTGGATATTTCAAAATTGGATATTTCAATACGAGATAAGGTACAAAACGAGATATGGTGCAAAACTGGATATTTCAAAACAGGATATTTCGCCATGTGATTTAAACTTAAAATGATTTTTTAGGAGAGTTCTTGAATATGGCCAATTAGGGAGGAATTCTGCGAGTTCTTAACCGATTTTGATGAAATTCGATATGTAGGATGAAAATGGGATTTTAAAATGATTTGTTGGGAAAGTTCTGGAATAAGGCCAGTAAGATTCCTTACTTGAATATTTCTAAGGAGAGAAATAGAATTTTCCTTTAATTAATGTTTTTCTTTACTTGTATAATTAATTTGACTTTAAAATGATTTGTCGGGAAAACCTCTGGAATAGGGCCAGTAAGGTTTCATACTTGAATAGTTTTAAGCAGAGAGATAGAAATTTCCTTCACTTAAAGGTTTTTTTTTAATTGCTGCTTTTCTCATCTTAAACGCAATAGACGCTGAGATCTTTTTTAAAGTAAAATTACTAATGTTATCAAATCTTTATAAAAGCCATTAGCTTTTCAAATGGTTTTGTACTTTTGTAGTCATATTATAGACTTATCAAAAAATCATAGTGGGGTTCTTGCTCAATATCTAAAATCTTAAGATATTGAGTTTCTTAAGAAAATTTCCAAATATCTGTATTGAAATTTCTAATCTAACTATGTAAAAGCCATTAGCTTTTCAAACGGTTTTGCACTTTTGTAGTCCTATTATAGACCTATCAAAAAACCATAGTAGGGTTGGTTCTTGCTCAATATCCAAAATCTTAAGATATTGAGTTTCTTAAGAAAATTCCCAAATATCTGTATAGAAAATTCTAATTCTAACTATGTAAAAGCCATTAGCTTTTCAAATGGTTTTGCGCTTTTGTAGTCCTATTATAGACTTATCAAAAAACCATAGTGGGGTTCTTGCTCAATATCCAAATTCTTAAGATTTTGACTTTCTTAAGAAAATTCCCAAATATCTGTATAAAAATTTATAATTCTAACTATGTAAAAGCCATTAGCTTTTCAAATGGTTTTGCACTTCTGTAGTCCTATTATAGACCTATTAAAAACTATAGTGGGGTTCTTGCTCAATATCCAAAATCTTAAGATATTGACTTTCTTAAGAAAATTCCTAAATACATGTATAGAAATTTCCAATTCTAACTATGTAAAAGCCATTAGCTTTTCGAATGGTTTTGCACTTTTGAAGTCTTATTATAGACTTATCAAAAAACAATAGTGGGGTTCTTGCTCAATATCCAAAATCTTAAGATATTGACTTTCTTAAGAAAATTTCCAAATATCTGTATAGAAATTTATAATTCTAACTATGTAAAAACCATTAGCTTTTCAAATGGTTTTGCACTTTTGTAGTCCTATTATAGACTTATCAAAAAACCATAGTGGGGTTCTTGCTCAATATCCAAAATCTTAAGATATTGACTTTCTTAAGAAAATTAACAAATATCTGTATAGAAATTTATAATTCTAACTATGTAAAAGCCATTAGCTTTTCAAATGGTTTTGCACTTTTGTAGTCCTATTATAGACTTATCAAAAAACCATAGTGGGGTTCTTGCTCAATATCCAAAATCTTAAGATATTGGCTCTCTTAAGAAAATTCCCAAATATCTGTATAGAAATTTCTAATTCTAACTATGTAAAAGCCATTAGCTTTTCAAATGGTTTTGCACTTTTGTAGTCCTATTATAAACCTATCAAAAAACCATATAGGGGTTCTTGCTCAATATCCAAAATCTTAAGATATTGACTTTCTTAAGAAAATTCCCAAATAACTGTATAGAAATTTCCAATTCTAACTATGTAAAAGCCATTAGCTTTTCAACTGGTTTTGCACTTTTGTAGTCCTATTATAGACTTATCAAAAAACCATAGTGGGGTTCTTGCTCAATATCCAAAATCTTATGATATTGACTTTCTTAAGAAAATTCCCAAATATCTGTATAGAAATTTCTAATTCTAACTATGTAAAAGCCATTAGCTTTTCAAATGGTTTTGCACTTTTGTAGTCTTATTATAAACCTATCAAAAAACTATAGTGGGATTCTTGCTCAATATCCAAAATCTTAAGATATTGAGTTTCTTAAGAAAATTCCCAAATAACTGTATAGAAATTTCCAATTCTAACTATGTAAAAGCCATTAGCTTTTCAACTGGTTTTGCACTTTTGTAGTCCTATTATAGACTTATCAAAAAACCATAGTGGGGTTCTTGCTCAATATCCAAAATCTTATGATATTGACTTTCTTAAGAAAATTCCCAAATATCTGTATAGAAATTTCTAATTCTAACTATGTAAAAGCCTTTAGCTTTTAAATAGGTTTTGCACTTTTGAAGTCTTATTATAGACCTATTAAAAAACCATACTGGGGTTCTTGCTCAATATCGAATAATTTAATATAACTTTTAAAAATTTTGTGAAACTTTAATTTACTTTGCCACCATATTAAACGATATATTTTGTTTTACTTAAAAATTAATAATGAAAAATTAAAAATATGTATTGGTTCAAGTTTGGCTAATTTTGTTAAAAAAGTTAGATTAACCTACCATATAATTCATAACATCAATACTACGTTCTAAAGTAATTAAAGAAAGTTATTTAATTCTTATTTTTTAATTCTGAATATTATTATGCGTGCCTAAATGGCACGCATAATAATATTTTACATTAAGTTTACACTAACACATTCACAAATATTTAGGTTTAGTACAAACTTCATAAAACATATATGGCTTGTGAAGTTTGTTCTAAATTAGAACTATAATTTTTTTTTAGTTAATTTTAATTTAGTTCTAACTTCACACGCATAAGTATGGTGTAAATAGAGTTTTGATCTTTAACGAAATTAAAGATCAAAACTCTATTTACCATCGAGCGAAGAAAGCCAAGCATGAAGTTTCGATTAGTACTGCCATCATAAGAAAAAAACATTTTTCCCATTACTGTTCCAGATGTCGGGTCTATAGAATATCGTCAATATTTAGAATAAATATATGACATTTAGGCGATTTTACATATAAAAATATTTTGATTATTTTAAAACGATACCAGTAGCGACATCTAGCACGCCCAATCGACCAACGGAACATGAAGTTTTAATTGTCATTGTGAAGCTAAAAAACAATAAGGCTACTGAAACAGACAACATAACGCTGAAATAATACAAAAAATTTGGAATTCTAGCCGAATACCAAAAAAACTGAACACATGTTTAATAATTACGATTCCCAAGAAAGGTGTCCTTAGAAAATGCAAAAAGCAGCGTATGTCTCTTCTCAACATAAAAATAAGAAACCTCGCAATGATCATCTATTTTCGAATTTAACCAATGTAAAATTAGGAAATTAGCAAACCAGTAGCAGACTATATCAAGTCACTCCGTATATCATCACTAAACAATCCTAATAATGGAAATCCACACTGCACATGACAGAAGTATACCAGACACTTTGTGGAATGGCCATAAAAACCAAACTAAACCATGGTATATACCATAATAAACCATGGTGAAAGTTGTAGGTGGTTAGCCCAACGAACGATTGTTTACACAATAAAGGTCACCGGTACCAGTTGTCATTATTTAATTGTTGGTCAATGACGATTATCGTACTCGGGACCGCGGTGCGGTAAGCAAGTATTTTAGCCATAGCAATACGACCGGTGATAATGGAAACCGGTGAAATGGGCATCCTAAAAAAATAATTAAGCTCGTACAAGAAACGTATCGAGAGGCTGGAAACCTCACCAATGGTGTTCCTAATTGTATTGGATAGTATCATGCGATGTTTAGATAGCACCTCCCCTAACGGAGAGCGCATATAGACGCGATACTATATAAGTATAGAGGTTCTCAAGCATTCAACAATACTGGTGGCTAATTAATTCATGCATGGCTGCATTTTTTAAACTGTCGATATCACAAAAAGCAAAAGTAAAAACAAAGAGAGTGATGCTGCAAATTACAGATAATCGATGATGGGATTTAACCATTTGGACACTGCGTGTGAGAAAGCTGAGGGAGTAAATTGAGCTTAATCGTGAATAATGCGGAGCGTGAAATGTAAAGAGTCCCAGATTATTATTTAGTAACGTGGTGACATATCTATGTATTTTGATGTATATGGCGCACATTTTTTGAGCGAGTGCTATTAAAAAATGGGGAACCGCTCAGAACTGGACATTTTAAAACTGGATATTTCAAAATGGGATTTGACAAAACGAGATAAGGTACAAAACTGGATATTTTAAAATAGGATAATTCAAAACGAGATAAGGTATAAAACAAGATATGGTGCAACACAGGATATTTGAAAACAGGATATTTCGACATGTGATTTAAACTTAAAATGATTTTTTAGGAAAGTTCTGGAATATGGCCAATTAAGGAGGAACTCGGCGAGTTCTTAACAGATTATGATGAAATTCGATATGTAGGATGAAAATGGGATTTAAAAATGATTTTTTGGGAAAGTTCTGGAATAAGGCCAGTAAGGTTCCATACTTGAATATTTCTAAGGAGAGAAATAGAATTGTCCTTCACTTAATATTTTTTTTCTTTAATTGTATAATTAAATTTGATTTTAAAATCTTTTTTGGGAAAACCTCTGGAATATGGCCAATAAGGTTTCATACTTGAATAATTTTAAGAAGAGAGATAGAATTTTCCTTCACTTAATGGTTTTTGTTAAATTGCTGCTTTTCTCATCTTATTAAAATAATCATTGACTTGAAAAAATCATTTTAAAATCACATACCCATCCTTCATATAGAATTTCATCATAATCAGTTAAGAACTCATCGAGTTCCTTCCTAATTGGCCATATTCCAGAACTTTCTCAACAAATCATTTTAAAATCCCATTACCATCCTACATATCGAATTTCATCATAATCAGTTAAGAACCCATCGAGTTCCTTCTTAATTGGCCATACTTAAGAACTTTCCTAAAAAAACATTTTAAGTTTAAATCACATGTCGAAATATCCTGTTTTGAAATATCCAGTTTTGTACCATATCTCGTTTTGTACCTTATCTCGTTTTGAAATACCCTGTTTTGAAATATCCAGTTTTGTACCATATCCCGTTTTGTACCTTATCTCGTTTTAAAATATTCAGTTTTGAATTATCCTGTTTCGTCAAATCCAGTTGTAAAATATCCAGTTTCGACCGGTACCTGAAAAAATGCTTTGAAAAAAGCGGTAATTGGCTTCTGTTTATAGGATAAGCGCTTTAAGAGTGGTTTGAGCATTTAGAACGGTCTCGGATGATGCCGTGAGTTTCATATCGGGAATACCGTCAATAGATTTATAAGCTTTACTTCCCGCCGTTAGAATGGGAACAAGAAGGAAAATCGATAAATGATCTGTGCGAAAACTATGAACGCGTGGCAGATACGATGGGGCAATTTGCCGAAAGGGCTTTGGACTTATCGACTAATTTCGAATAAATGGACAAATAGGAGATAAAGAGAGGTCGATTTCTACTTGAGTCAGTTCCAAACTGAGAATGTAGAGCACGTGATTTTAACGTTCACGCGTTGGCAATGAAAGATCTCACTTATTTAGGTCTGTAGAATTTATCCTTGCAAATATTATTGTTTGGACTCCTACGACACTTAAAGAGGATTAGGCAGCAACGCTAATAATTAAAAATAATAGTAGCTTAAGCTGACAATCTTGCAATAATACGATAGTCTCTTGTAAGTTATTTTCGTTAGCAGGTACTCTAAGCCCCTAACCTTAAAATAAAGGAACACAATACAAAATCATATTATGCACATGGTATCCTGAGACTTTACAAGATGTTAAAAAAAACTTTGTCGTAAATTTGTGTTGATGTCAACAGATGAGATTGAAAAAACTTCCGACGATGATCGATTGTTAATACCGTAAGGACCAGTAATGGCCTGCAAACGATTTATAATATTTTTAATTATTCCCATATCTTCTTTATGTTATATAATTAGAATTTCGATTATAGAATATTACGTATAAAAATTATAATCGGCTTATAATAAAAATATTGTTCAGCTTAGCTCAAATTAGAAATCGTTCAAAAGATTATATTTTATCATTTATAAATTAAGTTATTAATTTTACTTGAATTTAGTTGTAAGGATACAAAAAAAACTTCACCACAAGATGTAATTAGCACACAAAATCTAACTGTTCCTTTAAAATATTATGCAAAATAGTAACGAGGCTAGCGTCAAATTCAACTAAAATCACGTACTTGTATACTCATTATTGACACGGATACGACAAGGTAATTAAGAAACCAAACTATAAGTAATTATCTTCATATTCATTTAATGGCGCCAACTGAACATAAAGTTCTTTAAAGTTCAACACAGTGGTACACTAAAAAATGTACCATTAGTTTCCTTTCATTATAAATATAGTTTGGCAAAAAAAAAATATTATAGTTTTGTTCATTTATAATTTGATTAAAATTAATTATTATCTCGTGCATGATAGTTTTGTCTTGAAAAACCATCCTGCTGTATATTCATACATATTTATACCCATTTTAGACCCACGTAAATTTTTTTTTTAAACAAAAATACGTCCTACGTGATGAAACTATCATTTTAAGTTTTAAAAAAGCTCAAGTTTTTTTTTCTTTTGGGCTTCTCATTCTTTTTTTTTTTTTTTTTTTTTTTTTTATTAAAAGCATGTTCTAATTTCTTATAATTAGATTTAAGATTGTTAAGATGGGATATCGTAAGAAATAGAAAAAAATGGACCAAAATAAATATAAATAAGAAAGTATATAATAAGAAATCTTTCTTACCTGTTCTCCTACCTTTCGACTAATAAAATGAATTATATTTTTCGAAGGATAATTTTAATTTAATTTTTGGATTTTTTTTTTTTTTTTTTTTTGTATTTTCGCATGAGATTAGAAAATTTAGAAATAAAAGAAATTATAGATTTTGTGTATAAGATAAGAATTTTTTATTTTTTTTTAATTTAATTAATTATATTAATTTGAAACGGAAATATGGAAAGAGATTTTTTTTTGTACCAAATGAAAATCAATTAAATATTATTTCTCATGTTTGTTTGTGTGTGTGTGTGAGTATATTATGTATGCTGGGTGGTCTTTCTCTCAATACACACATATCATGATTTATTAGCATATTAATTGGTTGTATCTGATTTTAATGGCTTGGAATTCTGTTTTAACCATTCGGCAGTATATATATATATATATATATATATATATATATATATATATATATATATATATATATATATATATATACATACTAACCATATGCTACCACGATCTATATCTAGGGGGAGAAAAACGAATATTCTTTACATAATCCAAAACAACATTCTTCAAAACTTTACTTGAAGAAATTAGATTTAGATTTTAATTTAATTTACGGTTAAATATATAATTTTAAGCACTTTGATTGAAAAGTGTATCGAAATAATTTCTAATCGAATTTTTCTACTTTTTACATACAAGTCGGCATGACTTGCTTAAATTTAATTCCGGTGTATAATTTAGGGTTTAACGATTGGAATGTCTAAATTTTTTTTTTGTTTTATCTGGCAACCCTGTGGTTTTTTCTCAATTTTATTTACTACATTTTATTTACTTTTTCTTTATACAAATATGAACGGGCGAAGTCAAACATCATATAATTTTCAAAAATACATTCTGGCGAAGTTGTATAAGATTTTCGTACATGATTAAAAGAAAAACATCAACTACTGATAAATGTGAGAAGATAAATGATGAAAGGTCCCGAACTGCACAATGACTTCAGAGGATGAAACCGCTTAACATTGATTAACATTGATTAATGTATAGTACTGCAATTTTCGGAAGAATACTTCTCCCTGTTACCTAATATGACCTACTCCTGTACTTATAGTTCACCTGAAATGTAATAAAACTAGAGGCCATTTGTAACTGCATGAGGTTGAATTGAAGTACATGCAGGAAAAGTTTACTATAAAATTCAAGTCACATTTATTCTTCGTAAATCATTTTTTGTGGATACACTACTAACCAGTGCTGCCAAATTGACAGATTTTCTGTTTTTTCAGATTTTTATTCGTAAAACAGACAAACAGATTAGAGTCAATATTTCCAGATTTTTTATGAAATTTTTAACCCAATCATCTCATTTTTCTAAACCAGCGAAATAAGGTTTACGTCCCTGGACCACGTTTAATCAAAAAGCAATAAATGAAAGTTTTTTTTTTTTTTTATTGATACTAGTCTTTTCAGACTACCATCAATCTACATCTGAATTCTTAATAACTAAACTATAATGAGGTCACTGTCATCCAGCGATGCTCCAATGCCTGTTTTCGTTAATAGGTAGCTGCTCACATACTGACGAGCTTGAAGGGTTTGGTTCTCTTTAGTCTTCTAACCATGTGTTCATTATCCAGTAGCCGAGAGGCTTCCGCATTAACATGTTGCAATAGCTTCGATTCATGATTCGTTGCAAATTTTTTTATTTCGTGTTTTACATTCGGTATCCCCAAATCTCGATGCAAATCCTTATTACGAATGTACCAGGGTGCATTCACTATACTCCGAAGTACCTTATTCTGGAAGTTTTGTATAGGTTTGATGTTAGCATTTTTAGTACAGCCCCAAAGCTGACCATATAGCCAGACCGGTTTTAGGATTTAATTGTAAATCTATATTTTGTTGTCTGTGCTTAATTTTGACCTTCGTCCAATTAGCCAGTACAATTGTCTATATTTAAGATCAAGCTACTTTCTTTTCTTCGTCACATGCTCTTTCCATTTGAGCTTAACGTCCAGGGTCATACTCAAGTATTTGGAGGAGTTCTCGTATGGCACCATGACATCGTTTATGGTGATTGGCGGCGGATAGTTTGTTCGTAAAGTTGAAATGCGCAGATTTTAATTCATTAAGTTTGATTTTCCATCGCTTGTTCCACTGGTGAATTTCTTTACTTGCATATTGAAGTTTATTCGCCGCCTCTTCGACAGTTTGCACTGTTGCTAGTATAGCGGTGTCGTCAGCAAACGTTGCTGTTCTTACATGATCGGGCTGTGGTATATCACTTGTATAAAGTAGATATAGGTTTGGGCCCAGAACACTGCCTTGTGGGACTCCTGCCATTATCTCTCTCAGTTCAGAATACTCATCTTCTTGTCTTACTCTGAAAAGTCTTTCAGATAAGTACGACTCCAGAAGGTCAACATATGGTCCCGGAAGCATAACTTTTAGTTTAAGTATTAATCCCTCATGCCATACCTTATCGAAAGCTACTGCCACGTCCAGAAATAAGGTAGAACAAATTTGTTTATCTTCTAACGCCTTTTCTATAATGTCTGTAATTCTGTGAACCTGGTCAATTGTTGAATGTTTACATCTGAATCCAAATTGGTGATGCGGTATTAGGTTTCTACTTTCTATATTATAGGTGTCATTCTACTCAGAAAAAGACTCTCCAATAGCTTTGAGATGATAGAAAGCAGAGATATCGGACGATATGATTGAGCTTCATTTGGCGGTTTACCTGGTTTCGGTAGCATAATAACTTCTGCAACTTTCCAGGCAGAAGAAACATGCCGTAATCTAATAGCAGCATTAAACAAATAAGTTAGTTGAACAATAGCTTTCTTTGGTAGTTGCTTTAGAATTTCTCCTGTTAAAAGATCATAACCAAGAGCCTTTCCGGTCTTCAGATTGAATTTTATTTCCCTATTAACTTCTTTCTGGGTTATTAGAGGGATTCGGCCCCAATAGTCGTTGCTTCCATTTTCGATTATAATATCCGATTCGGTCTCGGTTGGAAAATACCAGCCAGGTGATCTGCCAACACTTCACCTTTTGATTTGTTATCCCTGGCCCACGAGCCATCACTTCGCTTAATAGGAGGGTTCTGCATGATTGGGGTTTTCACTCTTTTGGTTGCCTTCCATAATGAGTTGTCTGTATTTTCATCAGTCGTCAACTTTCCAAGAAACGAAGAAAACGATTTTTCATTTAGCTTCTGAATTTCTCGCTTAAGCTGCTGTGATTTGTTATTTAGGATCGTCTTGTCAGATGGACTCTTCGTTTGTTGCCATTTTTTCCTAGCTTTCCTTTTTTCTAAGACCAGGTTCCTAATTTCTCTTGGGAAGCTTTTACCAGTAGTTTTGGATGCTGTTTCTTTAGTGTTATTCCACGAGGCTTATTGAATGATATTTGTGAATTTTCCAACCACTTCCTTTAGCTCCGTTACCGTTTTTAATCGTGTTTGTAGGTTAATATTGCTTTCTAATTCAGAGCTGAAGCTAACCCAGTCGGGTTGTTTTATTGACAAGAGTTGAAATTCTACCATTTAAATGTTGTAGGATATTCTAGTAGTTTGATTTCTTCAGTTTATATTTAGGTGGAAAATATACCGCTCCTATCTGAAGGCGTTGCTTGGTAGATGTAATTTCTACTACGGTAAGCTGGGTTTCAGGTGATTGATAATGCTGGCATTCATAGTGTTTAATATAGTTTTTTATTATAACAGTGGTTCCACCTCCACAAAAAAATTCTCCTTCAAGAATATTTAGCAAATATATTGAGCTCAAGGAAGATATAGAATACATAATAAGATTAGACGATTTAAACATGTTAAGCTTTGGATGGAAATTACTCTGTGCTATTCTGGGTTTACAATTCCTGTGTTCGATACCTTTGATAGCATTCGCAAGGACTTACTGGATTTTTGGCTTTTTGCCCAATCCCAACCAGA
The DNA here is from genome assembly GCA_963556175.1 of Tipula confusa. Lineage (NCBI taxonomy): Eukaryota > Metazoa > Arthropoda > Insecta > Diptera > Tipulidae > Tipula > Tipula confusa. Next base: position 84,333,127 of record OY744475.1, read on the forward strand.
TGGAGAAAAAGTGTACAAAATTTTTGGTGTATTGGAAAATTATTTGAAAGAAAACTTTTTTTGTATATTTATAGAAAAGAAAATTACCGACTACAATATCGATCAGTATTTGTACTAAGTCGTTTAGGTAATTTCTTGAAAATAATAATAAAATCGGCACAGCCTACAACTAATTTACGATGCCATTAATTTAAAAGACACAAATAACAACTCGCTAATACAGAAGTAACAGAACTAATAAGAAAAATGAGCAACTGCCAACAGAAATGAACCAACATGGCATAATCATTACTCAGTTGCATGCACATTGTTAGAATTTCTGCTTAAATCACCAGCATCGTGCCGACTCTTTTATATGGAAAATAACTTTCTCTATTTTTGGTAGTTTGCTATTTTGACACTGTCTTAATATTGACATCATTAAAAGTAATTGTTCGGTAATATGTTAAAAATGAGAACAACATTTTTGCAATAAGCTCGGCTATAATACAAGATAATGGTTTGTACCTGTTTATAAATTTTTTAATATTACTAAATTTTATAACCCCTAACTTCAATCAGAAGAAAGGCTTATAATTTCAAGATGCGGTAACACTACTAGCCGTTAAAATCATATAATTTTCATATAATTAATTTTAAAAAATCAGTGATATGTCAGGTCTTTTGCAGGCGCATAATAAATTAAAGACCAGAAAAACCGTGACAGCCATATTTAAACGTTTTTTATTTAATATAACCCCATGTGTACCCTATATTCAATAAATTAAGTTTGCATGTTTACGATATAGATCACACATTTTAGCACACAATTAGTATAAGGCCAGATATTTGTGATATTTTAGTAAATCAGTGTGGGAATTTAAGGAGAATTTAGACCTTCTTTAACAAAAAAAAAATAATAACGAAAAATATTTTAACATTCACAGGTGGTTTTAAGTGTTTGTTGATTATATAGCCGAATACTGTGTAATTTATTGTAGACTAGCACAGGTACAAAGATTTTTTTTTTTTATCTTTCTATTGTTAGATTAGAATTATGTATTATTTCTTTATTATTAAAAAAAAAATTTTAATGATTTATGGAAGTTAAGTATTATTACCTAATTTTATGCTTTAGAAATTTAGAAGATATGTTTTTTATTTTTCTTAAGAAATTTATCTTATATAAAAGAATAATTTTTAATTTTAGATTATAAGTGCAACGATGTTTAATTTACCATCTTTACTACAATTTATAAATTAGAAATTGATTATAAAATAAAGGTATGTTTCGGTCGAAGTTACACTAATGTTGATTTTCACCGGTAAGAACTTGATGTGTATGTTTGTGATAGACAATAGTTGGTATTGTAGCAATCTATACGAATCTATCAAATATTCAGAAGTTAGGCGCTCATTTATATAATTCGCTAGCACACTTATCGAGTTATTAAATAACATTTAAGTTGTCAAGGTCTGTTGAGATAACACGCCCTCACATTTCGACTCACACAGTTAAGTCATACAGTTATTATGACCCTTTGGACCCTTTGTAGTTATCTACAGCATTACATTGTACGTCATAACATTATAGGGAGTACAATTTAAGTATAATATGATCACGAATGAAGATGTTGGACATGGTCACAACATCTAATCGTTATAAGATACAAGAATTTGCACTTTAAAATCAGCATCAATCACTTCCGTTTGGAATCTAAAAATTCAAGTAAATGCCACTTGGTCAATAAAACGCCGCAAAGACTTTTCATAGTCGGTTCAGATCAAGACTTTATTTTTGTCTAAATCGATGACGATTTCTTCTGGCCTGACGATTGCCAAAACGGATATAATAAGTCAAGCAGAGATGAAGTGATAGCGAGAACCACACGTGTTATACATTCTATGAGCGACTCACACTTTATCATTTCCTTTCCACCAGTTCCACTTTTTGACTACCGAAAGTGAAAGAGTCTAGCTCTTTGTGATCTTTTGCCTACATCAGGTTGAGGCAGAAACAGTGAAATTGGTCATCAAAAAAACAGGTATTGCGGTAAAAGCAGTAGCGAACCGCAAAACAAAGTCAATCTTGCCATTATTTGTTGCTCGTTTTGCCAGAGGAACTACAAATATTAAGAAGCTCCAAGAGAAATGTGAATTCACCACCAGTCCAGGAGTATAGCCTGTGCTTCAACTGTCAATAATACGCCAATCTAAAAAGAAAGCTGCAAGAGGACATCAAGAGAAGAGGCAGCAAAATGCCTCAACTGCAACGGAGATCATGCGGCAAACTATACAAAAGTTGTATTGCCTATCAACGCTATAAGAGCGCCAGAATAAAGCAACGAGAAGAGTCGGTAGTCTCATCTAGACCAGTTTATGTACCGGCAGCAGCTCTAGTTACTAATTATTGGAACGAAAAAGCTTCATCACCTAATCCAATGCATAAACTCCCAAGAAAAGGCACCAACTGCAACGCTACAAATCTACATAAGTCAGGATCAACACCGGGAAACATTTTTGCCGAACTCAAGGCACAAGTAGAGGAACAACAACAGATTCTGAACATCGAGGATTTCGGCTGCCATGAACATCGTCATGTTCTACATGTCATCATCATAAATTTATGATGATTAACAATAATAAAAAAAAGTGTAAAGTGTCTTTTCAAAACAAAGGTTCCATTTCCATAATTCCTAAAAAAGTGGAGTTCGAAAACTTCGTACAAGTCCAACAACCATGAGTAGTTATGTTCGCGGAAACATGGCTTGGACAAGATTAAGAACTTCTTAATGATGATTGTCAAAATGCATATATGTCAACCAGTGGTGAACTAGCGCGATAACCACAGTTTTTATAAATTCTATGAGCGACTCACACCTCATCATTACTACCGAACACCTGCTGAACTACAAGTTTTGTTGCCATTGAGATTCTGTTCTAAGAAACTTTCGCTTGAGGGTGATACGCGGTTGTTCGTATGCGATGAGATCCCAGAAGTTTCGTTAATTTGACGAATAGTTTGGATTCGAATTGCGTTCCTTGGTCAGTTGTGATTTCAAGCGGGTCGCCGAATCAGGAAATGCAATTGTATACGAATGTTTTGGCAATGGTCTCTGCTGACATATCGCTCATGCAATATGCTTCGAGCCATCAAGTAAATCAGCGACACAGGTTAAAAGATATGTATATCCGTTGGACGGTGGAAGAGGTCCCACTATGTCCATGTGAATATGTTCAAATCGACCTGATGGAATTTCGAATTGTCCCAAAGGCGCCTTTGTATGCCTTTGAACTTTCGAACTTTGGCAGGATAAACAAGATTTTGTTCAGTGGTTTATGTCCTTGTTTATACTAAGCCAGAAGTATCGAGCTGTAATCAGTTTACGAGTTGCGCGGATACCTGGATGTGAAATGTTGTGTAAAGTTTCAAAGATTGAACGTCGGAGCGACTCTGCGATATATGGACGATTGTTTTCTGTTGATGTTTCGAAGTATATTTGAAAGCCAGGCATTTTGAAAATCTCTAGTTTATAATTGCTTGAACTAGCGCGACGTTCGGAACCAGAAAGTGAAGTTTTAAGTATGTGTGTGATAGTCGAAATTTGCTTCAACTATTTTGATTGTGTTTGTTTGATTGTTGTCTGGTGCCGCTTCTTTGTCGATCGTGTGGGATAATGTATCCGCCACGACATTGTCTTTACCTTTCACATGCCGGATATCCGTGGTAAACTGACTGATGTAATCCAAATGTCGTGCTTGCCTAGGATTACGTTCAGTTTTAGACTGAAGTGCTCTAGTCAGAGGTTTGTGATCGGTGTAGATGGTATAATCTCGACCTTCTACAAAATATCTAAAGTGTTTTATAGATAGATATTTGCCAATAATTCCCTGTCAAAAGCTAAGTATTTTCGTTCAGCTTCCGTGAGTTTCTTGGAAAAGAATCCAAGTGGTTCCCAGCTTACGTTTTTGTATTGTTCTAGTACTGATCCGACAGCAGTGTTTGATGCATCGATTGTGATACTGAACTTAGCGTCGTTCAGTGGATGTACTAACAAGGTTACGTTTTCCAATTTACTTTTAAGATTTGTGAATGCATTTTGGCATTCTTCGGGCCAAAAGTAATTTTTGGCAGTTTTGGGCTTCTTTAGCAGAGCGGCCAAGTGCGTGAATTGGAGCGAGAATTTCCGCCAGTTTCGGTATAAACCGATGGTAGTAATTTACCATAACGATAAACTGTTGAATTTTCTTAATTGAAGTTGGGACTGGGAGTTCCGTAATGGCATTAACTCGCTCTTTAGTTGGAAGAGTACCATTAGGTGTGATTGTGTGACTGAAGAAATCGATTGAATTCGAACCAAAAATGCATTTCGAACTTTTGATGTTGACGCCAAAATCTTCGATTCGTTGGAAAAGTTGTTCCAAATGGCGTTTGTGTAGTATAAATCGCGATCGGCTTCATTCATAAATCGCTGAAACGTTTGGGTGGCATTTCTGAGACCAAATAGCATTCGAGTTAATTCGAAAAGACCAAATGGGGTTGTGATTGCCGTTTTGTGAACGTCTTTAGTTGCGAAGGGAATTAAATGATATGCTCTGACTAGATCTATTTTGCAGAAAATTGTGTATCCGTACATACATGGAGAAGTTTTGAATTTGGGGAATCGAGTAACGATCTGGTACTATGACCGTATTAAGCCTTCGATAATCACCACAAGGTTTCCAATCTAGATCTGTTTTCTTAACCATATGAAGTGGACAAGAGACAGGAGATGCCGATGACCAGCAAATTCCTAAGTCCACCATATGTTGGGATTCGATATAAGCTGCTTTGTGTCGTATTGGATCTAGTCGACGTGGTCTTGCTACGGGTAAATGACATGACGTAACAATATGATGAACCACGGAGTGTTTTACGGATAAATTGTAGTTTGGCTCCGCTGTTAGGGAAGAATACTTCTTTAGTAGCGTACCATAACCGTTGTCGATTGTGAAGTAAATGGGGGTGGGCGTATCGACCCTCACCGTTGTGGCATTGATTGACAGCTGAGTCGCGGAATCAACCAGCCGTTTTCGTTTGAGGTCGAGTGGTTGTCTCTCTTTCTTTGATTGCAGTGATACCGTAAGAATATAAAGTGCTAAAGCTAAGCTTAACTACTCTTGGTGAAAGCCATCGCGATCTCGTAGATACCCAGTGTTAGGGGAGAACTCTAGATTGGCTTGTTGCGGTATGTGACGAACCCATCTCGAGTTAAGAGAGAGAAGAATATCAGAAGAAGTGTTGCGTGTTGCATATCACGTCGGGGTCACCATTATAACGAGGGCGGATGAGTGACATTATTTTAATTATTCAGATGTGGATGTTGTGCAAAGCAAAGCTCAATTTCGATCTGATGAGGAATCAGGCCATGGCGATCAAGTGCTATGTGTAAATGCTATTTTACGTTCTATATATATTTATGTACAGTGTGCATGTAGCGTTAGCGAATTATATGAATGTGCACAAAATATCTGAATAATTGTTTTTTTTTGTTTGTGTAGCGATGGTCGCTACAAAACTATCATTAACACAACAAATTATAAGGTAAAAACCTTGTAACTTTGCGGTATTTTGAATAATTATAAAAGTTACGATGGTTGGATCCGAATGGAAAAGCGATGCAGGTTCGAATTGATACCAGGTTCGAATCCGAATGGAAAAGCGATGCAAAAATATTTTTCTTCACTCAATTTTAATCGCTGATGACGATGAATATAACTATGACCCCTACAAGTGGAGAAGGTTTGACAGTGTGGCGTGTGAGGTTTAGCATTAATTAAAGCATAAAGTAATGTAATTTTTCAACAAATAATTAATTTTGGCGTTAAATTCGACATAGTATGAAATCAATTCAAAATGTGTACTCGCAGTGGCGACGATAAGGTGCCCGCAGACTCAGTAATTTGGGGGCGCCCACGAGGTTTTTGGCCCTCTAATTGTAATTTTAATTAGTGAAAGTGATTTTGAAGCTATTTCTGTGCCTTTTAAGTTGTTAAGACCATGGTATGTTTTTTGCAAACCTTTTCCAAGAAATTGTATTTCCAATAGGCCATTTAGTACCGAGTACTACTTTTATAAAACGAAAAATGGACAAAAAATTGAAAGATTTTGGTTATGATATTCTCCGCGTTAGGCTCTGCCTACTGTGAACCTAATGCTGGTTAGGGTAACGATTTGCAGGCATGCATAACTTACACTTGTTAAAAAAAAAATAAAACGATCGATTTTAGCTTATCTTACTTTTTCCCGAAAAAGTTTTTCTTGTTATTGTATACGAAATTAATTCTTATGCTTTTTACTGTGGAATAATAGTGGATATTTCTAGAACAGAACAAACGATTGTTAAATAACATTTATGGGGTTTACTGCTTTCTGTTCATTATAGTGAACATTTAGAAATGACGGTCTTAAGTGTTTAAGGCAAACTAGGAATAGGCATAAAAAATGCAGATGACAGTCCTATACGATGGAGTTGCTAATATGAGTGCTAAATATAAGGGCCTCTAAATGAGAATAAAACAATTGTCTTGGAATTTGATGATTTTGTGCATTGTACTTCACTAAACATAAATTTACAGCGATGCTAGCAATTTGTTTTCAGAGTATATCCTGGACTCAGGTGTTTGGTCAAATTGACGAGCCACTTAGTAAGCACAAAAAAATTGTTTGCAGTTTAAAATGCATTTTGTCGAATAGAGAATCTAGATATGACCATAACAAATTGAAGAAGCAGAAACTTTACTGTGAAAAAAGCCTTAGGAGAATCGCAGTTGTGGTGGAAACATTTCAGAATTAAAAGTTGACTTAAAAAATGGAATGGACACACTTAATTACTGTGACAAAAATATGTTTCCATGCGTTCGAAAATTAATCGAATTATTCGTCACATTACCAATACAACAGTCGAATATTTTATCGCCTATTGCATTTCATATATGACCTCTATGTCTATACACTTTCTATTACAAATAAAAAATCAGAACATATCAAATAAATACTAGGTTTTTTTCAAATTTGAAAATGGGCTGTCTTAATGGGCCACCCTATATTAAAATTACAGAGTCCGTTATTGGTTTCCTTAAACTTGACGGATAATCAAAATATTTGCTTTTTTATACCGGTTACAATTTTTGTTATAATCCTCTGCTATCTGTTTTGGAACCAACGCAAAACACTCAAATAAATTTTCAAATGCAGAATTTTTCTAGTGAAGCTAAATTTTTAACATGATTTAATTTTCAAATGCTTTGGTGATCTACCAAAACCTAAGGAATAGCGAGAGTTAACTATATAAGTTTTCATTTTATAGCGAATTCACAGTTGATCTACGAACCGAATCATTAAGCAGTTGGGTTTATTAGATTTTTAAGTTGAACGGTTCAAACGTACCGGTTCAAACGTAAAAATGTTCGATTATCGAACTTTGAACCATCGAATTATGTTGGTGTTCACCATAAAATATTGCAATTAAAACTGTTAGATGGGCTTACTAAACATATGATGATAAAAAAAACAACAGCTAGTTTCAGTGAATTCACCGTTTCTGTAAATGCAAACCAAAGAATTCTGCTATATTTCGAGTTAAAAAATGACACTTTTAGATAGTATGTCGCTGGAATCATTGAAATCAAAACATAATTATGATCATAAGCAATTGTCAATTGCGTCTCAGTAAATCAAGTGAAAGATTTCGATTACTTATAATGATAATGAAATCAAATTTTTCAAACATTGGATTTTTATTTAAAATCTGATTAGCTAAATTGGCCGTTGTCTGGAATGAACTGGTACTTGGAATACAAACTTGTGAAGGTTTACGAATTGGTTGGCAAATATCATAAGATGAACTTAAGAACTAAAGAAGGACGAATCTTTAACTTGAAAGGCTTGAAAAAGGTCAATTTTTTCGGTAGCATCATTACCTTGATGACCTTAGTCAACATTTCGGTACATTAAAAATTAACCATTTACTTATTTGTCATTTTATTGAATATGCATATAAATTTGGATACATTTACATCATGCAACATTAACGTTTTAGAATCGCACCAAACAACAAAGTGTTTTTTGCTAGGAGAACCACTAGGCTCATTTGTAGTTGTAAATCTTGAAAAGTTTCATTGGGAGTTGATTGCATATATAACTCAATCCATTGGGAAAGATTATGGTTTGTTTTGCGATATCTATAGCAATACCTCAAAAATACTTTCGTGCGATTATGTAAAATGGCTGTAATGCAGTCATAACGTTGTGTTAAACAAGCTATCGGGAATTGTTAATTCAACCACTGGCCGTGGCATAGTCAGTGCTCTTTAACCATGAGACCAAGAATTTAAGCTAAATTTCTGATGTCGTTCTAGAATTAGAAGGATACCGAGTGCTTGGGCTCGGTCATTTTCTGCGTGCCAATCCTAAACGGATAGCGCAGCGATCCCTAATAGGATAGTCGCAATAGTAGGCGCAGAGGTCGCTCTCGATAGAACCAGATTGTTGATAGCGTGGGGGCCTTTAAAACCCATTTATAATTATTATATAAAATTATAGCATCACAACTTTGTGTTAAAGATGAGCACCTGCGGAGAATCTCAAATGTATCAGACGTATAGTCAAGCTAAGTTTACCAATCAGAAAAGATGGAGAATAGCAATCAGTTCGGCCAGAAAAAACACATAATGGGAATGAATTTAATCCTTTTGACTTAACCCCGTTCAAGATTTGTATTAAGTTCCCACAAAAGGCGACCCTTCATAGGCATTCTTTCTACAAGAACATCGTTTCGCGATGAAGAAGTAAGAGTTGGAAAGTGAACTGTCATCACCATTATAGGAGTATATTGGATTGAGAGTTTCTGAAAAATAGAAAAAGGGTCGGAGAAAGAACATATCCCAAAGGGACACCAGCGTTTAAAAAATATGGAACGGAAGTCGCGTGATAACCAGGTGGCATAACCTGATTGATAAATACTGACTTCTTAGTGTTAATGTTTGCAAAGATAAGTGAGAACTATAGACCTGAATTTAATGCGGCACATTGACGAGCTAGAGAGAATCAGCAAATTTTCGGGTATGAGGAAAATAGATTTTTATTAGGAAGTAGACAGAATATTGGCCCCATATTTCTAGGAGGTATAGATGACCTTTTCTATAATATCCAAAAATATTTCGTCAACTTTACGAGCCTTACCAAAAGGTACGATTGCTAAAGCCCGGTTTAAAACTTGCCACAACACGTTAACCATCTTTTCGTGACATGGTGAGCTAAATTTTCATTCGACGGATTTTTTACATATTTGATTTTTTACATGGTGAAAGGCTTCTTTATTGGTGGTTGCTGTATTACAATCGTAATTATGCCAAGGAATGCCTGAATTTTGTTGACTTAGAAAAACTAAAAGAAATGAACTATTCCATTGCTGTGAGAATGACACTTGAAACCAGAAATGCGCTGCACTGCATCTGTGCTACCGAAGACAAAACAATAGTGCTATTCGAATTCTTGAACGAACTTGTTTATTCCTATCCAGTCCGCATTTATAGTGCCATAATCGACGTTTAGGAGGAACGTTCTCTTGGCATGTTCACGACGATTAAAATTCCACTGTAATAAGCCGATGGTCAGAGATATTATATTTCTTCGCATGAGATGTTAGTATTTACCTCTTGTAAAAGTGTCTAAAGACAATAACATTAGTACAACCAAATCCTGGCTTATTCATATGATATCTCTATGATTGGACTGAATGGAAACGGTGTAAAAAAACTATACTGGGTCGACTTACTTACGAATCTCAGCCTCCGCCCAGCGATCTCTAAAATAGAAGTGTCACTATTTGATATGCGCATTATCGGCGACGATTAAACTTGACGTCCTTTGGTTATTTAGAACAATAAAAGAAAGCGCGAGATCGAACCCGACCAAGCCATATTGATGATGCGGTACAGACTAGCAATGGCCTGTGAAAACCGGTTATGACTATTATTAATGCGAAAGCCACAAACTACTCGACACCCTAATCAACTAATCCTTCTAAGGTCTATTCGTTTAAATTTAAGTTGATTTCCAACATGACCTTCTTTTAACACTAACTCCCTAACCTACAAAAAAAATTCTATGAAACCCACAATTACAATTTTGAAAAGGGATTACATACGTATATAGAAAACCTACAACTATAAATGAAATTGAAACTAATCTCACAGAAAGGGATATTTTATTATAATTTTCATTGCCACACAAAATGATATATGGTTTAAGTAACAAATAAAATTCTAAGAAAATTTCGGCTTACCTTAAATGGTGTTACAGGTTCACTATATGGTATCACGTGAGAACCTTGTGCAAAAATATATCCAACAAACTTAACTGAACACAATATAAAAAAAAACTCAAAATAATCTAATCAATATTTAAATTAGGATTGTTTTCGCCATTTACAAATTATTAAACGCAGCAAATTTCTTATATTTTTGTGTAAAAAAGGACAAGAAATGTTATCAAGTCGTGGGCGCGATCCTTGACTATCGATTTTTTTCACGCAACACAAAAAATAACACAACGTAAAATCGAATGAAACGAAGAACTTTTATTTTTTGTTTTATTTCTAAAACCACAATATAACAAAATATAACTTAAATAATAGAATAATATAAAAACAAAATCACTTCACTTTTTTTTTTATTCACGAAACACACAATAGTTTTTTTTTCCGTTTTCGTAACAAACAAAAAATTTATGTTATTGATGAATTATTTCCGAAGTAAAATAAATGATCAATATTTTAATACGCGTTTAATGTAATGGATATAAATTTACGACGATTTTAATTAATAATTAACGTTTTTATTTTGTCGATATATACACATTTTAATTTTTTTTACTATCTTGTCAAAATGTCTTCTTTAGAAAATGATTTAAAAATTTTTTTTTTGTTATTTCTCAAGAAAAATATATTATATTAGGTCGAACGAGTTCAACATCCAATGAGCGTCTGTATCTCTGTACCTCTTGTTTATATTTTGTTATGTTTTTTTCGGCGTTCGATGGTGATAGAGGAAACGAGATGAATATATATATATATAAAGTCCGATTTGTTATTAAAATTTATGTTAAGGGGTGTTTCGAGTTGAATAAAATCGTGCTACAAAAACTAAACTATAGATGGCATGAAATACTTTTTTATTTAAAATAAATTACACAATAAAAATATTTATTTGCCTCTGTACGGTTTTTTCGGCCGTAGATCCGAACTGCGACAATCCTTTTTGCGGCAATTGGTTGCACGTAACGGTAATCGAGCGTAACACTTTCGACACACCATTTTATCTGAATTGTATTTCTCGGCTAGTTTCTTGAGGGTTGGATTTAATCTGTGATCCGTCCCGCCGCCTTAGCCAAAATAAAAAAAAGTTTGCTCGTATATTTACTACACTCGTTCTTCACATTATATTTTACTCACCACATAGTCCGTAAATTAAATAAATATTTTGTAAATGTTCGATACGATAATCGGATATCGTAAACTCGTTATTTAATTCGATGCCATTGTAAAGAGATAAATGTATATCTTTAAATTCGATATTCAATCGATTGTGAATAATATTTTTCACATCAATAATTGTATCACTTTCGGCCACCTCAATCGTAGAGGTACAACCCGTTAAATCACTTATAAAAATCTGCATTTTAAATTAAACTTTAGCCGCCCAAACTTAAATTTGTAATGATTGAAATAGTATATGAAAACACAGTTTATATATCGACAAGATAAAACCGACGAACGCATGCAATAAAATCGACTTCAACCGATTAAGTTTTATTGTGAAATTCATCGTATTGCACAATTTTACATTTTCGACAAATAATTTAACGAATTTTAATTGTTAAATTCGAATACATATTCAAATATGTATATATTTGAATTATTTTAATAAATAAAACGTTAGGTCCGTTAAGAAACCCGAAAATCAAAATACAGTTGAATGGCTTGATAAGGTCAACATTTAGTCAAATTTGTATAGAGATTATGCAGCACCATCTATTAAAATTAATTGTAACTAAATATATAATAAGCTTTTTGCGAAAATTTACTGGCCGTTCGAAATTTATTTTTTTTTTCAGTGTTTATTCCATGTAATCTGTTCTGGGGCCGAAGCTCTCCCAACTCTTTCGCAGTTATTTTAACATCCTACTTTACGCTATTACTAGCCAAATCGAGGCCATCTGAACATTACATTGCTCCAGCCAGCCTGTACTGGCGTGGACGATGATTTGGCCCATGGATTCTGTACTCCAAAAGAGTGTCATAAAGTGATGAAAAATCCCTTTTGAAACCCATTCCCGTTGGGATTCGAACCCGGTATCTCTTGACCCAAACACCGCAGCTTTAACCACGACACCAATTGCTCGGTAACAAGTTCGAAATTTCTGAGGTTGTCTCCCAAAAACGACTATTTTGGTTAAGTCGGTTGTCATCCCCAAACTTGACACAATAATGATTTACAGCAGCATGACAACAAAGTGGAACCGAAAATAATGCATTTACGTACAAGTCGAAGACATCCTTACCTCATAATTTATTAATGCACAATTCATAGGTACTAGTAAATAAAATGGTGCAGAAACGAGAATAGAAGCGCCGTGATAAACAAATATCTTAATCCAGTCATTGGCAACCATATTTCACCTAAATTCAGATTCAGATAAAATAATTAACGTACTAAAAAAAACATTTTTCTTAAGTTTTCTTCAAATATTATTGACAAGTTTTTGAATAAAATGTTTGCGAAATTTTAAACATTTTCCAATGTAAACATTTAATTTATTTCAACTTCTTCTTTGGGCGGAGATTATTTGTGTGACCGCACTTCTTCTTACGGCAATTTGTTGCACGAGGATGAAGACGAGCATAACATTTACGGCAAATCATCTTATCGCAATTGTATTTTTGGGCCAAGATACGTAGAGATGGTTCAATGATACCTTAAAATAAAAATTACATAGTTTACTAAAACTTGGTAATATATTACGCTCTATACATACCACCACGGAGACGAAGAACTAAATGTAAAGTTGATTCCTTTTGAATATTATAATCGGAAAGTGTACGTCCATCTTCTAATTGTTTGCCAGCAAAAATGAGACGTTGTTGATCTGGTGGAATACCTTCTTTATCTTGAATTTTTGCTTTAACATTTTCGATCGTATCTGATGGTTCGACCTCAAGTGTGATGGTCTTGCCCGTCAATGTTTTCACAAAGATTTGCATTTTGACAAGCGCTCGTTCTGTAAAAAATACGACACATGGATAATTAGGTTAGGTTTTACACAATTTTTTCAAACACAATTTTAACATCGAAAACTAGTACAGTGTAAATTATAAACTATTGCCGGTGGCTACAATCTATTACTTAAACACTTTTACATATTTTAATTAATTTTAAGCGATTTTAAGTAATTAAATTTAATAAAAATTACTTACAACACAACGTGGTAATACGAACGATAAACTTGAAAGAGAATTAATTTTGTTTTCAAAATGGCGAAGTTCCGTCACATGAGTGTTGCCATAAGAGTGTGGATGTTGAACTACAAAATTACAATACATTGTGGAACTTATTAATTTGATTGATTTTATAGTTTAATTACAATTTAATTCCTATAAACTAGGCTTTATAAACAGTACAAACTAGTTTTAATTATAAACTATCCTATTTTGATAATGGACAATGGATAAACTTCGATAAAAAATAATTTTCAAATCGTATACGCCTGCGCTACCAGGTATAGTTTTCAAAACCACCCGTTATCCAATTTATTTTGACATTTCGTTTTCCATTTCATAATACAAGAAAAAATTCTCAACAAAACGTAAAACGGAGTAATATATTTTTCGGCATTTCGCAAAAAATTATAAAATTATACATAAAATTATATTAATAAATGAGTAAGCCGCGAGTAAATAATTGATATATTTGAGTTTTGTTTTTAAATACTTTTCCATAGATTGATGATAGAAAAACATAAAAAAAAAAAATTTTAAGTTATAATTGTAATTAAATTAAATAAAACCTAGCAAACAATAATGATTGGTGTACATAAAATTTACCAGAATGTATTTAGAATGAGATCAATGTTATATTTACAACACACCACTGTCGGTAAGTTGAACAAGATATTTGAGGTTAGAAACTTGTTCTTGGATCATCTTAACCTGGGTTATTGTATCTTTTATGTAGGAAGTACTCGATTGTATGCGGCAACCGGTGGTGATAAAAAACCACCAGTATTGCCACCACCTGCGTCGCAAGTTACTTCTAATTTTGGGTGTGAATCACCTGCCAGTAAAATAGATACAACATCATATAAGTGTGAAAATTCTTGCGATGACATGTCTAAAGGTCCAAGTCAGCCACCTGGCAAAAAGGGGCCCTATGTGAAAATGTTACTAGTAACACTGGGACTAGCAGGGAGTGGTGTTTTATACTATCTTTTTCAATCTAGACATAATACTCATAAAAAAGTCATACCAGTGGAAACGACAAAAGGCGCAAAACCAAGAAACCCGGGCTCATCAGAAGACATTCCAAAATATATCCAATACTTACTAATTGGTGGTGGTACTGCAAGTTTTTCAGCTTTTCGAGCTATAAAATCACATGATCCCAAAGCCAAGGTGATGGTTATTACAAGTGAAAATGAAATGCCATACATGCGACCACCCCTATCAAAAGAACTTTGGTTTAATGAACCATCCGGTTCCGATATATTAAAATTTAAACAATGGAACGGTGTAGAACGCAGTCTTTTCTATGAACCCGATGAATTTTATGTCGATCCACAGAATATAGAATCCAATCCCAATGGTGGTGTAACGATTGTTAGAGGATATCATGTAAAAAAAATTGACGTATGCGACCGGCTCGTTTATTTAGATGATGACACAGAAATTGGTTATGGTGATTGTTTAATCGCGACCGGATCGACTCCCCGTAAATTAGATGTATTCGACAAGGTTGAACCACAAATCAAGAATAAAATTTCGTTTTACAAAACGACCGAAGATTATGAAAAATTACGAAAAGTGGTCGACAATGTTAAGTCAATAGCGATTGTGGGCGGAGGATTTTTAGGTAGTGAACTTGCTTGTGCTCTGGCCAAATATGGCGAGCATAAAGATTTAAAAATTTATCAAATTTTCTATGAAAAAGGAAATATGGGTAAAATATTGCCCGAATATTTAAGTCGTTGGACTACCGAACGTGTTAAAGATGAAGGAGTTCATACCATGCCCAATACACAAATTCAATCGGTCGATTTAGTCGGCCAACAAATTAAACTCAATTTACGAGACTGTAAAAGTATTTTTGTCGATCATGTTATTGTAGCAATAGGATCGAAACCAAATACTGAGTTAGCCAAAACCTCAGACCTCGAAGTCGATCCAACATTAGGTGGATTTGTTGTAAACGCGGAATTAGAAGCCCGTAGACATTTGTTTGTTGCCGGCGATGTTGCATGTTTTTATGATCCCAAATTAGGAAGACGACGTGTCGAACATCACGACCATGCAGTTGTTTCGGGACGCTTGGCCGGTGAAAATATGGTTGGACTAAGTAAATTTATCGAAATGTAATCAAATTTTTGAATTTAAATTAATTTTTCCATACTCACATTTTTCATTTTAGAAAAACCATACACACATCAGAGCATGTTTTGGTCTGACCTGGGTCCTCGAGTAGGCTACGAAGCAATTGGAATAGTTGATTCAGCCCTTCCAACAGTTGCTGTATTCGCCAAACGTAGCGAAAAAGATGTACCCGAATCGTCTGGAATCGATAAGCTGGACGGTACCGAAGATGTAAGCGAAGTTGTAACGCCAAAAATCGTAACAGCTACTGGTGATGCACAAAACTCTGAACAAATTGCAAACGATGACTATGGCAAAGGTGTTATCTTCTACTTACGAAACAATAAAATTGTCGGCATCGTCCTATGGAATGTATTTAATCGAATTGGTACGGCACGCAAAATCATCGCCGAAGACAAAACTTACGAAGATCTAAACGAAGTGGCCAAATTATTTGATATTCACGAGCAACAATCATAACTATAGAAATACATATTAAATTATCTCAACTCTTGGCTAAGTAGTTGTTGTGATCCCAATCTCTTGCTTCTATAATTGAGATGTTTTGTAAATAAGATATAATTAAAAAAAACTGTATAAATAGAAAATATTTATTTAGAGTTCATCCTTGACATAATAGTCGTTGCGCAATTCTGGACAACGGCAGTCAGAATCTTGCTGTGGAACCTTAACCATATCATGAATTATCTGAATGTTACTGACAAGCCGTTTACTCCACTCTTTAAATAAGAGTACATGATAACAAAATATGTCGGTGGGCATTAAATTTTCTTGGGCAAATTTTCGACCCTCCATCATAATTTCTTTGGCCTTTACATCATTGTCCTTGGCCCACTGGATTTTATCGACTAGGTCGGACAAATTCCTTTCAAATGGAATATAGTGTTTATTTGGAATTAATTTCTTGTAAAAATGTTCATAATACGGAGACTCTTGTTTGAAAACGACAGAATTTCCAGCCAACAGATACGGAAATCTATAGGCTGCCACAGTTCCATCTATGTTGATTTGATATTTGTACTTGAATAAAAATAAACAACTTAGATGTGATACAACAAATTAGCATGTGATCAAGTGTGTACTTACATCAAAAAATTCAAAAAACGATATATGAGCCTCTTTTGGGCCATACTTGAATTCTTCGTCACGAAAAAAAAAGAAATTGGTAAGCGATGCGTTTATTAAATCCGGATGTTCTCTTGATATATCCACTAGATCTAGTCGCTCCCGCCTTGAATCACGTCCTCTCCAAAATCCTTTTTCGATCTTTTCGTTCCATAATTTATCGACCATTTGCACCGAAAGCATATCCAGAAGTACACGGCCCATATTCTCCAGAGTCGACTCGGTTAGATCGTATGTCGGTAGCAAAATGTCAAATGAATCATCACTGCCACACCACGAGAATATCGGATATGGTCCCGTCGTTCGACTTTGGCCACCTTTTTTAACGAGTGGCCTATCACCGAGATTTATAAAAAATTCAATATCTGGCAAATATACTTTACGCGTTAGTGACAATAAAATTGCATCCATAAACATTTTGAATCCTGTATATTGGCCGTAACATTTCCGATATATTTCATTATTTTTTACGACATAATTACATAAAGATATGCTGCCAGGCGAATTAAACTTTTGTATAATTTTTGTTCGACTGTTTGTAAAATTGATTTTTTGAAAGGCCATCAAGTCCAGTTCAATTTGACGTTCACTTTTTGGACAATTATAATTAGTGAGAAACGATTCGATAGGCAATGGACATACACAGCTATCCGCATATATTTTATGTTCTATAACATATGGTGACTTGCCTAAATGGATTCCGTCGTACTTGATGTGAATTTCAACATTGTAGCAGACTCCCAGAAAACGATATCGTACAATTGTTGAACCATTTTTACGATCGATTTGATTGATCGTGGCACGGCATGCACCAAATTTTGATCCACCTAGTAATTTCACCTCGTAGTGTTCGGGTAGTGATGCATTTATAAGTTTGCCATTTAAATCAATTGGTTGAATGAAAAAATATCGTGCTGGTAGAATGATGTCGTCTGGTTTGAGACCAGGCCCCCAAATTATTGTATTCTTATAATCTAATCTTACACTATTATCACACAGTACTGAGTAAATCACTAATTTCAATATGATTATTGTAGTTAACGCATTTTTATTCATTTTATTTCGAACGAATTTGTTATGTCGATTTCGATTGAAGAATTTAAAACTTGCACTGAGTGCAATAAGGGTATTCGATTTACCCTTATGTTCGATTGAAGAAAAAACTGCTCTGACAGCTCTAGTGCAAGTTTTGCAACTCGAGGTTTTTTGGTCGAGTTTCCGCTACTTTACACACACTAACAAATATTCTGTTAGCAGAAAATTTCAAATATAATTTTGATTAGTTTTGTGTGTGATTTTTGTTTAATTCACTTGTCATGTACAACATTTGAGGTTATGTATACCTAACCGATTTGTTTACTAAAGATACAAATGTCAAAATAACGCCAATGATATTCTAGTACCGCCAATAATATTCTAGTATATTTTCTTAATATATTTTATTTATTTTATATATACACAACAAAAAACTTTTGTTATAAAATAATATTGAAAATAATGAAATTTTATTATATTTTATTTCGGTTTTGCTTCACTTCCAACATATTTTATTTCATCGAACGCTTTACGGGCCCGTTTCAATTCTTCGTTCATTGTCAACAAATCTTTTACTCTTGCATACTTTCTTTGATCTTTTCGGACTAGAAATACAATATCTTCCACTTGAACACGTCCTGTCCGACCTATTTCCATTGCACGATGTGTCGTTTCCGTGATAAATTCAATGACCAAATCTTCGATTAGATCAACACTTTCCGTGTAAGGATTTTGATCATCACCAAATCCGTACATCATACATCGTAATTCTTTGCTAAACAATCGTTTACGTCCTACACTTGCTGTTTCTAATGGAATATCAGCGTATTCATCTTCATCTAAAAACTATTGAATTGAAAGTTTGAGTATAAAATAACGAACTAAACAAAGTTATTTGTTTGCTAAATACTTCGCTTTGATCGAATCCCTCGTCTTGAGCCATTTTAATTTGTTATATTGGTTTAATAAGTTGTTTTTAGTAAATATTACGAGCGAAAATATTTATTGACATCCAACAAAACAATCATTTTGAGAGTAGAAAATAATCTGTCAAAATATTGGGCAAAACTTGTAATGGGTCCGTTCAAAACATACAGAAAACCTTACAAATGTACGTAAAATGGACATTTACTCGTATATGGCAGCACTATAAAATTAGATCATTTTTAAAGTGTCAAACTGATTTGTGCAAAACTTGAAAACAACGGACAAGTAGTTTTAAAATTCAACATCACAATGGAAGTTTACGAATTTAATAAAACTTTAAAAGAACGCTATGAAGAACTTAAAATTGTGTTCGATAGTTTTGTTTACGCGAAATACGATAAAATTACATCATTCGAAATACATTCGCTGTGGGTTGACTTGGCCGAAATCACAATCGAACCAACGGGCTGGACTGCTTTGTGGCGTGCTTCACGTATTAAATGTGAGGAACTGAAAATAAAATATCCAACCATAATTTATGGTATGGTCGAAAATGTTTTATATAAAGAATTGGTATGCACGTTTAAAATAATTGCGGTAGAAGATGAGGAAATTTGTCTACCAGCCATATACGAAGTGCCTCTCGATGAATTGTATCCAACAATTGTTCAGGAAAATGTCGAAGTTAATACGTCAACCACAGCGAATGGTATCGATCAAATGCGTTTTTTTTACCAATTCTTATGGATGCCGTGGGACAATGAAAGCGATGATGATATTAATCGGTTCCAAAAAACCATTGAACTTCGATTAGAATTCTACTACGACATGGAAACGAAACGGATCGACCAATGTTTGGTTGATCACGTGACGAATCTATTGTTGGACGCACGAAACATACAAAACCGGATAGATTACTTAGAGCTGGACCTAAGTGATACGGAAGATGATGGTGATACGACCACCATATACACAAAAGATCTATTAAAACTACATCTTCGCATGAATATGATCAAGAATCAAATTGAAATGTTACAAAATCCAAAAATGCGAGACGCATACAAGGAAGTTATTTTTAATTGTGGTGATTCAAAAAAATCTCATACCGATTCGAATAATATTTATGTAGTCCTCGAAGAAGGGAAACTGGCTGATAAGATTAATTATCTTAAACTTGCAGCTAAAACTGTAGACAATATAAAAAATGTGATCACATGTGCAACACTCCAAGAAGTACTCACCCAATCTAATAATCCACATACAATTTACATTCCGATTGGCCAGCACACAATTTCGTTTCACGAAAGCTTAAAAAACAACGGATCGATTAAAACAATTAGCAACGTTGAAGTTAGTGAGACGAACGCGAACGCAATTATTTCGACTGCGGACAATGAACTTTTCATAATGTCGTTCGACGGTGATTTCACACTCGAAAATATTACACTCGATTGTCGTAACGTTGAAACCGGTATTCTGATTAAAAATGGATGTGGTATATTGAACAATTGTAAGCTCATCGGTGATGGTAAATCGTCAGTGAGACAAGGTATTGTAACCATTGGTCGAGCAACTGTTAAACTAATAAATTGTGTCATTAGCAATTTTGCAATCGGAATCACTCTTAAGCCCGAAGCAAATTTATTGATGAGTAACACGACTATATCCAATTGTAATGTGGGCATTTCAATGGAAGATGGCTGTGAATTGAGGTTTAACGATTCAAAAATTATGAATTCAAAATCATACGGAGTCTATTATAAAACTAATTCCACCGAAGTTTTGGGCCAGACGAAACAAATATTTAAGCATTTCGACGAAATTAATTGGAAATCGTTGATGTTTAACCAAAATTTTAAATTCGAAAATAATACCGATGGAAATATTATCGTTTATAATAAACGAATGGCCGATTTTGTTGCCATTAAGAATAATGAAGCAGAGGAGACGAGCATCATTTTAATCGATGATTCGTATACTGATAGTTAAATAAAATATTTTCGATGGGTATTTATGTAGTTTGGTTGTTTATTTTAAAATCAGGCTTTTACTAATAGAAATCGAATGTTTCACGTTCATCATATTCGTCACAATCATCGTACAAGTAATCATAAAAATTTACGTTCGTTTTAAATTGCAAGTGAAATACTTCGATTTTATCCTTCTCCGGAGACTTGTAGAACAACAAATCTTTAAAGTCCAAACTAAACGGAGTCAACCGAATGCTATTTTTAAACCGAACCTCAGGTTTTTCATCACTCAACTGTGATTCTATGTGTTTCATAAATATTTCACAAATTTTCTCCTCGTTCCTGATAATAACTGACTGAAAATGGAAAATGGTATGTACTTATGGTTGGCATTACAACTATTTGTCTGTACTTACTTCTACTTGTTCTAGGCCATCGAGTAAATCGATTACATTTGGATCATCATAACTTACTCGGCATTCACTAAAATAAATTCGCTCATATCTACATTGTTTTAAGGCCCGTATTAATTTGGAGTTAATACCAATTGACTCGAAATTTAGTGTTCGTACATTTAAGTCCTTAAATATGTACGGATTCAGTTTTTCGAATTCGACAAATGTAAATAAAATGTACGTCCCTCGATTGTTTTAGCCAATTAAGGAAATTTTCTATAAAATTATGTTCATTGGATCCTCTAAACACGATACTGATCGTCGGTTGATCATAGCTGGTAGCTACATTTGACAAGCACATCTCATTACTTGTGTACATCCATTGAAAATCGGTGTTGAATTTGTAGGATGGCTAAAATAATCTTGAATTTCAATAATATGTTGTGAGGGCACGCGGAATTAAATTTTCCAAAACAACAAAAAAAAACACGTTCTTCTTCCTCGACGCTCAAATACACACTTCTTTTCCTTTTTATTTTTTATTTTTTATAAAATTTAGTACACAATGAAATTATACACAATTCAAACAAATTAGTTATTGGTTTAGCCGCTTGTTGCGTTTCTTTTTTACATTATATAAAATAAAATTCAAATACATATAACGGTTTGAAAATCTATGCTTACAGATTCGACCATCCTGATAAAAGATCGACCTCGATCAAGTATAGGTATTAAATCAAGTTACTTAAATTTACATATATATCTATAAATAATTTCGAATTTATTTTTCATTCATTTGAGTATAATTATGCTATTAACTACATTCAAATATTTCAGTGTACATATAACGAAAAATTAAATGTATGTTATGTTGTTTTTTTTTTTTTTTTTTTTTAAATCGAAATTTAGTTATTATATTATCCCTGAATATTCACATAAGGTTTCATTTTTTCTACATCGGTAACTCCCTTAAAAGGTTTATTGGTGATTTGGAAACCATCCAAATCTTCGACACAATAGCGGTCATTTGCTAACACAGCTGAAACTCTATAAGGACCTCTATAAACCGGTATTAATTTTTTATTTACACCCGGAGTGGTGTCGACATTTTGAATTACCACTAGGTCACCAACATTATAAACATGAGGTGGTTTGCGTTTTTTATTATAATATAGCTCATTATACTCCTGATTTTTCGCAATAGCTTTCACAGCTTCCTTACGTCGCTCATCTAATGATAAAGCATGAGAGTTCAACTCGACGTCATCATTCAAAAAATCAGCTAAATTATCAAATAGGGGACCTTTCTGATCTACACCGTACAGTAGTCGGCTAGGAGTATCACCAGTAGATCGATTTACCGTGTTATTAAAAGAAAACTCTACTTGTTCCAACACATCACTCCATTGGATATTTCTGCTTTGATCCACTAACTTCGCCAACATAGGTGTTAGAGAACGATGAACTCGTTCGACTTGCCCATTTGCACGCGGTGTTGCTGTTGCATTTAATATATGTTGCACACACTTTTCAGTTAAAAAGTTTTTAAAACTATCAGATGTGAAAGCACTTCCCCGATCACTAATCAAACGCTTTGGTCTACTATATGTTTTAAAGTAATCCTGTAAAACCTTAATAGCATCTTTTGTACTGGTACTTCTAGTAGGATAAATACGAACGAACTTGGTAAAAGAGTCAATAATTGTTAAAATGAATTTATGTTTGAATCGAGTTACTTCCAATGGACCATAAAAGTCTATATGAATATCCTCAAATGGTCTATTATCGTTAAAATAATATCTATTAAAACAATCGAAAACATTTAATTTAACCTCATATTCAAGGTTATCAACATTTAAGCAGTTGGTATCATTTAATTTTTCGTCATCCACTGCAATATTTAATATTTCATTTTCCGAATTATACTCAATTGACTCATACATATGAGTTCTATCTAAATCAACTTCTATCTCACCTATAATAATTTTCGATTTGCTTATTTCCAAAAAATCTCGCCCTACTATCATATCATGCTGCATAGTATCGTTTGAAACTACTGCTATTTCCATATTAAGTAAATTATCGTTATATAAAATCTGTACATCGATTTTACCAAGTACAATAAGTCGACTTTGATTGATTCCAGCATATTCGCAATCAGCATGCACTTTATATTTATATTCAATATTTTTTGGAAGGCAATTAGATTTAATAATACTGATAGGACTGCCAGTATCAACCAGAGCAGACACATTAATACATTTACTACATTGCATAAATAACTTAAATTCTAAAAAAATACCTGGCGATGAAATAGACTTGATGACTGAATTACCATTTTTGGTTTTCGACCCTTTAACAAAATCACCAGATATTTCTGTAACCTCATTGGATTGTACTGACGACACATTTTCACATAAGTTTTCGTTATTGTTGTTGTTCTTGTTAATTACTGATATGTTCTGGTCTGAACAATAATTCACACTGGAGTGCTGCTTATTTTGACTATTAGATAAAGAGCGTACACTCGATTGCATAGTCGTATTATTTTTCGTCGGACATTCATTCATACGGTGGCCAACAAGCCCACATGACATGCAAGATCCATAAGGTCGTTTCGGTTTATTACATTGACTGGATACATGACCGGCCTTACCACAATTATAACAATTAACTTGTCGGCTACGATTTTGAACATTTGGTTGTTCCATTGCTTTCGACTCTGTCACACCACTTTTTGATTTATTTTGCTGATTTATTCCCCTTTCTTCAGCAGTTATATTCCTCATCGCTTCCAGTAAATCTTCTTTTGTCCCAAATCTTTGCATTCTTGCCTGTGATTGTAATTGGATGTTATTCATCCCCTCAATGATATAATCGATAATTTCACGATCGGATATTTCCAAATAATTTGTTAATGTCACTTTATCTTGATAATATATTACAAAATCTTCATGTGTCTTCCATTTACGTTGCTCAAATTTACGTCGCTGTTCTATGTTGCTCGGTCTGATATCGTACAATTGACGCATGGCTTCCAATAAATTGGTTAAACTATAGGTTATGTGCTCCGCTTTCGAATGAAACCAATCAGCCGCTTTACCTATAAGTTTATCGATCACTTCAATCTTAAACTCGTCCTCATTTGGTTCATAAGACCTCATTATTAAATGGACTTTGTTCATGAATGTTTGGAACTTATCACATTCACCATTGAACGTTGGTAGCATTTTACCTAATCGCTGTACCCCAACAGGTTTAATTTCTACTTCAGATGCATGTGCACTATTCATACCACTTTGTTGTTGTGTTTGAGTTATAGTGGTTGTTCCAACCAACTTTATACTATTTTCAGGAGGTGACAACATTTGTTGCGGCAGTGAAATTAAATTTACTTTATCTTCCATTTGTTGCATTTGTTTTTGCAAACCCGTTAATAAAATCAGCATGTTATCATCATTTTTTGATTTTTCGCGTTGCATGATATTAATCATTCGTTCTTGTAACTCTTTCTTGTTTCCAATGGAATCTTCATTTATATTTTTCAATTGCTGTTGCAATTGATCAGCATTCATTTGCAAAATATCACCCACACTAAAACTCATTATTACTTCAGATAGTTCGAATACACGTGGGAATCCACAATATTATATTTTTATATATCTATATTTTTTTTTTTTTAGGTTATATTTCCTAATTAATAATCACTGCAAAAATTTAGATTTTACACACACTAAATTTTTGTTACCACACAATTTTTCAAACTATCCCACTTCTGAATTGTAGGATGGCTAAAATAATCTTGAATTTCAATAATATGTTGTGAGGGCACGCGGAATTAAATTTTCCAAAACAACAAAAAAAAACACGTTCTTCTTCCTCGACGCTCAAATACACACTTCTTTTCCTTTTTATTTTTTATTTTTTATAAAATTTAGTACACAATGAAATTATACACAATTCAAACAAATTAGTTATTGGTTTAGCCGCTTGTTGCGTTTCTTTTTTACATTATATAAAATAAAATTCAAATACATATAACGGTTTGAAAATCTATGCTTACAAATTGCATATTGACTAGATAGAAGTTCTAACAAAATGTTTGAACTATTTTGATTGAAATCGGTACCATGTACATACAATCGAGTCTCCTCATTAAGATTTTTATACAAATCGAGCGGTTGATTGATCCGGGTTAAATTTAGTTTGATAACATTTTGATCGGATAACGTTACGATCCGATCAAAATGATGATGATAATTGTACAGTAAATATTGATAATTTTCGGCCGTTGTCGAAGAAATAGTCCGATCATTTCGATATTCGGCTATGTTAAATTCTCTATTTATGATGTACGTTTGATTTGCAGTCATTTCCGTAAAAATTCGATCAATCAGCTTATGAAATTCACACTCCAAATAGTCGAATCGAACATCATCAATGGCCATCTTCATATTGATTATATCAAATAAATCGAAAACTTCTTTATTCTTCCTAGCTTGTGCCTTATGATACGCGATGAGCAAATTAATCTGTATTAAATTTTCTCGAAACAATTCTCGATCCAACGGTCGTTTGTGATGTGCGAGATACAAAGGTTTCAAATATTGAAATGATTGTAACATAAAATACGATTTCAATATTTCATGGTCGAATGTTATAAATTTTCCAAATTCTTTTGCCACATGATTTTACAGTTGGTCATCAAATTCGACAATTTTTAAATTACTATCGGCAAATTTACGAGTTTTGTCTGTTCGAATTTTAACGATAAATTTTTCTAATTTTTTTTATGTATAAATTATTCGATAAAATTGAATTGTTCATCTTGTAAATAAAGTTTCGTCTGGCTGTCCTCCCATGGAAACGAATAGATAGACGACACAAAGAAGTTAAATAGGAAATCAGCTTGCTCTTGTGTCTCGTGTTTAAGCCACACTAAATACATCGATTGCCATAACGAATCCTTTTCACCGTTCTCCGTACCAATTTTAATATGAAATGGCCAAACATTACCATTGTTGACAGCAATTTTATGTTCATTTAGTTTCTACAAGTATAGTATTTACATGAATAAATGTATATATATATATATATATATATATATATATATATATATATATATATATATATATATATATATATATATATTATATATATATATATATATATATATATATATATATATATATATATATATATATATATATATATATATATATATAAGATGTAAGCCAAAAATGTACCTTTGCGAATCGATCAATTATATCGGCATGAACAAAAAATGATTGTTCCCCAACAGCACCCCATGGTGTATAATCATGATTTAGAAATTCATTAATTTCAGTTAATGCACTAAATGATTTACTTCCATGCTCCATCTTACGTTTAGCTTCCTATAAATTTAGATTGAAAAATAATTGTACATTTTAAAAATTATAATGGTGATAAATTTCAAATTTTTTAATTTTAACATTTTATCACATAATCAAACCTTCTAAAATCGTTATTACTTTTGAACCGATTATTTAACGATACAAGCACAGATTGTATAAGATTTTCAGTCGAAAAACCGCTAGTAAAGGTTTTTGTCTTTGCTAAATAAATTATATTCGCGCTGTCAAATTTAGGCTTTGAACGAATTCAAGCGTAAATCAAGTAAAATACTGTACGTGAGTAAATTGAACTGTTACGACATTTTACGCTCTTAAACGGACGAATTAACAAAATAGAAAACTCGTATAAAATTTTGCTTCGATGGTCAAAACAGCTGGTTTCTGAGGTAAATGTTTGTCTGCAAGCCCTTGTAGAAATAAAGGACATTAATATAGTAGCTGCTACGAAGTACTTCAGGCTCTTACAAAAGCTACTGCCTCTAAAAAAACGCAATCCCAATATATCATATCCAAAGGGAAAATAAGGATTGGTTGGTGATTTACTAAATTAGAGAAATTAAGGAGCCTTTAAAATGTATCAAATGTCTCGAATATAGTAACCAAGCTCCATAATGTAGGAGTTCGAAGGATAGGTCTAAGCTGTGTAGGAAGTGCGGTGAGGAAGATCATAATGCAAAGGGCTGCAGCAATGATCCAAAATACATGCTTTGTAATGATAAAGCCATTGAAGGGAACATACATTCGTAGTTTGAAGTGACTGATATATCAGAAGGCGCTGCAAATGAAACGAAGAAGCTGAGGTTGATACAACTGAATTTTGCAATTGACTTTGTGCTCAACTGAAAATGCTAGAAAATGCTAGCTGGTTTAATGAGGTCTAGAGGTCTATGGTATTGATATTTATAGCTGCTATGCACTCTCCAGTGCAACCCTAGAATAATTTTAAAGTCTTTCTGGATCTTCTGATTAGTGTCGCAACCAATCATAGCCCTTTGTTGATTTCGGGCTGTTTTAAGTGCCGTTGAATGGGAAAACCGAGTTACTAATAATAGAGGTAAAGTTATACTAGAAGCATTTTCGTTATTTCCAGTGGTAATGCTCAATGTTGGCAGTTCGATAGTTAATCTCACATTGGTTAGTCAGTGTCTCCTAGAGTCCTAACTAAAGTATTTGGACGTATAAGTAATCTTAATTCGAACAGCGATTACTAAGCCATTTTGTGTTTCCTATATGAAACCACTAAGGGATGTTTCGATAAAAAAATTTTCATGTTGGAAGATAGAGATTTGTCAGTAATATGACAATAGCTTGTAGTATCATCGTGCAAGACCTGAAACGAAATATTAGTTACGGAAGCAATATTGTGCTTATCGCTCAGTGTTTAAATATTTAATCAAAGCAAGCCATATAGAATTGTTATGAAAAGGTTCAAGGGTACAAACAATGCAAGCCGATCGTGCCCGGAATTGTTGGAAAATATTGTCTCTAGATTATTTCCACCACAGTCTGGTTATTTGATTATCGAACTAAGGGGCGAGAAAAAAGTAATTCAACAAGTGTCAATGGAGAAGATTCTAAGGACATGTGGCAAAGTGGAAAACAACAGCGATTGTTAAAATATTCGAGATCATATGCAAAAGACTGCAAGAGGCCATTAAAATCAAAGGTGGTCCGTCTGAAAATCAATATGGATTCTTTAAAGGTCTACCATTGATGCGATTAAGCTCGTGGAAAATACAGTGCGAGAGGCAATTACCAGTGTTCAGGGAAGGGAGGTTCCAAAAAATATTGTGTGGTGGTTACCTTGAATGTTTAAAATGCCTTTGACTCGGCTATGTGGAACTCTAGCAGTGCATATTACACGCGCTACTAAGTATAAAGGTACCCGCAAGTATTTAAAAATAGAGCAAGCTCTGGTTATACCATGATACTCATCAAGCAGAAAGAGCAAGAATACGAATAATTTTTCAACACTAAAAGAAATACATTTTAGGGGCTCTAGACTGACAACACCAAAAAGAAGAGAGTTGTTTGAGACAGCCAAATAATTAAATTTGACTTTCAATCAGCTGGCTCACCTACGCCTGGCCAACTTGACATCTTGAAACTCTTGATCTTATAGATTTCTATGTAAAAAAAGAATATCTGATAACTACATATGAATGGAAAACACTGAAGGGGTTAATCTCAGATCATCTCCTGTTTTCATAACATTGAGCGAAACAATTATTAAACATAAATCACTAAGGTTTTACAACAGGAATCCCGAACTAACAGAAATATACAACAAACAGCAAAGAAAAGCACTCCACTGGGAAATGAAAACAAGAGGTAAAAATTATCCACTTAAAGTAAGAGAACTTGTCGAAGCCTAAGCATTTGATCGGTCCCCATATTTTACTTTCTCTACATGTCAAGACATACCACACATGCTGTGGTTCTTAAAATTATGGATCAACGGGGCTCTCCAAGCGCACAAAAAATTTCAATGGCCTAATGTTGAGGTGCATATAGCGAAAAGAAGATGTATTTTAATAGCTTTTATCGATAAATCTCCATTTTCTTCTCTTAAAATTCTAGCAAAGATAGTTTTTTAAATATTGACTGAATATAGTTAGGAACCAGAAATCAATTTAACTTAAAACTTTAAATGTACCGAAAAATGATATAATTTTTTAACACTTATTTTAATTTCAATGGATTTTAATTTATAATTAACTAAGCTCTTTGAGCTAGCTCGCGGAATCCCAGTGCTCCGCAGAGCACACTTTAAGTAATTTTGTACTAATGAATGAAACAACCATAGCTTATTCCCACCCAGCGCAAAAAATGTATACATCAAAAGTGTACAGTATACGAACGGTTTACGTACAGTTTTTTTTATAACACACTACCACATATACATTTTTATTTTTTATACTCTACAGAATATATTCGTACTACATATTTTGAAATTCGTAAATGATAGCACGATCAGTCATTTTGCATTTTCTTTCATTCATGTTAAACCATCCTAACTATGCGCGATATTTTAGTTTGAAAATTTTTAATAATTTTATTGTCATATAGATTTTTACTTCCAGAAATTAAAAAAACTGTCATTGCTTCTTCATATTATGTGTTAGGTAAGAAACAATATTTATTATTTATTGTCTTATATTTTTTCTAACTCTTTTAATATTTTTAGGTGTCATCCTGTACTCTGAGGATCCCAATTTAAAACGCTGAGTATATTTCCGTTAGTTTAGAAAGTTTAGAATTAATATTGTAAATAAATATATTAAATTCATTCAAATTTAAAAGGTAATTTTTTCATTATTGAAATTAATAAAATTAAAAGTATACGTACAAATTACGCCTAGATGGTACATAATTGTAACGCATAAGCGATTCGTAAATGTTACGCTTTTACGTTAACATTACGAAGATTTTTATTTACACGAATACATATATAAAGGTGTTCGTAAATTAGTTTCAATTCTCTCATGATAAATGTTTCATTTACGTAACATCAAGTGTACTGTTTTAGTGTAACGTTTACGAATAGTTTAGTATAGCAAAGTTTTCGTAAACTGTACGTAAACGTAATGCCGTGCCAAAAGGGTAGTAACGTACTAGTAATGTCAATTTTCATTGGCGAAATAAATTGATCTAAATTTGATATTTGACACTTCTAGATTTGATATTTGACAAATATGCAGTATCATTGGATAAAAACAATTGATATTTTTTTGATCTCGAGCAATTTTATGAAATCTAGATTTGTAGTAAGATTTTTTCAACACCAACATAAAAATAAATGTAAACAATAACAATAATAAAAATTCTCAATTTGATGTCATTCGTAAATTTTGTTTTGTTATGGTGGATTGTATTTTATTTTATGTTTTATGATAGAAACCGCGCCTCGTGTTTTTTCGATTTATTTTATAAATAGATACTGTACGATTTGTGTTTAGATCTGTATTAAAATTAAATTGACAATTTTTATAATAGACGCCGTGCCATTTGTATTATTAAAGTTTTAGTCGTAACGTTGTATCAAAAACTATCTAATACTAAGACGTCTCTTATATCATATAAAGGAAATAAAATAAACGAGAGGTAATTAATATTTTAGGTATTAATTATCCGAAAAGTTGAACATAGCAAGCCCATAGAATTAAAAAATTTTACGATTTTTTTGTTTCATTATTTTTCAGAAGTTTCACTGTATAAACAAATGATTTTTTTAGTTCATTTTTGTTTCTCGTATGCTACGTCTATATAATTATTTAGTTTATGGTTGTATTCTTAAAGTTTTGTTGTGTTACAATATAGTTTTTAGTTTTAGTTTTACAATATAGTTTATATAGTTACTATATTGTAACCAAATAACTTATATTACTATAAGGGAAATCCATAGACGTATAATAGATTTAGACAAGAATCAAGCAAACGTCAAGTGAGGAAATTTTCAAGGGTAAAAGAGAAAGACTATAATAATACCAGGGCCGCAATTAGAAATTTACTATTTGATTATAATGAAGTTGGTTGCTAAATAAAAAATAAATTTAATAATTTTTTTTTGTGATGGTATGGCAATTAGATATTTTAGTAGATATATGTATTTTAATATTAAAAAATGTTTTAAGGTTTCTTTTTAGGACTATAGTTTACTTGAGTGTACTCATTTCCACACTTCCCAAGAGGAAGAGTACTTAGCGCATTTTTTTTAGTGTGGTATCCCCAGAAGGTCTAATCCACTTAGATTGAAACTAGAAAAATAGGGGAATTTGAGATTTTAGCCTACATGCCATGAAAATGGAGTAATGAGACAAATTTGTTCCTTTTTGATAGCTTTGCAGATTTTTCGTTGCAAAAGAAATTTAACCGAATATCGTATAATATTATTATCGTATAATATCGTATAATAATATTTTTCTATAATGGACTGAGATATAAATGTAAATGTTCTTGAGAATGGCTATATTGAAATTCTAAATTGTCGGTAAAAATATTTTCATCAAGAAGATTATGATGAACATTATAACATATCTTTTTAAAGAATTTTAAGCTTTCTAGTTCCGAGCAAACTATAACTCTAGTTCCGAGCAAACTATACTATAGCTACTTAAAGGTCCTGGTTGGTCAAGACTTAACATGTTTAACCACAGTTGTTTCGTTTTATTACATTTTGATAACCTAAAGAGAAAGAAATATTATTTACATTATAGCTACAAATTTACAAAAAAATGAACAGTAGTCATTTCCTTAGGCAAAAGCTCAATATATAAACGAAGTGCTAATGAGCTTCATGACCCTGTCCATTCAGGACATAAACACATCATGCATTTTATATGATTTTATATGACAAAACTCCGTATGTATTATATTTTGAAAATCATAAAATTAGTGGGTAATTTAACGGCGTTTTTCCGAACTAATTATACAATTCGGTCCTGGAATAGTACACTACATTCAAAAGAAGGGACTGTAAACAAAAAATGAAAGTGTACAGTATATTACGATTTTAGGGACCACAAAAATTACATTATTATTTATTAAAATTTTTAATATTTTTGAATTAAAACTTAATTTTGTCTTTCACTAATCACTAGATTATAATCACAACATACATTATATTTAATCTAATTTAGTAATTAACTGACTTATGAAACGAAATTCCTTCTACTTTATTGAGTTTAGAATTCCGACAATTTTTCACCAAACACTACATTTTTTCAAGTTTTTTTTTAATTTTGATACACGATAGTATAGAGTTTATGATTTTTTAACACAAAATTATTAATTTTAATAAGTTTTAATTAATTTTATCACTGTTTTTTCTAAAAAAAAGAACAAATCCAAGCCAAGTTTGTTTTGAATTGGCGAAAAAAAAAATTTTTTTTTTGTTTTTTTTTCAAATTGTTGAATAAGACATACAATTTTTTAGATATACGTCCCTCTCCAACCGATCACACGTGAAATAGAAGATTTACTATGGAAAAAATATTTGAAACCGGTCTATATCTCTTATACGTCTATGGGGAAATCGCATCGAATTCATGTGCCAACATGATATAGTTCGTAGAAAAATCATAGATAGCACTAGTAGTAGTTGAACGAAATGTTTACATTTTTGTATCTACAGGTTTTACAGTTGAATATTTATCGAATTATTAACGAAACAAAAATTTAAAATCTAAAAAAAAATTAAATTTTATAATCATTCGTTCGTTCGTTCATTCGGTAATATTATTTTGATGATTTTATGGTTGATGAAAATTTACGGAACGATTTTAACACCACCTATCGATTAAAAATCTAAGCATTTGACATTTTCTTGATAGATTTATCAAACTTATTTTGTCTGTAAAAAAAACTATACCTATTTCAATTTTATTTTATGTAAAATTGATTTTAAACAACGATTTACTATTTAATTTATATACGTTTACCACGGAACTTTAACAATACTAATCAAATTATTGCTACTGTCAAAATTTGTTTGTATATAGTATTGCTATCCTTTTTAAATTATATAATTTTCTCTTTTACTCCATAATCGTTCGAACGAAAAGTTAAAAGTTGGTCATCTTAATGAAAAAAAATACAGAACGAAAATAAGGGGAAAATAAGGGAATGTGATTGGTTAAAAAAAAGTACGGAACGAATTACCGAACGAATAAACACAACCATAAAAGCGCCTTCATGTATTTTTGTTGCGATTTAAATTTAAATAAAAGTTATTTATTTCTTTAAAACAGTAATAGCCATTTATTTTTTATTGAACTTTAAACATTTTAGATTTGCAACCATTTACAATAAATTTTTATGAAAAAAATCAACGTTAAAATTCAAATATTTAAATTTATGATTCTAATACATAGAATTTCAATACACATACATAAAAAAAAATTAAAATATTTCCCTTTGTAAAAAAAACAACCGATTTTTTGGTCGAAACCAAGAGTTATGTTTTTCTGATTTCTTATCTATGGATTAGCTATTTTTGAACATATGTATACATATAATTACGCACATGTACTGATAATTTTGAGTATTTCATGTATACTTACTCGTTTCGTAGATGGTTCATTTTCGACATACTCGTTTAACATTTTAAGATAATTTTTGGCTGTTTTTCACGGTTACTAGATTTTGTCGACGATGTTTACGTTTCTTCACTATTGTTTACTTTAAAAATTCACTTAATTTATTATCAATAATGTTAAATGTATGATTGTGCAAATGGATATACATATAGGTATATAATAGAAAATTGCAAATTTTAAAACCAAAATATATTAAAATTTTGTGTATTTTAAGAAGAATTATAGACCTGATGGTTTTAGAATATTCGGTAAACTAAATAAAATATATTTTTGACAGATACAATTTACTCTCGTTACCTCTTAATGTAGTTTTGTTGTTTATTCGGTGAATCCCATTTTTATACAAATACATGGTTTTCTTTCATTAAAATTATATTTTCGGATTTTTAACGCAATATCACAGATAAGCGCTCCTGTGGCCGGCACAGCATGTCGTATGTCTTCTAAAGTATTTATACATTTGATTAAAAAAAATTCAACAAAGAAGAACTGGATATTGGCAAAATTTAACAAGATCTCCACTCACGTTTGTTGATACGCGGGCTATGCTGTCGGTGAGTAAACCAGGCGGATTTGATTGCACTATATCAGCCATGAAAGAGTATCGTTTGGAACTCGTTGTTCTCACAGGAAGTCGACGGCCAAATTCGATGGTCGAAGACGGAGCATTACAGAAAATCTGAAGCTCATGTTTTAAAAAATCCAAAACCTGCATATTCCCAAAAAAAAGCTATTATTGATAAGCACGATATAAGGTGATATGCTTGCGTATTACTGGGGTGTGTCAAAAGTAAGTTCCGAAGGTGTAATTCAAGACCACTGGGGGTGTCAAAATCTGCTCGCCTATCACGACAGTCTCTTCTGTTAATTTCATTAATCCATTAAGCGCTGAGTTTGATTTTGTGTCAATGCATAATTCGTGTATTAAATTCGAAAGCGAAACACACGATTTAGAACCTGTTAGTCGACCCATATTCAACATAAGTATTCTTGGTTCTATCGGAACTGGTATTGTTTGTACCGCCACAATGGTAAGCATTGTCTCACCGGTTTGAAAATTACTTCTAACTACATTAATTGAGTTACCTAACGCAGACAGAAATACTATGTTGGGAATAAATTTCGTAAAAGATTCCCGACTCATACAAAATTTTTGCGGAGATTTCTTTGAGGCTTTTTGACGTTAGTGAATTACAGCAAACACTTCAGAAAACAATGATTCTTTTAGCGCGAATATTATAATAATTACTGCAATCAAAAATGCATACATTTTCATAATTTTTCAAGTGCCACAAAATCAGGCTAGGGGTTAGCCCACAATTTTACGAATATGAATGAAAAAGTCAATAAAACAGGTAATAGTGGTCCGATTTTGATGATTGATATCTTAATCAAAAGCTCTTGGCACCAGTGTAAATACAGCCATAAAACATTCAAACATTTTCACAAACCATTTTCTTGCAAATAAATCAGGCAAGGGGTTAGCCCACAATTTTACGAATATGAATTAAAAAGTCAATAAAACAGGTAATAGTGGTCCGATTGTGATGATTGATACCTTAATCAAAAGCTCTTGGCACCGGTGTAAATACAGCCGTAAAACATTCAAACATTTTCACAAATCATTTTCTTGCAAATAAATCAGGCAAAGGGGTTAGCCCACAATTTTACGAATTTGAATTAAAAAGTCAATAAAACAGGTAATAGTGGTCCGATTGTGATGATTGATACCTTAATCAAAAGCTCTTGGCACCGGTGTAAATACAGCCGTAAAACATTCAAACATTTTCACAAATCATTTTCTTGCAAATAAATCAGACAAGGGGTTAGCCCACAATTTTACGAATTTGAATGAAAAAGTCCATAAAACAGGTAATAGTGGTCCGATTGTGATGATTGATTCCTTAATCAAAAGCTCTTGGCACCAGAGTAAATACAGTCATAAAACATTCAAACATTTTCACAAATCATTTTCTTGCAAATAAATCAGAAAAGGGATTAGCCCACAATTTTACGAATATGAATGAAAAAGTCAGTAAAACAGGTAATAGTGGTCCGATTCTGATGATTGATACCTTAATCAAAAGCTCTTGGCACCGGCGTAAATACAGCCATAAAACATTCATTTTCACAAATCATTTTCTTGCAAATAAATCAGGCAAGGGGTTAGCCCACAATTTTACGAATATGAATTAAAAAGTCAATAAAACAGGTAATAGTGGTCCGATTGTGATGATTGATATCTTAATCATCACATCTAGGCATCAGTGTAAATACAGGAACTTACTAAAATCCCACAAAACCACCTTCTTAAAGTTGACTCATCTTTATTTAAACTGTAAATATGTAACATTTTTGCTTATTAACGCATCATACATGTTCCATCTAAGAAGATGGAATTTGTTCCCCATTAAAAATTCAGGAAGCTAAAGTCGATATAATTACCAAAGTTTATAGCTTCTTCATATAACTGGATAAGGATTGGTTACTGATTTTATGCTGGATCTAAAGAAGATAGTCGTTCAAAATTAAAAACAATGACATTTTTTTAAATCATATTTTATTGTTATTTTTTTATATATTTTAATATATGTATCATAAAACATTTGTTTTGTTTTTTAGTCTTAACAATTAATTATTTATTAATTACAATATTTTTTAAAAATAATTAACATTAATCGTTACATTCGTAGGATGCAAGTGCATCTACATGCTGATACCTACTTCATTTTCAATCATTTCAGTTTTTAATTATTAGTATTAAGTTTAATTAATTTTATTTAATAGTGAAATATGCACCTTAGTGTGAAAACTCTGTGCAAGAACTCCTTAGATCATACACATCAGGCCAGAGGTTAGCCCACAAAATGACGAAAAGAGTTCAGGATATCTTACGCGAATGTTTCCAAGTGGATATTTGTATGAGGAAGAATTTGCATACCTAACCACAATGAGATTGTGTGCAATCGTAAAGTGCATCATTCTTTCCCCACTGTCGGTTGCTAGTTCGTGTCGGGAGTATCGATCTGCTCTAGAATTAAAGTCACCAATCCATGTTCTGACGCAGTTTGAATCCCATCAAATCATCCAAATATTTGTAAAATGAGTGTATTTTTTTAGTTTGGCTAACATCAGAGGGGCGCGTAAAAAAATGTTTATCCAGAAAAAGCCAATCGCATTCGAAATTAGTATTTCCCCCGATTGTATTATTTTGTAGTTAAAAATTATGGTTTTTTTTTTTTTTTTTTTTTTTGTTTCTGAACTCTGCAATCTGTTCTGGGGCCGAAGCTCTGCCAACTCTTTCGCAGTTAATTTTTAACGTCCTACCTTACGCCGTCACCAGCCAAATTGAGGACGCACGAATACAGGTTCGATTTTAAATCCATCTGCACATTGCATTGCTCCAGCCAGCCTGTGTACTGATATGGCCCATGGATTCTGCACTCCAACAGGGGGTCATAGTTGTGTTCATCGTCATCACCGATCGAAATCAGGTGATGAAAAATCTCTTTTGCAACCCTCCCCCGTTGGGATTCGAACCCGGTACCTCCCGTCCCAAACACCGCAGCTTTAACCACTGCGCCAATTGCTCGGTAATTATGGTTAAAATAGCTAAGAAACAGACCCTACGCAGTTTCAATAAAACAGAACCGATAGCATGTTGGATTAGTTCGTCATTAAACCGGAATTTTCGTTGAATTTGAAAATAGTTTCAGTTGCCAAACCCTTATTTAAACTCAAAGTTTAAAGTTTTGTAAAGTAGCTATTTAGTTGTTCTGCCATGTGCTAATGTATATTACAATAGACATGATAGGATTTGAAAGTAAAATCTATGAAGAAAACGGCAGAACAAAGCTGTCAAAGTTACGTTTTTGATATAATCCAAAACTACATTAACCACGTTGGTAAACAAATACAATTTGTATAATTAACATACATATAATATATAAATGAATTATACCACAGAATAAAGCCAATTATAGTAGTATTAAAGTTTAAACTGTTAATGTTTGATTTGAAATATCATTTTGAAATGATCATGCTATATGATGTAACAACTATATTTACTTACCTTTTAAGCAACTATACACGCTTTGTAACACAAAACTAAACTAAAAACAATTAACAATTTTTACTTTACCAATAATTTACAACATTTTATTACAAATATCATTAATTTTTAATTTACGACGGTAGCTTTGAAACATTTATCTTGTTTTGAGAGCCTAACAAATGTTGTATTTGGTGAGAAAAAAAAGAAGATATATATTTTTTGAATGTGGCAATACTAAAATAATTTGAAGTGTCAAACGGAATTGTGCATAAAAACGGAAAAAGATATATTTTTAAAAATTGTGAATTAAAATAATATATTAAAATAATGGAAGTTTATGAATTTAACAAAGATTTAATCGAACGATTTGATGATCTTAAAATTATGTTCGACAATTTTATTACACACAAACAAGATAAAATTTCTGCTTCGCGTATTCATTCGGTTTGGGTGGATTATGCTGAGATCACCATTGAACCAAGTGGATGGACAGCTTTATGGCGTGTTTCGAGATTTATTTGCGAGGAGCTTAAAATGAAATATCCATCCGTTGTGTATGGTATGGTTGAAAATGTTTTTTACAAAGAATTAAAATGTATTTTTAAGATAATTGCCGTCGAAGATGATGAAATTCATTTGCCCGAGTTACATGAAGTACCACTCGATGAACTGTACCCGACACTAATGCAAGAAAATTCTGATATAAATACGTCAACCACGGCGAAAGGTTTAGATCAATTACGATTTTTCTATAATCACTTGTGGATGCCATGGGATAGCGAGTGTGATGACGATATGAACTGGATCCAAAAAAATCTTGAACTTAGATGGCAGTTCTACTATGATATTAAAATGAGACGAATCGAACGATATCTGGCCAATCACATAAACAATTTGTGGCTTGAAGCACGAAATATACAAAAGCGTCGTGAATACTTGGAGCTGGACCTAAGTGACACAGACGAAGATGATGATGATACAAATAGCAGGCCTACGTCAGATTTAATAAAGCTACACCTTCGTATGAACATGATTAAAAATGAAATTGAAATGCTTCAAAACCCTAAAATGCGAATGGCATACAAGGAGATTAGTTTTCATCGAGAGAATGGGATTAAACCTTGCACTCGCTCCAGTGACATTTACCTAGTGCTTAAAGAAGGGAATCTTATTGAAAAAATAAATTATCTTGAATTTGCTTCAACACTTGTAGATAATACAGAAGATGTTATAACCTGTGCTACGCTACAAGAAGTATTCGATAAATCCGATTATTCAGATATAATTTACATTCCACCCGGGGAACACAAAATATCCTTTCACGAGAGTTTGAACAGCCGAGGAATGTTAAAAACAATAACCGGCGAAAATTTAGAAAAAAGTGAAAATGGAATTATAACGACAGCCTTTAATGAACGCGTGCTTTTATCATTTGATGGTGATTTCACTTTAGAAAATGTCACACTCGATTGTCGTAACGTTCGAACTGGAATTCTTATTCATAATGGTTGTGTCGTACTTAAAAATTGTAAACTATTTGATGATGGTAAATCGGCCGTTAAACAGGGTATTGTGGCCATTGGTCGAGCCACTGTTAAATTGATTAATTGCGTCATTACGAATTTTGTAACTGGAATTAAAATGAAGCCACAAGCAAAGGCGATTCTAATGGAAAATACGACAATAACAAATTGTGATGTTGGTATTGAAATGGAAGATGGCTGTGAATTGATTCTGAACGATTCAAAAATTGTGAATTCAAAATCACGAGGTATCTATTATGAAACGACACGGATGGACATTCTAAATCAGAGGAAACAAATATTTGAAAAGATTGATGAATGTAATTTAAAATCGTTGATTGAGAATGAAAATTTTAAATTTGAAGATAATAAGTATGGAAATATCGTTGTATGCAATAAACGTATGTCGGGAATGTATCGTTCTTCAATGATTGACAGTGATATTGTTGCTGAGGATGAGTTTATGTGTAACGGTGATGAGCATGCAAATCACGAAGTAAAGGAATCGAGTGTTATATTAATTAATGATTCGATCACTGATAATTAAATAAAGTATTTAATTTAATCAATTATAATTTGGTTGTTTTATTTGAAAACGATATCTTAGCTAACGTAGAGACTGTATGTCCCAATTCCTCAACTACATCATATCCGCCGTCATCCTTACCTTTGAAGTTGATTGCCTGCGCTTAATTAATTATTTCGCACCTTTTAACCCAATCGTGATCAATGTTTTCTTTTTTGCTCGCCACTCTATGAGAAGCTTTTTTTATAGTACTACTTGCTTTGAAGCCGAGTGCAGTAGATTTATCTTTGAAAAAAAGTGATTGGTGACTTTAATACTAGAGCTGGCAAAAATTCGACTGATTTATGTGAAAATATAGATCCGGAAGGAATAAAGTAATTTGAACCGCGCACAACTTCATTGTCGCTAGCACATTCTTTCCACATAAAAATATCCACTTGGAAACATGTGTAATGTTTTGCCACATACGAGTATTAATCACAATTAAACAATTATTTATTTCAATTACAAGTTACTTTTTTTTCTTTACACACGTCCTTACATTTTCGCACTCTAGTTCATTCTCATATACCGTACATGCGGGTGCGTTCCGCACGTTCGTTTCTATATAATTTCGGGTGCGTTTCATTAGCAATTCAAATACATCACAACATGGACACTCGAAAAAACGACGAAAACAAAACTTACG
Organism: Tipula confusa; assembly: GCA_963556175.1. Lineage (NCBI taxonomy): Eukaryota > Metazoa > Arthropoda > Insecta > Diptera > Tipulidae > Tipula > Tipula confusa. Next base: position 84,373,528 of record OY744475.1, read on the forward strand.
TTTTAACTGTCAAGGTCTGATAAACGAATAAGAAAACACAATGTCAAAATCTTGTTAGCAGAAGCATTATATGGAAACCAACCACCGTTTTGATGATGTGAATGCTCTAGGGAGATATTGAAAACTACAGTTGTCAGTGCTGCCCAGGCAACTCTAGGTATAAATCGTCGAAAAGTATGTTGAGGAGAATCGTCTTGCTGTTGAGCAAAGATTGTAGCCTAGAAAGAAGCGGGAATACATTTTACAAATGCACGGAAGAACTAAGTGGCCTTGCTAAAAGAAACGTCAAGCGAATTAAGTCGGAAAAGCGTGACTGTTGGAAGGCAGAAGTCATAGATTGCAACTCAGCAATGATTACAGTTCTCATAACTTCATTACAGGAGTCACCGGACTGTACCATACCTTGAGACCTAGGTCATACGCCATTCGGACCCAGGATGGAAATCTCCGTGTTAACATCGATGCAGTCGATGGGTTCTCTATGCACACCGCTGCAGTCGGTTTTTGTTAACTTTCTAAGTGTCGGTGACACTTCGGAGCATTTCTCAGATTTACTTAATGTCCAAAAAGTGTAAAATGTTATATTTGAAAATTGGCTATTACAGACTGCAGAGATGTGCTTAGAGAACCCATCCTACGAGGAATTCACACTGACCATGCAGACTAAACCGAAACCGTTTTCCTGGGGTTAATTTGTATTAATTCGACCTTCTTCCATTAGAATGGCAAAGCGAAGTTGTGCCTTTTGAATTGAAAGTGGCTGGGTTATACCCTACCCTTAAAAAATGAGATCGCTCAAAATTCGAAAACTATTGCGACATATCTCTCCTTTGCGCAGCATACAAATTACTGCCTTACATAATGTTGATGAGAATAACTCTCCTGGCAGTGGAAATTGTAGATGACCAAGGAGGATTTCGTTTGAATAGGTCAGTCATTGATCAAGTTTTTTCGATGAGAATGATTCTTTCTATTTATTATGAGACATCCCAGGTTCTGGTATATGCAGATGATATCTGTGTAATTGGATTGAATAGCAACAGTGTCAAAGAACTACTGGATTCACTTGTACGATTTTCAGCTTCCGTTGGTCTCAAAATTAATGAGACAAAAACAAACTAAATTAACATTGGGTTAAGAGGCCAAAACCCAATAGACTTTAGTAGTGGTGATCACACATTTGAAGGAGTGACAAGCTTCCGATACCTCGGCTCTAAGTCACTCATGATAATTGTGTGGGACGATATACAAAAACGCCACATGTTGCCGGCAACCGTGCCTGTCTTTTTTACGTCCACTAGTAATGGCCTGTAAAAGTGGTTTTATTATTATTATACCGCGATCCCGAATTAGAGTCTCGCCGTTGACTATAAATAAAAAATCAAATGAAAGTAGTAGGGCTTTAAAAAAAACCGATTATTTGTGTATTCTTTTTAGGATTTGCCAATCTGATAAATTTTATAATCAAGTGGTCTAAACTTTACAAGAAACAGGAACCTTTCGTACAATTAAAATTTTAGCATTTTTGGATTGATTTCGAGGTAAAATCAATAAATTTATGTATCGTTGTATAATAAGTATACTTTTAATTAATAAAATATTTATATTAATATACAATATAATTATAAAAAAATATAGGAAAACCACGATTAAAGAAATAGATCAAAAATTCTGTGGAATTAAAAATCAATAAATAATGTTGGCAACAAAAAACAATCACAGTAAAATAAAAATGTTACAAGCCTGCAATTAGTCTAATCCAAAAGGAATCGTGAATTTTTAATTGGTGACGGTTTATCAAGCGTATCACCTTTCAATTTCACCTTCATTTCGTTTACTGCATACTCAATATCATTAATATTTTGTTTGAACGTCATTTTCAATGTGTCGTTAACATTTTTTGTGGTCATTAATTTTTTAAATTTTATCACACACATTTGCATTTCTTTTAGATATTGTCGTGCGCATTCATCAAATTCATTAGCCGTCCTCATACGATATAGTGGTGGTGTATTTTCATTCGGCTCTTTAAATAAAACGCGCGACGACGATTTATTTATTTGTACGGGTGTCGTATTTATTTTATGTTTTGGTCCACCTAAAATTGCATCCTTCATTGCGCTTAGATTTAACGATATTTTACTCGAATTAAACGATTCGTTTAGCATACTTTCGTCGGGATTATATTCGTTACTACTCCAATTCATATCAATGTATTGAAATAAATTTTCTTTTGTTATGTTTTCGGTTGATTCGCGTAAACGATCTAACCAAATCTCTAGTCGAGCATTGGGCCATTCGGCCGACTGAAAATTTTCATGATCCAAGATTTTAATTACATGACGAAATTTTCCCTTCTCATTTGCAATGTGCGACTGTTTAAATTCATAGTTAATGCCCAGGTCACGACATCGTTGTGTCGCCTCTTTAACCATCATCTGAATGTTATGCAAACTATCTTTTGTTTTGTCTTTAAGGATGCGTGCAATATCGTCCAATACCGTTGACTGGTACGGTTTTAAATCAATCGATTTTTTAATTTTATTCGTTTTTTCGTTGAACGCATTCTTCTCAGTTTCCAACTGTTCTTTCGAACAGGTATACTTGAATTTTTCCAATTCCAAACGTTCCATTTTTTCATTATATATTTTTTCATTTTCTTGACGTTCTTGTTCGATTTCGAGAAGTGCTGCATGCTTTTCACGATCCAATTCTTCACGTAACCGTTTTTCCTGTTCGTTTAAAATTTCGTGATATGCCGTTTGGAAATCGCACATTACATGTTTTCCTCGATTAGGACAATGTGGATTTGCTACCCGAAAATAATGTGATCCACCAATTACCAAACGATCACCATCTAATAATTGCTGTTTAGCCGATACTAGTTCACCGTTAACAAATGTTTCAAAAGTATCGTTGTTCTGTGGTATTAGATATAGCTTTCCGTTTTCGTTTTGAATCGAGCTAAAAAATAAAAATATAAATGGTTTTATATAAATTAATTTAATAATAACAAATTAGTTACCAATGATAATATGCGACTAAAGGACCTTCAAGCACAATATCCGGTTGTTCAAATACACTTGGCCGTGATCGTCCTATTTTAACGATTCCCGTCGGTATTAGGTATAGCAAAGTTCCAGATAAACATGGATCTGCTGCCAAATTAACCAAACATGGTTGTTTATGTTCTGTGGAAAGTTCTAGTGCCAAACCTTTCTGCTTTAAAAGCCTTAGTTCATTTTTTCGTATATTTTCGGCTTCTTTCAAACGATCCATCCACGATCGATCAGCACGAGCCAATTCATGTTCTGCCTCGCCTAATTGTTGGCGCAACGCTTCGATTTCATTTTCATCCGCCGATGTTTCAATAATAATTTTACGCGGTGGTGGCAGTGATGATGGTGAAAAACGCTTTTGACGTTCGATTTCATGTTGCAATGATTGTAATCGTTCTACTTCGGCGCGCAATTCTCGTATTATTCGATCTTGGGGATTTTCGTTCACTTTCACCCGATTAACAATAGTACGTGCTTGACAAGCATATCGTAGTGTTGCTAATGTTTCGTCTAAATGTATACTTGCTGGTGAGATCGTAGCCAGCATTACAGTCCGTGAATTTCCGCCAAGATTTTCCTATTTAAATAGAAATAAAATTTAGTCATTGTGTTGAAATTCATAAATTTTAGTGTACTCTAACTAAAAAAAGCCTTGGCTATGTTCTTTATTTACATCTTTCAATTTTGATTATTTTATTTAGGTACGTAAATAGATTTTGTCATATAGTTTTACAACAATGTTTTTGCGACTTAACTCACGCTCTTTTTATCAACAAAGTATAAAATATTAAAAAATATTTTAAACTGATAACTAAAGTAATTGATGTGATAAAAATGTAATCTATCAACAAATCGCGGTATTCTCCTACCCCCCGTTTCGATTTAATTTAAAAATTTTGTTTGCTGTTTTACAATCAGTCATCAACTGTTATTGATATTCCCGCGCTTATCAATCATAATGCAATAGCATTTAAAAATCGAGGTTTTTGTATGGCTTCGAGACGATAACTTTTTCGAATACATTTGTTCGTGTACTTAAATCAAACACGATGACCTAAATTTTTCTTTACAAAATTATGAAACCAAAATGTTATGATTATGTTGTTTTGAGAAAATCAAACATAAAAGTAACTCGATATTAACACGTGTACGTAATCATGTCGTCACATATATGTGTATACGTGCGACTCTACATCGAACGACTTTATTTTATCAATATTCGTTGATATCTTAACACAATTTGATCGACGATCTTGGTAGAAACCTTTATTGAAGTTTATTGCAATTATCAGTAATGTTTAATATTTTGTCGCAGTTTTAAATTAAGAAACGATAAGTTATCAAAAAACAACAAATCGTATTATTTGTAAGGCATGAAAACATCAACAAAAATAATCGCTCAAAAATGCAAATTTTTTTAGCCGAGACCGTAGAGGCGAATTTATTTTTCATTAAATGCACACAGCTAAAAATAGATTTTGCGATATGTACAAAAATAGGAAAAAGTAGTTTTTTATATGCGTACGTGGACACGAATTGAACTCTTATCGTTGTTATTTAACTGTGGATGTAAGCAACACTCGAGATAATAATTTTTAAAACGAAAAAACTATGGAAAGTTTTTACTGATATTATTATTTATAAACTTAGCTTTAACCATGCATTTACTTTTAAGGTTTAACATAGTTGAATAGTAATGAGTCATTCATTTATTAGCTCAAAAAATGGGGTTCATCATAGGGGATGAAGTTTTAAAAATGCCATAATGGTTTACAAATTACAAATGGTAGTTTATCTCGGTTTTATGGTCGATTTATTTTAGGGGTCTATCCTAATTTATAAATACTAAAAGAAGGGCAGAATTTGACTATTAATTCAATAAAAAACTTTAAACTAAAAAATAATATGTTAGTATCCCTGGTTTTGAAAGATCAAATGGTTGACTGCACATCGAGGTTATTAGACAGTATATGGTTGGTCAGATTTTATATAAGCTTTATTTATAAATAACACAAAATGTATTACTCATAGTGTTTTAACAAATTTTTAAAAAATGTATCTTTTCTGATTATTTAATGTTTGTGAAATACGTAAATAAATTGAACACTCGTTTGAATGGTACAGCAATCTCCGAGAAACAAGCCATCATTTCGCATGAACAGAGGTTGCTGTCGAGGCTTTTCGATGATATTTATCTTAAATATAGTGAATTTTAAAGAGTAGGAGATTGAAAAACTAACTAAAGAAGTTTTAAGCCTTTTAAAAGAATGAGCTAAGCTCACCACTCTTTAAATGTCATCTCTTTGATTTTCATTTGATTTTAAATCACTATAACTCCGAAATAATGGGTTCGGAATTGATATGTAAATAAAAATATGGTTCAAACATTTTCAATTTTAATCAAATTTAAAAATCGTATAACTCCGTTAACATCCTTTTACGATGGATTTTATGGTTTTATAATGTTTTTTTTCAAATGAAATGTATGACGATATCCAAAACAAGACAATCCGAAACACTATTGGCATCAATTCACAACTGTAATTTATTATAGTACAGCACAGAATCAAGTGGCGGATCATCCCCAAAGAAACTCAAGATTCAACCAATTTTGTGAAATACATTGATAAACTTGGAAAAAAGTATTACAAGTGAAGCGCGTTCGTATTTGTCGCAATGACATAATCAGTAAACATATAGTAAACAATAAAGTAAAGCTAGAGTTAATTCGATTTAGTAAGTGTCCTAATTTTGGATTAGGTCACTTAAAAAATAAAAATAAATAATTCGGTTGCGACTCGAAGTTTGATGCCTATTTGACTACTAATTTTTCATATGGGACCGATTAACATTTTTATTCACAAAACTTTTAATTAAAATTAATTTTTGTGTTTATTAATTTTGTTGCTAATTTATATCATCGAAATGATAATGTTAAAGTTAATTGTTTTTCGGCGATACGATATTACAGTTCATTCGATATTATATCGATATGGTAATCGACTATGACCTAAATTCGTGTAAAAAAATTAACTTAGTATTTTAATTTTTGAATGTAACTGATTTTACAGATTTTACAAATATATTTTTGGTTTTCTTATTGAAATCGTTTTTATTATAAGAAATTATTTTTAAAACGTTTGAAAACTTCATTTTATTACTAAGCACAAGTACAGTAAAATTCTATGTCGAAATATTAAAGAAATAAAAATAGAACTTAAAATTTGTCAAACCACAAAGTATAACCATTGTTTTATTACCACTCTCCCTAAACAATTTGAGCAATTGTTTTAAAAAATATTTGTAAAGTGAGAATAAAATTGTTAAAGTGAAAAAGCTCTTTAATATAAGGCGTTGTGAAATAACATTTTTCTGGTAGTGTCGATAGAACAATTTCTGGGAAATAAGCCCACTGATGTTAACAAACATAAAAAACAAGGCTATTGATCTCAACCGGAACAGAGAATTGGAATATATAATTAGTCAACTCGAGAAAGAAAAGAAGACATCTATCGGCGGATCAAACATGGACTCACAATCCCTCAACAAGTGGAACAAGAAATTTATGAATACCCCGAAATATTAATAACAAGGAAAAATAAGAAGAAACAAAACAATGTAACTGAAAAGGGAACCGTAAAGAGCCTAAATCTAAAAGTACCGAGAGCATCTTAACACTAACAGAGATTGTAAATTCTCCCGAAATTACAAAATACCAGAAGTTCGACAACCAATAATAATGTGTAATAGTTAAAAGTGCTAGTGTACTAAACAACAATCAGAGGAAGAAAAAAACCCAATTATTGCCTTCAATATAAACATTAACGAAACAGTGACAAAACTAAATGAAGTGTTAGGGTCAAAAAGTTTCTCACTAAAAAAAATAAATCGAAATGTTACCCACGTAAATACAATCGATTTAAAAGGAACAAAAACCACCCAATATTGTTAAAAGGAATCGAAAACAGTTTTGACCAAGACCCCAATATCTGGCTTCTCCAAATAAAACCTAATACCTATGATAAATTTAGCAACATTAAGTCACAACAGCCTCCATAACAAAGAGTGAGATAATGGCATTCTTATACAACAAGAATTTGGTTATACAACAAAAAAAAACCCTAACATCCACTCCCTTGAATTTACATAATTAAAATTTAAAATTTCAAGAAATATAAATGAGATTTTAGCAGCATCCGCATATTTTACACCAAATACGAACTGCCCGTCACTTCTAACTTAAGACCTAACAGAAATCATGAAAGATCTAACAGAAATAAATCTCACGCCAACGAACACGTTATATTCGGAGGAGTATACAACTAGAAAACTATAAACATTAAGATTAGAAGAAATACTGACACCTTACAACTTCCCACTAACACAAAAATAGTTTGTCACATGGTTAAAGAAGAGCATTATATATAAAATAATTTTAAAGTTAAAGAAGAATTGAGATAGGGTTGCAACTTAATCAATGCTACAACACACAAATACCTCTTCTATGATATATCTCCAAATTTATCAAGCTTAAAAATACTCTCTGCCGACTATACAGATACAGATATATTACTGCCGCACAAATCACAAGTTAACGATGCGAATTTTATTATAAAACAACTAATAAAAATTCTCTATGAAAACCACTGGAAGACGAAACTGTCAAACTTTAGACTGAAAAACAACACCTTTAAAGAAATTAATCGACCGACATATATAGAACAAGCATATACGATATTACTGGGTCACCGACACAATAAACAAATAAGTGCGGAATTATGTAGATGACCAAAAGACCGTTAATACGACTTTCTTACGAATTGAATACCGAAATATTCCACCAAAGCAGCTACATCCGGTAAATCAACTGAGTTGCCAACAAGCTACGAAAATCTACGAAAAATGTATATTAGAAAAAATTCAAGATCACTGCGACGAACATAATGTCATTCTTATTAAATAATTTGGATTCCGTGCATCACATTCGACTACTCACGCCGCCGATATTTTAAAACGAGACATTGCATTAAAACTAAATCAGAAATCCCAACGTTAGCTTGCCTTCTAGACGTAGAAAATGCATTTGACACTACTTGGACTAAAGGAGTAATTTTTAAACTGATCAAAATGAAATTTTCTCTCGTTTATGCAGATGACATCATTCTATATATATATATATATATATATATTGAAAATGAATATTTAGAAGTCAGAAAAAGATCTGGACATTTATATAAGAACTCTTTAGCGAATATTTTAACAAACAGAAGATTAAAATTAACATCAATAAATGCTAAGCAATAATATTCAAAGACAATAAAGTAGTAACGAGAGCACAAAAAATAAAAAACTAGGAATATCGAAATCAACAATACAACTATGAATAATACTCGTCAAGTGAAATATCTGGATATAACATTAACTAAGAATCCTAACCCATACAAACACATCAATTATCCAGAAAGCTGCAATATCAAACAATAGTGCGGCGATTCCCAATAATTTGTGATGGACAAATTAAGTTACAAAATAAATTAGAGAGACGAAAAGTCGCATACAGTTTTTTTTAGTATTGACACATTTTAATATTAAAAAATTTTTAAACATTGAATTATTAAATATCAACAATTTAAAATTTTTGAAAAATCATCGTTATTTTCAAATATAGTATGAAGGAAATTCGAATAGATTACGTTGGCTGATATCAAAATCTTATCATTGTTGAGATATTAAATTTTAATGCCACAAAAATACAAATAAAATAAAAATTATTTTCGTAAAAAAATGGGTCAGAAACCACAAATGCAAGTATAAAGCGAGCTAAAGAAACCGTCATTATCATTCAAAATGCGACCTATTTTATAAGTACATTAAATAAGAAACGAATGTTAAATTTTTAACCTATTTTGATAATGGCCCAAACCAAAACGAAGAGAAAATGCAATTAGTAAGGAAATGCAATATAAAATCAAGTTGACTGATTGATTGATTTAAATGTACAACCAAGCATTAAGAGAATCTCCCGGAAAGCGCCGGGCCTACCGTACACCCATTTTAACATATACTTGGAAGGATAAGGTAGGATATTAGTTAATTATTGAGATCGACCCGGTTACAAATTCATTATTTTTTTCACATCTTTTATCAAAATTATTTAATGTTGTTTTAGAGAGCGGAAGAAGTTATTCTGATTGTCTTAAATTAGCTAAAGTGTCACATATTTTCAAATCATTAATAATTAAAATTATTAATTAATAATTATCGACCGATCTGTGTGATAAGATATTAGAAAAAATAATTGCAAATAGAATGTGGTAATTCCTGCATAAATCAATTTTTTTCTATTCTCATCAGTATGGTTTTCGGCAAGGATCAAATACTGATTTTGCTCTAATTGAAATTTCTGATTTGATCTATAGAGATTTTGATAATCAAAAGTACGTGTGTGGACTTTTCTTGGATCTACTTAAAGTGTTTGACTGTATAGATCTTGATTTGCTGCCCCACAAATTGTTTTGCTATAGATTTCGTGGATTACCTTATAAATTACTTGAAAGTTATCTTTATAATCAATTTGTTGTAATCAATGGTACAAAAAGTAGCACTCTTGATATCAAGTGTGGAGTACCGCAAGGAAGCGTTCTTGGGCCATTGTTATTTTTGATATTCATTAATGATATTGCGCGGTTACATCTCTCATCGGAAGTAGTAGATTGTTTGCTGATGATACTGCTATATTTTATGAATCTAATGATTGCTCACTGGCTTTTTCTAATATGAAGAAAGATTTTGAGACAATTTTGGAATTTTTTAGAATTAATCGAATTTCGGTAAATTTCAGTAAAACTATATATATATATCTTTTCATTCTCCATTTATGCCACATTGTGATTTACCATTACTTCAAACATCGAACTTTATTGATAACTTTAAGTATCTTGGAGTAATATTTGATAAACATATGACTTGGGAGGATCATATTTACTCTAAGAGTTTAAAAATAAACCATTTATTTGTTTAATTAGAAAACTCTATGTTTGTCCCGGTGCATGTTTTAAATGATCTATTTTTCGTTTATTCATACGCGGCTCTTTTATGCTACTGCAACTTTTGGTTCGGCTACGCAAAGCAAATTAAAAAAAACTTCAAATATTGCAAAATAAGTGCTGTAAAGCGATATATAAACTTCCGCATTTGTACCCAACTGCTGAATTATACCGAACAGTAGCATTGGATGTTTTTCCAATTAATTCATTGTTTGTGCTTTATGTTATCAACGTAATCTAACATCACATTTGAATTTGTTAATCATGGGTATGTAACCAGAAATTCAAACATGCTTAAATGTCCTCAAAATAAAACTGAATATGGTAGAAATTCTATTTCGTTCATTGGACTATTTAGTTTTAATAATCTACCGGATGTCATTAGAATTGCTAATAATATTTATAAATTTAAAAAAATGTTGAAAGTTTATTTAGCGTCATCATTATAGAACTATTTATATTAATTTTTCTTGTTAGCAGTTTTTATTTTGATTTATTTATTTGTTATATTGTTTTATATACACTCAATTCTGTTTTTATGCGATTTTATTTAATGCGGTTTTATTCGAATTTTTTATACGATTTAAAAATTATGCAACTTTTCGTCCTTTCAATTTTGTATGAGAATCCCAATTTTATATGATTTTTATTTTTTTCTCGTAAGTATGCAAATCCCAGTTTTTCATTTGTTTTATATTATTCATTTGTAAAATTTTATCTGTAAGGGGGATCCCAGTTTTACATGACTTATTTTTTCTCGTAAAATATACTATATGCCGCATCATTTTTATTGTGTCTGCTGTGGTTTTAAGTCGATATTCGTGATATATAATTTTTGTATTGTAAAATACTGGTGTAATTTTAATGTGAGAAGTTTTGTTTTTATTAAAAAAAAGGTAACACTTTTCAAAAATGATTAAATTTTTTAAAAAGAAATTAAATTGCAATTTTAGATCGCTTGGCGAAAGGAGAAAGATCTACGGATGTTGGTAAGCATTTTGATTTCGGCGAATCTACTATACGAGCCATTAAACATAATGAAGTGTCAATAAGACAGTCTGTTATTTCCGGAACAAAATTAAGTTCGAAATTGTCATCGTACATAAGAAATGTTTTAGTAGAAAAAACCGAGAAAGCGCTGGTAATTTGGATCAACGATCTAACAAAAAAAGAATTCCTTTAGATGGTTTGTTAATTAAAAAGAAGGCAGTTCGCTTTTACGAACAATTGAAGCAATTGGAACCATCTGCTTCTACTGCTCATTCCGGTACAGCATTTTCAGCGAGCACAGATGGCTTATCGGTTTTCTAAAAAGAAATGCTTTTCATAACGTGAAGATTACCGGCGAGGTAGCATCAGCAGACGAGGAGACTGCTAGACATTATCATGAGCAATTAACAACAATTATTGAAGCTGGTGGTTACTGCCCCGATCAGGTTTTTAACGCAGATGAGACGGGGTTATTTTGGAAAAAAATGCCAACCCGAACGTACATTGCGAAAGCTGAGAAAAAAGCAAGTGGTTTTGAAGCAGCCAAAGACCGAGTAACCTTTCTACTTTGTAGGAATGCATCAGGATATCGGATGCTCAAACCCCTACTGATAAATCGATCGCGAAGACCATGGGCCCTAAAGGGTAAAGATTTAAAAAAATTACCGGTGCATAAAAAATGGCCAATAAAAAAGCTTAGGTGATATCTGCTGCTTTCACCGAATGGTTTAACAATTGTTTCATCCCGAAAGTGGTACTTTATTTGAAGCAAAAGGCACTCGATTTTAAAGTTCTGTTAATTGTTTATAATGTTCCGTCGCATCCCAATTTAGATCATCCAAATGTGCAGATAGTGTTTCTTCCACCTAATACAACGAGCTTAATTCGGCCATTAGATCAAGGCATAATTGCCACTTTCAAAAAAATATTATGTACGACGAACTTTTCAATTTATTTTGGATCAACTTGAGCATGAGTCAGTTACACTTACAGATGTTTGGAAAAAGTTTTCGATTTTAGACTGCATTAACCATGCTACTTCTGCTATCGGTGAAATCAGACCACACACTTTAAATGCCTTTAAATGGCTTCCAGCGTGACCTAAAGAATTATATTTCTGAGTATCATGAACTTTTAAAACAATTTCAGAAATCGTCGCAAAGCTTAATAACAGATTTTGCTGTCAAAAAGCAAAACCACTAGCCGTTGAAGTAAACACTGGATGTAATGAGGGAGACTCAATTTCGTCACCAGATTTGTTGATTATCTATTCCAGCGATGATAGTGATTTCGCACTATTTCACAAACGGTCCCGAGTTTGTGTCAAATGTCAAATCCTTTACTATTCAAAAGAAGAGTTAAATTCGGATGCATGATCAAATTAACTAAGGTCATAAACAGTAAACACAGGTCATAAACACTAGTAAAGGTTTTGAGGTGTTATCGCAATTAGGTTATATTACATCGCAATACGTGAAAATTGGTATAATCAAAGTTTTAACAAAATATATGCATAGTCAATTGGGCAACACGTTTTTATCAATCTAATCGAATATAAACTGTAATTAACACGCTGGCGAGTGGGTACATGATCGTTCGATGTCCGATTTATATATCATTGTCCATACAAAGTGCAGGTTTAATATTATTAGGATTACTTCTAGAAAGCAATAACGCCTTACTTTTAGTACGCTTAAATGAAAGTGATATTTTTAGCTCATAAAGAAATATCACAGAGATCTTCATCTATGTTATATTACTATATTTATATTTTTTTTCTGACAATCTCATCCAAATATGACAAGTCACCACTAATATACAGTTGCCAGTCATGAGCATAATCATGAAATCAACAATTTTAAACGTTCCAGGCTAGATCGTTTATATACATAGAAAAAAAAACAAAGAACCTAAAATTGATCATTTAGAATATTAGAATTGAAATTGCAAATGAATTACTTTTGTCTAAGATAGCAGATAAATCATCAACAATATGCACAAAAGCAGTAGTAGTAGTACTGTAAGCAATTTTGTAATCTGATCGAAATTTACAAATTGAAAACTATTACGGTTCTCAAGAATTTGTACTTGCATAATTTTTCCAGCACCTTTTGAACCACAATTTGGAAGTTACATCCTTTTTGGATATGGGAATAATCTTAGCCACTTTTCACATATTAAATATTAAATACTGATTTGGTCAAACACTGGTTTATGATGAATGTGATAAGTGGCAGACACAAATCAATAAATAATTTTAGTAATTTGAAGTTTATCCAGAAAACATTTTTTGACTAGTAAGATAGCCTAAAAATAAATAGCAACACCATCAAAGCGCGTATTATTAATACGATCAAAACGAATTATTTTACAATTATTAAAATAATTTTAAGACCAACACTAGGACAGTATCATTGCCCGAGACATTGTTAACCGAACATTTTTAAATTCTCTAATCAGGATTAAGAGCCTCAGCTTTCACACTTAATTTGAAGCAGACATCCTCCAACGATTCAGGATTTTCTATTTTAGGCACTATTTTAAATACGTTACAATTATCAATTTTGAAAGAAGTTTTGGTCATCAATGAAATATCATTTTCCCTAGTACCAGGTTCAAATTTAAATGGGTGTAGCCATAACCTTGGTGCAATAGTCTTTACTCAAACATTTTCAGAAAATTGTTTGGTACCGACACACGAAGTTCTTATAGCAGCAGTAGGCACAGCTCCCTTGGATGTAGGAGCAACGGTTTTCAAAAAAATGTTTCTAGATGCATTGGGTGGCAGTTGCTGACAATTTGTTAACTAATATTTGAACGATCAGTTTGGGCACAACTATAGTAGAATATGCCGTTGCAAAAATCCGAACACGTAATATCAATCGAAGTGCAGTTATAACATTCCATGTTCATACAGAAATACAAGATACACTTATTAGTTCTTACACGATATATACTGATAGCAGTGAAACTTGACTAGTTTTTGGTTAAACCAAGTCTACATTCAAACCTAATTTAGAAAATGTGGAATTATTTATAGCGTGAAATGGGGTTAAAAATTGGAAGATAGCCAAAAAAATCTTTAACTGAAGTAAAAAGTATTTGGGATCAAATTACAACAGAAATAATAGAAAATCTCAAGAGTTCCATACCAGAGCGTCACAAGAAGTGATTGTAAGCAACGGTGGATGATGATTGCAAACAATACCTCATAGTGACATAATTTATAGTGTCATAGTGTCGCGATGCACAAATAATTTTGGCAAGGACTTTATAAATTTTAGTTAAGAAATTCTCTCCCAAACTTTAACTGGCAATAGCAACAAAATTTCTAAAATAGCAAAAACAGTAATAAACAAGAATGCTACTAATATGCTTCAATCCCATACCGAATTATTAGCACACCGAACCGTGTGTTAATAATGTTAAGTTGAAGAAACATCAGAAACATTGACAAGTTTAGTTACAATGACAAAAATTCAAAGAGATTATACATCGAATACATATTTAAAACTGAGCAGCAAAAGCAGTTTTAGCCAATTCTAATACTCACAGCCAGTAAGGTCACTGAATGAAACAAAATATCAACATTAGTACATAAAACTAATTAGTTCAATGTGAAGATATCCAACGGTTGCATACCTTGGTATTAAAAATTCGTACCTCTAACCAAGACAAAGTTTAGTATTGACTCAATAATTGAAAAAACTTCCTCTGGACCAAAATACCTAAAATACCAAAATTAGATACCTAATTAAACCAAAATACCTAATAGTTTTTTGTTTTTTTCGAAGACAATACGAAAAGGTAGTTTTGAAATAAATTTATCTTTAATTTTAGGTTTTCGATTTCCTTTTAAATGTTTACAAGTGCGTGTGCACGTAATCAAAACAAAACGTTGTCGGACATACCTCCAACTAAAACTATATGATGTCATAGTGTTTATATTTTATTTAGACTTAAACTGACCTTGATCACGTTGGATTTTTTTTGGTTTTTTGAAAGTATTTATAATTATAACAAAACCTAAGCCACGTTCAATTATATTGAACGCATCTTTAGTAGTACAGTACATTACAGCATAATAAAATTTAAATTGCTATGTTGATAAGCTAGACCTTGGTTCGTCATTGAACAGTATAACGCGGGGACATAATTTTTATTATGGTGTATTTTTTTCTTTTCGAAATGGTGCCATTCTGTCGAAAAATTATAATTCTTGATACTCGATGAATCTATCTACTATATACACTCACATATAGTACATGCAAAAGATAAAAAAACACAAAAACAATTTTGGATAAGCGCGTACACAATCGTATTCTAAATAATTCCAATACTTTAACACGAGACTGTTTATTATTTATGTACATAATATTCCAACCAACTCTCTACTCTATACACATTTGTTGATTTTCATTTTCACATCGTATATCGTAATCAGTTTACGTTATACTCCTCTAAAGTAAAGACCATAGAGTAACATTTTGTTAAAAAACTAAAAAGAAAAAAAAACATATTCGTGAAAAAACTGTATAAAATTATTTGTTTAGTGTTATTACAGTGTCATTGAACTAATTTTTAAAAGAAAACTACTGTATAAACTATAATATTTTTGCGTATTAAATATATGCGTCTTATACGATTTAAAAAAAAAAAAAATTAAAAAGCCAAAAAAATACATAAATGGACGTATACACAATGTATATGGGAAGTGATGTGTATGCCTCGATACGAAATCCAGAATATCGGGACTATGAAAAATTTCCATATGGAACATTTGAAACGGCAGTGAATGCAACAAGCAAAACAAATAGTAAATACTATCGCATGGCCCAAGGTAATGAAATTGCGTAGTCTCTATAAAATAATAGGTGTGGTGTACGGCGTGTTGTAAGATTTGAGTGTTAGCGTTTTATATACAATTTTATAAATTCGTAATGTTTTTTTTTATTGGTCGATTACCTTGACGGTTTATATCGCAAATACAATAAATAAATATTACGATATAGGTAAAACCAGTTCCGATGTTATATATGTATTTATAATTTGCCCCTGTTTATAAATGCGCCAAATTAATTGTTTATCAATATACATATTATATTCTAATATGGAGTTAAAATTGTTTTCATTCCATCTCATTTTTATTCGCATTGGAAATTCAAGTATTTTTCATTGCGTCGCATTCCAAATATGCGTACAAATTTACGACGAAAATCAAAACCAAATAGAAAAGACCGATAAGAGAAATTCACGTGACTCTTGTCACGTAGGTTATAAATATGTATAATAATATTTACGATACATAAATAAGATACAAAACATTAACCCTCCCCGAAAATAAATGTATGTGACCAAAATTTTATTTTTAATTAAGATCAAAATAATAAGAGACAACAACAAAACCATAAATGATGATTTCATATTAAAAAAAAAAAATTAACAATATTATTTTTATTTATATCGCTCTAGAAAAGAAAGATCAACTTAAAAAATCGAAAGCAAAAGATAATTGCCCATTTTGTCGTGAACAAAAAAAACGTCCACTAGGGCAATATATGCGAAAACGCCAAATTTCGAATCGTGATGAGAAAATTTGTGAAGAGCTCGAAGAAGGTTGTGCAGAAGAAGAAGAAGAAGAGCGGGAGGAAGAAGGCAACGAAAATGTTGAAGGAATTACTGAGGAGCAACATAATAAACATCATGGCCACCGACAAGAGGACGCTGGTGACGAAACAAAACAAAAATGAAATATTATTTTAGTAAATAATACGATCGACCGACTGAATTTCTGACTGACAGACGGACGAACGAGTGCGAAAAGGCGAACCTCGATGGAGTACAAAAAAAAATAAAATTAACGAATTCCTTAAATATATTTCGAGTGTGTGTGTGTATGTGTGGGTGTTTAAAAGAAAAATGTACAAACATCATTCATTCACACACACACACTTTTTTGATATAATCAAAATTTGAAAGACTGAACAATTTTTTTTTTTAATTGTCATTATTTAATAATTTGTTTTGTTCGCTGCGCTTGAAAATGAACATGAACATATAGGCCTTAAACAGAAAAACGAAAAAAATTAAAAAATAATAATTAAAAACTAATTTATTAATAAAAAAAAATCTACTTTTTAAGATAAAAATTGATATATACTATTTTAGATAATCATGTAACTAACATTAAGTTAATAAACTAAAATGAATTTTTTACTTATAAAAATATAAGAAATACATAATTGTTTTAATTTTTAAAATTAAAAATATTCATTCTTAGTATTGAAGCAAAATGGCAGAGCTATCCTCGATAACTAAACGAGCAAAGGATCGGAAGAATACACTTTTACAGGACATACAATATTGACAGTAGATATTTGGATAAAGCCGGCTGAAACAACTGTTTTAAGACCCCCAGTTTGAGAATTGTAAAAACTAACGAAAAAGAAAAAGGTGTATGCAAATGTTACCTAATAAAGAATGGACTGAGAGAAAATGCAGTTTATATCTTAGAACATAGTTGCATAAAGGTCGTAATACTGATCTTCCTGATACTCAATAATGTGCGCCAATAATTCAATTAGATCTGTTATCGAAAGAAAATATGTTTATGAATCAAGATTTGTCAATACTACAACCTCCGATGCCATCAAAAAGTTTTTAAATAATAAACTGACTCCTGAGGACGTTATTGACTGCCGTTTTTTGCTTGCTGCTAATAAACATGTAACACAGTTAAATTTAATTTCTTTTAAAATTGGAATCACTCCGGCCATCTTTAAATAGCTACTTCAACCAGACGAATCCATCGATAGGCCAAAAAACGTACGCGTACCATTTCGATACAATAATATATTAGCCAGCAGTAATCCTATGTTTTTACCAAAATACTAAAAGTCAAAAGAATTTATACTTTTATTATTAAAATGTACCAACCTAAATCTTTTCCTTAGGGTTAAATTGAAAATGGCTTTCTTCTGGTATATTTAACGATGATCTAATCGGTACAAAATACGAAGTTTATAGGATCGATTGTACATATTTTCGAGGTGACGTTTTGGTTACTTTAATACTTTTACTTTTGGTGATCAATTTTGTGAACCTAGGTGATTGTGAAGTTGTCTGGGAGGTTAAGTTTAAATCGGTCTATTATATTAGTCCAAATTCTAAGTTAAACCGTTACATCGAGCATTCTAACATTATTTCAAACTTTGTTAAAGGTTTTGATGATAATACTATTGTATTAGATTTTGGCGATTTTAATTTGCCCGACCTATCTTGGACACGATATGCTACTGACAAATTCTTTTTCAGCTATTGAATCGCAATTTATTTACACCATGATGTCATTAGATTTAGCACAAATCAATAAACTTTATAATTTTTGATCGCGTTTGCTTGATTTAGACTTTGTTTTCGGTAACTTTTTTTTAACCTAAATATACAGGGTGTCCGCCGGGAAGGTATACTACTTTGTTTTGCCGCCATTTTGGTAAACGTTAGTATTGACAGTTCATATTTGGCAGTCGTGAAGTAGACACGTGGCAAATTTATTATTGAAAAATATTCGATAAACCAACGTGTTTTAATCGTTAAAACATTTTATCAATATCAAACATCGATTACTGTGACGATGAGAAAGTTACGTGAAATTTTTGGGAGAAACAGCGTGCCAACAAAACGCACTAATTATCGTGTAGTGAATGATTTCGAAGAAAGAGGGTCTGTAAGTGATAGGCCCAAGCATGGGCCACAACGTACTGCAAGTTCGGCTGAAAACATTACTGCTGCTCAAGACAGTGTTCAAAACAATCCATCAACCTCAATTCGACGCCGTGCTCAGAAGCTTGGTCTTCAAAGAACAAGTTTGGCCACAATTTTGCACAAGGATTTGCATTTGTTTCCATTTAAGATCCAGTTGACACATGAGCTTCTTCCACAAGACCATTTACGCCGCCGTACATATGCCAATAGGTTGTTACAGCTCGCCCATGACAACCCCGATTTTCATGAAAAAATCATAATGAGTGACAAGGCACATTTTCATTTAAATGGATATGTAAATAAACAGAATAGTCGGTTCTGGGCAATGGAAAAACCTCAAATTATTCATCAGTCATCTTTACATCCATTAAGAGTGACAATCTGGTGTGCAATTTGGTCAGGAGGAATCATTGGACCTTACTTCTTTGAAAATCAAAACGGCGTAACGGTAACTGTGAATGGAGAGCGATATCGTGATATGATTGAAAACTTTTTAACGCCAGAACTGCATGCTTTGGGCTTGATTAACATGTGATATCAACAAGACGGTGCCACATCGCATACAGCCAGGATTACAATGGAATTACTGCGAGACCTCTTTCCACAAGTTGTTTCAAAAAATGGTGATGTTGATTGGCCTCCACGGTCGCCTGATTTGACTGCTCCGGACAAGCAAAAGCAAGGCTTATGCAAACAAACCTGAAACGCTTGAGCAACTCAAACAAAATATTCGTGATGAAATTAATGAAATACCGCGTGAAATGTCTGAGAATGTAATGAAAAATATGCTCAAGAGGGCTCGCATTTGTGAGGCTAACAGAGGCTGACATTTATCTGATATTGTATTCCATACATAATTGCCGATATTAAATAAAACATTTATCAATATAAGATCCAATCACTTTCATTTAATCAAAAATTATAAACAAACAAAGTAATATACCTTCCCGGCGGAAACCCTGTACATAAAAAAACCATGATTATTTAGTGAAAATTGATGAGCATCATAAGCCAATTAGGTTAATTTTAGAGCTTGTTAAAACTGTGTTTGTCAATACCGCCAGTGAATCTTACTATGATTACTGTAAAAGATAGATTCAAGAATGTTTTCAAACAGTTTTGGTCTTTTATTAATTCCAAAAGAGAATCTTCAGGATATTCTCGGACTTTTAATTTAGGTGCGGCTGAGTCTGATTGTCCCTGATTTAGTTTCAGCAATTATTTTACGTGAATGCGCTCTCAGTTATTAAAATTTCCATTGGAGCTTTTATTTAATAGATCTCTTGCATTCGGTTATATTTCTGATTGTTGAAAAATTTCATTTATCATTCCTGTATACAAAAGTGGTAACCGATCTTTTATTGAATATTACAGACGTATTTCCATCCTGTCTGCTACTCTGAAAGTATTTGAATGCATGTTTCGTGATATTATGACCAAAGAGTTTTGTAGGATTATTCACAAGACTTTAATCACAGACTTTAAGAAAGTATTTGCTAGAATCTTTCGTGAGATTATTTTATTAATTATTTTATTTAATTGTTAAAGTAGTAGTTCACTTAAACTTGTTGTTGTGGATGAAATCCTATTTATCTTTGAAATTCGTAAGCAAGTAGTTAATTTCGGTAAATGTGTTTTGGGTTAGTTTGAAGCAACATCTAGTGTTCCCCAAGGCATTCTTGTGAAATATTCTTGATGAAAGCTTAACTTTTATCCAACATACTGAAAAATTAAAATTTGTGAATAGCAGTAATAAGTTTTTCTGATAGTTATTCGGGGATTTAACGAACACATGATCTTAACGATTGAATTCTTGTTGTGTCATCCATTAGGCTAATAAATCCGTGCTAGCATTGTGAGATAAGTACAGCAATTATTGCTACATTAGAGTTGTTGTAATAATACGTCGCCAGGATTGGATTGAATTAAATGATCCCTCGTAAAGAATTTACCAGTATTGTAAAGAAAGACTACTTGAAAGTTTAAAATAAATTCTTTTCACAAAATGCGTGTCCCTCTGAATGGAACAGAACAAAGGAAGTTCCGATTCTTAAACCTGATAACAATCGAAATGAGTCAGACTTATATCGGCCAATCAGTCTTTTATCATTTGTGAGACAAGTTTTAGAAAAAATGCTTCTTTGTAGATTAGAATATTGGGCTGAAAAATACATATGAGTCTCAATATGGTTTCGAAAAATCGAAAAGTACAAAGGATAACCTCTTTTAGTCTAACACGAAAATCGTGTTGAGCTAGCCTTATTAACCATAATTTGAGCCTGTTTATCCATAAACAATATTTATCCATAAACAATATTTACTAACTCTAACTCTAATTGCATTCGGAACCTCCTGAAATAACCGAGGCGAAAAAAAATTTTGATTTAAAAGTAATTATTTTAAGCTAATTTTTTAAAGGCAAAAAATAGCATCTTCAGGAATCGAGCCGAATACTATAATACACGAAAATCATCTGACCTTGAATAATCCCTGAAGCTAAAACTTTATGCTTTCGGAGGTGCATACCAATAGTCAGAAAAAACTGAAATATCGTAATGTGAGCCTATTCTGACAACTGATTGGAAAAACCATTAGAGCTTTTTGGAAATGATATAATGTGGTCAATGTTGAAAATGCCACCAAAAAGTATTAAATACAAAGATTCAAATAATCTTGAGAGAAGGTGAATTTTTGGAGACTATCGAATTTAAAATCACCTGCTATATATACTTCATCGAATCTACATGAGAAAGAACATAGACAAATTAAAATTCCACATCCGAAACTAACGATGTTTAAATAGAAGGTACACATACTAATTTGACCTTAATATGTTAATTTACAACTATACTTAGGATGATAATATAAACAAACCACCATACTTAAGCGGAGGTAGAGTGCAATCTTTCCTGAACAATTAAAATTCCTCAATAGCCAAAACTGAGTTAGGGATAATTGGAAAGAATTTCAATATATCCTTATACATTTTTGTAAAACAAAAATCGGATTATAATCGCTGTAATTCTGTTAATATTGGGTTTAAGGATATTTTATAGTCCCATATGATAATTTGGACAATTAATGGGATAATGGGTGAATGAGTATCATAATAAAAAATCATGGGACAACGTCCAAATGTCAAAGTTCAAACAGGAAACAATAAAATATTGCAAAACCAATTAGGATAAATTGCAAAGATTAGGTCTTTAAATTCCTATGGACTGAGACTATTTTTTTAAAGCTATTTGAATTTTGATAAGCGAAGAAACACTCCATTAACAGCCATTAAAACCGAACAACTTTTATATAGCTGAAGTTAAATTTGTTTGAATCAGAAAGATTTCCGCAGAATAGGTGTTGTATATGGTCAAATTTGATCCTAACGGATATTCAAAAATGCGAGAATACATTTTGTTATTCTTCGCATACGACCCTTGTAATTAAAATAAACCATAAACAAAAAATACGCATACGACCCTTGTAATTAAAATAAACCAATAGAAAAAATAATTCTTGACAGTAACTGATACTTTACTAGATGACAATATTTTTATTGAAGTACAAATCAAATTTGACCCGCGACATTTTTCACAGGTGACCGATCTGCTTTCTGTAAATACACTTCACCATTATTAATCGTCTCATACAACAAGCATTGCGCACAGAAGCAATGTTCCAGACGTCATCACCGTGAAAATATATTTTACTTGTTTAACTACCGATCACAGAGAGCAAACTATCTAAATTTAACGGATATTATACAATTGAACCGCAATTTATAAGGTTAATTCGATTAAACTATAAAACTATGCATGTATTTCTGATTAGGAAATACACTATACACTATTTATAAATTGACTTGTATACAAGTACAAATTATATAATACGACGTCTTACTTTATACGGTCGCTAATTATTACGAAAATATCAGTAAACAAGAGCTTATAAGTACAAGCATATAGTCAGATATGGATTCAAGTGTAATTTAATACCAAAATGTTTCGTAATTTAATTCTGAAATGTTTATTTCATAAATATAAACTGAAAATGTTCTAAATTTTTTTTTAAACATTATGTTAATCAACATTGAACTACTTACTTTATGTGTTATCTTATTACGTTTCGTATAATTACACGCAAACATCGGATAGGTATCCGATTAGACAAATCGAGTGCCCAAAAAGTTTCGGAACAGTAAAACTTTTTGAAAGTATGTATAGAAGTGTGGATTCGATTATATGTTACGGTTTTACATTAGAGATTGACTGAATTAACGTTTGAACTGAAAGACGTCCGTTTTTACAAATCATACTTGATTTTAGTTTAAAGCATGGAATGACCTATAGCTAATCGATACTAGCCTATGTTTAGAACCTGCAAGAATTTTAAAGATGTGACTACATTCAAACAGTTTATGCCATTTTATTAAGATCTCAAGTAATAATTGAAATTGATCAGGTAAATTTATATTATGATAATTGTTATTAAATAAATCAAATATAAAAATTAAAATCTGAACTTACTATAATGTTCAACCCAACAAAACACTTAAACTGTTGGATTCAGAACAAAATAACTTTGAACATTTAATTGTTTGATTGATTTATTGTGTTCGGCCAAACATTAAGCAGGATATTCCGAAAAGCGTCAGGCCAACCGTACACCCGTTTTTATATATACTTGAAAGGGCAAGACAGAATAGTTAGATATATTATTGAGATCGACCCGGTTATAGGCACCTTGGCGGTCAATAGTTAGTATTATGTATTCATGCATATGACAGTACAATTCTATTTTAATAAGATCAGCATTTCCAGGATGCCACCATTCATCTGTAATCTGCAATATTTTTGTAAAAAATCTATTACTGAGCATATTTCTGCAAGCCGTTGTTAAAAAATGTTAATTCTTATATAATAATATAGTAATATTAAAATATAAGGTACAAGATATTTGCGACTAACGTCAAACAAATCATACAATAGAAAATTGTGAAAGATTGTCAAAAAACAGTCATCGTCTGACATGAGTCAAATTATTGACAACACCTCAAACACAACAATGTAAAAACTCTTCAAGATGTTCGATCTGAAATGGTATACACCATACTATTCTTCAGTCGATATAAACTCTCAGCAACCAAAATCATTTGGCGCAGATGTAAAAAATGTTAACTTTGGGAAAGATAAATAGTCCGAAAGAAAATGTTTTAAAGCAACAGCTTTAGTCAGCACAGTCAAACAAGATGGAAGCCAAACAACATAAAGAAACTTGATAGACCCAGGCGCACAAGCAACCTTTATAACGGAATAAGCAGTAAAAAGACTAAAGCTTAAAGGGAATAAAATACAGGCGAAAATAGCGGAAGTTAGTAAACATGACATTGGAGAAGTACAAAAGATAGTCAGCCTCAAAATTCAACTAATTATAGTTTCCAAATTTGAGCTTGGCCTCAATGCTTTGGAATAATATGCTAAGAACTGACAAAACTACAACCAGGTGGAAACTGGAGATTGGCATAATCTCAACAATCTAGACTATGCAGATCCTAATTGTAATAAATCAAGTTCAATAGACATTCTCCTTGGGGCTGATTATTACCCACAAATCATATTAAACAATATTATAAAAGGGGGATCTGATCAACCTATGGCACAGAAGACTGAATTGAGATGGATTGTTTTCGGAAGCGACAGGCAAAAAGATGGAGCATACCAAATTGCATTACCATTTAAAGAAGACAACATTACATTAGGTTACTCAAAGAAAAAAACCACAGCAAGATTAAACCAACACTTTAGAAAAAAATTTAAACAAAAACATGAGATGAAGAACGGATATACCAGCTTCATTGAAGAATACAATATGCTAGGTCATATGAAAGCAGTTTTTATTATATTTTCTGCCACGCCATGCAGTGATGAAAGAAGATATTTCAACAACCAAGCACGCATGTGAAGTTATCCCATGATTTTATCCCAGGAAATGAAAAAATTTCATCAGGCAACCCTAGTAAAATTAAACCGCCTATACATTTTTGTATAAAATAAATGTGAGTTAAATAAAATCATCCTAACATTAACTGAAAAATCTATACATATAACTAATTTTAAAATCTATATGCTTACATTAATAAACTAAGAAAGTACGAACGGAACATATTTGTAAATATAGTATTAGTTTACTAATACTATAATTTTTCATCTGGTTTGATTAAACTAAAAATCTCTCGGATTAGGGCTATATGATTTTACGATGGGCATATTATCAGCTAAAATGTGATATTTGTGATCACCAAGAAATGCGCCAGCTGAACAAACCAATATATACACAAAGTCCGTACTACAAAAAATTTAAAAACATTTCGGACAGTATTGTTGAGCAAAATACATCCAAAGGGGAAAAAGCAATGAATACGTTTTATATTCCTGAACCATTGGTAATACTTTTAAAAAAATAGATTACGTATCTCCCCTTTTGGTCTCGCGTTCATCATAAAAAAATATTAAGTAGTAGCCACGTAGAGAATTATTTTTCAACTATGAAACGCCTAATGAAACAAAATTTAGCTTTAGGTAAGTTACCTACAAAACCGCTGCGTTTCCTGAAAGAAACGTACAAACGAAATATATACGTTTCTGACAGATACAATCTAAACATTCCTTAGAACCGTTTGTACCATTCGAAATAAAGAGAAGAGGAACAGTTTAGGTGAACAAAAATTTTTAGCGTCGCTTCTTACTGTTGAAGAAGGTTGGGCAAAAAAACAGTCGGTATGCTATTCACCATCTACACCAAAAAGAAGTACTTTCGATCTTTAAATAATAAAGTCAATAAAATCCATGACGCCACCGGAAGCACGTAGCGTTTTACTGCAAACGGCCATTTTAAATAAAAGAAATGTTAAAGAGAAACGTCATGCATCTGAGTCGTGGAATAAACAAATAAAAAATAATAATAATAATCAACAAAGTATGCCATGTGTTTTTTACAAAATGGAGTTGTTACTGGCGAAAATTATTATTATACGTGCCCGTTCGTTTATACGTCACCTAATTACAGCCTTGAGAGCAAGACAAGTTGATGTAGCAAAAAAAATACAGATTTTCTTTTTTAACAGTTGTATACGGTCTGAAGCGAGACTGCTCCTCAAACATAACTACAGTCTCAAATTTCGTATTAAAAAAACAAAATTTTTATAGCGCGCAAACCGTAAAAAGTTGCAAATCATGTGAAAATAATGTAATAGACCTGCTAAACTACTTACCGATAGACCACTTTAAATTAGAAAAGTTGGGGATACAAAACTTAGAAAATTGCTTAGAAGAAAATGGAATTTCTACTTGCCCTAATTGCAACGGTGGTTCTGCCATTTGTACGAGCCAAACTATATTCCTTTATGTTGAACCTCTACAACATCCTACAACATTAATCGCAACTTACATTACAGTATATGGTAAAAAATATATATTAAATTCGTTCGTAAATTACGTACCAAATGGAGCTCATTATGTGAGCTTTTGCTACCGAAATTTATGCTGGGACATATATGATGAATTATCAGAAATAGCCTGCCAAAAAGGTCATCTAAATTATGTAAGGTTATACCCCATATGCTAGTATATAAAATGATCGAAAATTAATTTACTTCTGAAATTCACCCTTGATGAAATTAAATTAAAGTAAACTACCCATCTTATGTATGAAAAATTACAGTAAACTAATACTATATTTACATAGATGTTCCGTTCGTATTTTCTTAGTTTATTAATGAACCATACATAAGCATGTAGATTTTAAAATTAGTTATATGTAGAGATTTTTCAGTTAATGTTAGGATGATTTTATTTTACTCACATTTATTTTATACAAAAATGTATAGGCGGTTTAATTTTAATAGTGTTGCCTGATGAAATTTTTCCATTTCCTGGGATAAAATCATGGGATAACTTCACATGCGTCAATCAAGCTAAGAGTGGTTTTTGACGCTTCGACAAAAGTTTAAAATTCTTTTGAAAATTTGATTATCTAAGGATTCATCAAAATGTCTTTTCTGTCTAGTTTTTGGCTGGATCAATAAAAAAAGGCTTCAATTACATTAATTTTACAAAAAGATGTCTTAGATAAGATATTATTATATTATTATTATATTATATTATTATATTATTATATTATTATATTATTATATTATTATATTATTATATTATTATATTATTATATTAGTATATTATTATATTATTATATTATTATATTATTATATTATTATATTATTATATTATTATATTATTATATTATTATATTATTATATTATTATATTATTATATTATTATATTATTATATTATTATATTATTATATTATTATATTATTATATTATTATATTATTATATTATTATATTATTATATTATTATATTATTATATTATTATATTATTATATTATTATATTATTATATTATTATATTATTATATTATTATATTATTATATTATTATATTATTATATTATTATATTATTATATTATTATATTATTATATCATTATATTATTATATTATTATATTATTATATTATTATATTATTATATTATTATATTATTATATTATTATATTATTATATTATTATATTATTATATTATTATATTATTATATTATTATATTATTATATTATTATATTATTATATTATTATATTATTATATTATTATATTATTATATTATTATATTATTATATTATTATATTATTATATTATTATATTATTATATTATTATATTATTATATTATTATATTATTATATTATTATATTATTATATTATTATATTATTATATTATTATATTATTATATTATTATATTATTATATTATTATATTATTATATTATTATATTATTATATTATTATATTATTATATTATTATATTATTATATTATTATATTATTATATTATTATATTATTATATTATTATATTATTATATTATTATATTATTATATTATTATATTATTATATTATTATATTATTATATTATTATATTATTATATTATTATATTATTATATTATTATATTATTATATTATTATATTATTATATTATTATATTATTATATTATTATATTATTATATTATTATATTATTATATTATTATATTATTATATTATTATATTATTATATTATTATATTATTATATTATTATATTATTATATTATTATATTATTATATTATTATATTATTATATTATTATATTATTATATTATTATATTATTATATTATTATATTATTATATTATTATATTATTATATTATTATATTATTATATTATTATATTATTATATTATTATATTATTATATTATTATATTATTATATTATTATATTATTATATTATTATATTATTATATTATTATATTATTATATTATTATATTATTATATTATTATATTATTATATTATTATATTATTATATTATTATATTATTATATTATTATATTATTATATTATTATATTATTATATTATTATATTATTATATTATTATATTATTATATTATTATATTATTATATTATTATATTATTATATTATTATATTATTATATTATTATATTATTATATTATTATATTATTATATTATTATATTATTATATTATTATATTATTATATTATTATATTATTATATTATTATATTATTATATTATTATATTATTATATTATTATATTATTATATTATTATATTATTATATTATTATATTATTATATTATTATATTATTATATTATTATATTATTATATTATTATATTATTATATTATTATATTATTATATTATTATATTATTATATTATTATATTATTATATTATTATATTATTATATTATTATATTATTATATTATTATATTATTATATTATTATATTATTATATTATTATATTATTATATTATTATATTATTATATTATTATATTATTATATTATTATATTATTATATTATTATATTATTATATTATTATATTACATATTATATAAAGAGTTGATTACAAATGTGTTTGTCTTGGCTAATAATAATTTAAATATTGCGGAGATCAAACCAATTCTGTCATTAGCAAAAAAAAACGAACAATCGATCGCTTAGGTGCCAGTAACCGGGTCGAGTCTGTCATACATGTCCTATATAATCCCTCGGTTTTGTTATATGTAACACATGTGTTCTTGGTTAATCCTTTGCTATACACTCCAATCAATCAATCAATCAATCTAAATAACATATTAAGCAAAATCACTTTGAGGAAACCAAACTTTTATTTATTTACAATCGTTCTCGATTTCATAATTGCTAGCACATTTCTCAACATAAAATTTTTATTGGCATACTCTTAAAAATAAGTGCGTTTATGTAGAGATGTTCTCTACAATCAAAAAATTATGCAGTAAAATGTTGAAAATGCCCTAATTGCCATTTTTATTATCAACTTGAAGCATACAATTTATTAATTAAGATTATCTTAAGTACTTTGAAACAAATGTGTTGTCAACAAATGCATAACTTTTAACAACAAGGCAGTTGTACTTAAAACAAATATATGCAACTAAATATTTACAATTTTGATTACGTACTCCCCATTTAGAATATGTTGTTCAGTAAGAAAATATAAATCACATCTTTGAACAATTCATAATTATGATACGAAGTAAATATTAATTAGAGACCAAAATGACTAGACCCCATATAAAAAGATAGTTAAAATTGAACAAATATTTCACGGTTTATGTCATCACGAGATAAAAACAAATTGGAATTTATATTCAAATTTTAAACTAACTTGTGTGTAATTTAGATTTACTATAGATAATATTGAGTTTATATTTTTATTATGCATTTATCATAGTTCAAATAGATTTTTTTTGTAATTTTTACTGTTCGAATATAAAACAAAAATAAATAATTTTATTGTATAAATTCAGGCGATTAAATTTTTTTATATATTTTCAATTAGAAAAGTTAATTAAATTACGTTAAATAAATTTTAAGTCAATTGAACATGTTGTAATGTTAACTTTGTTAATATAAATCAAAAATAGACAGAATTTAATCTAATTTAATAGACATTTGGCTGTAGATATGATTGGAGTTTATTTGAAAAGTTATGAGATCGTCATTGGCGTAGTGGTTAAAAAGGGGTGTTTGGGTCGAGAGGTACCCAGTTCGAATCCCAACGAGAGAAAGCATGTAGATTTTCATTACTTGATTGCGATCGGTGATGACGATGAATACCTATGAATAAACTTAGAAACTATTAAAAGGTTGATTCAAATTTAACTTTACGATATTTGCTAGATATTGGTGGTGGACGCATAGATGGCAAAAATTAAATATATCAAGGATGTCACACATTCCCGGAATGTATTTCGTTTGTATATAGTACCCTTTTCTTCTCATACTATTATAAATACTGTTTAACAAAATGTTATCACCAAATGTCGAGAGCTCCTAATCAATACTTTCATCTTCTAGTGATTGGTTATCAGTTATTCTATATGAGAAATTAAGACATTTCATAAACAGTGGTGAAACCACCAAATTTGTTTAGTGGAAATGATATAAATTGTTATACGAGTTATTCAGGGGGACGAGTTTGACAGCCTCCATAAAGTTACTTAAATGGATACGGCCGTACACTGAGCATTCTACTATTGAGCGATCGGTTGTGATACTCAGCTCCATCGTAGTAGTGAAGCAATATAGCTCATTAGTACCAACAAAAGGGATTAATACTCCAGGTGGTACACCAATATCAACATTGGTAAATCCACTCTCTAACGAGACAGGCCATATGGATTCTGGAGAGGAGCTTCTATTAAATAATCAGAAAACTTTGTAGTTGATCAAGTGGCTTATGGTCAACATACCTTAGAAAACGAACATCAACAACTAAAACAGAAATTACAAGGAATGGAAGCCATATTATCCAAAATGAATAACGAATTAATAGCAGTCAAACACGGGAGGAAAAATGTTCGCCATATCAAAATTATGACTAAAGGACTACACCCAAACGTGTCCAAGTAAAGACATAATATTGATGACCTTAAAAATAAAGGATTTAAAAGTTTGATGTGTTGAATATTATTAAAAGGATAAAGACAAAGAAGAGGTAGCCCAGAAAATGTGACAATAAGAGGGCTTTCCCTCTTTATGTTGACTTTTGATAATTCCGTAAAACATTCAAAATATTTACAACATGAAAGTAAATATAGAAGCAATGAAAATAGCTTCGTCGAAAATTGCGCAATGCAAAAAATTGGTTTTTATCATACTCAAAAAAACTGTGGACGTGGAACAAGGTGTGTCAAATGTGCTGGGAAGATAATAGCTACAGAAAATAATGACCCAAGCACGTAAAACGTCAGAAAAGGTCACTCGTTTATTTCACTCGCACTATGCAGGCGACTTCAATACAAAAGATACTTTTTGGGACCTTTTAGGGCATTAGTACCGGAAAAAATGGCAAAGGAGTCGTGCTCAGCAAGATAAAACTATCCTAAACGGATTGTGTAACATACTTAATGCACTCATTAAATAGTAAATAAAAAACGAAACAATAGGGTAATTCCATAGGCTCTAACTGCAACAAAGGACACGGAATACTCCCTCTGGAAGCAGCAAATAAAATAAAACGACCAAAAATGCAAATTCGTCCGTCCAACCAAAATAAACGATCGACGATGGGCTAGAAGTGCAAAGGAATGACCTGATAACAAGACAAGTAATTAAACAGCCTGAAATTGCTGTACGCAAGTAACTATGTACCATCAATGCGGCTTTCAGAAAAAATAAGTACCCAGACAGTGGAAAGTAGCAAAAGTAAGAATGGTTTGGAAAACGGTTAAGCCTCCGAATGATAGAAAATCATCCGACGAATCTCATTTCATCTGGTAATTTCGAAATTGTTCGAGAAACTAACTTAAAAGTTTAAAAATAATTATAGAGTAAAGAAATCTTTACCGCAACATCAGTTTGGATTCAGAGAGAAACATTCAACCATAGAGCAGTAGATAGTAGATACTTTCGAGTGAATTATTAAAAGGAATATTCTGAGCTCAAAAAAATCTCAGCAGGAGTACCACAAGGTAGTGTCTTAAGACCGATACTCCTGCTCTATACAAATAATTACCTCACACGAATGATACTACTATCGCAACATTTGCTGACGATACTGCGATACTGGATAAGTAAATGGACTATTTCAACCATAAACAGAGCATTTAACGTGGTTATCAACACAGATACGGGACAGAGGCTACGAAGCAGATAAAATATACGAGTCGCTGACGTGATATACGTTTGTAACCTTAAGACATGAATTTTAAGTCCATTTAAGATTGAATCGAAATGAGTTCCTAGATACTTGAAAGAGTTTACTGACTCAATATGCAAGCAATCATGATGACATTTTGTGAAAGACCTTAAGGTCAAAATTAACCATAGAGATAACTTCCGAGGTAGATTTGGCTGTGTACGCTAAAGCAAGATCATCTGCGAAACCAGGGGTGCTATTCTTGAACCATTATGAAAATTTTCGGTACCGAGTTAGTATCAAAGTATTACGAAAATCATAAAATGGTATTCTTGAAATCGGATTACGAAAATTTTCGCAACAGAACGTTACGAAAATTTTCGTAATGGTATTTTGGTTCCTTATTTCATTTTCGTAATGAAATTGCATGAAATAATTTTATTTTTCATGAATAAGAGTAAGATATATTATATGAAAATTAGAGAAAACGATAATAAATTTGGTAAACAATAATTAATTTATGTGTCTTCACTTTTAAATTAATTGATACATTAAAAGATGATAATAATTGCACAGTATAGATCCATTCTTGCTTGCATTAAGATTTTTTTGTGCTAACGCCACTGAGTATAATACAAATAGAGAACTATTTTGTATGCATACCAAATGCCGACTAAAAACAAAATCAATTTTATTTTAAATTTTATTTCGATTTTAACGAAATAAACATATATATTCCGCAAATTGATAATGTCTCTTTTTAGCTGCAATGATTTGTATAAGCCAAATTTCAAATAATACAAACCAATAATTTGAAGGCGGTACAAATGATTACAAATATTAACAAACATAAAATGTAATTGAATATAGATCAGCTGTGTTATCATATCGCTTGGTATGTCATTGAACTGCACGGAAGCATAAATATTTTCTCAGAAATTTTCGCTGAAATTATTATTGTTTCGTTCGGTTTTTAGATAATGACCTAATTTTAGAAAGATAGAAATATGGGTGGTGGAACACCTGTTCTTTATTTCTTCTTAGGTAGGAATTTTTAAAATTTAAAATAAATTAGATATAGGCATATAGCTCAGTAAAACAAATAGAAGGTATTCATAAATATCATAGATTTTGTGAAATTAATAAGACATCTTTAGACGAAGTGCAGCAAAACTAGAAAATCCAATTTTTGTATTTGGATAGGTTTAATAATTTAAATATTTGATGAGCTTCCTTCAAATTACAAAGAACCAATCTACGCTTATTTGTAATAATATCTCCATCCTTCTGATGACACTGTCACATACTCGACTTATTTCATCATCTTCATAAAATTTCTGCACCAACAATGGTATTTCTTGATTAAGAGTTGTTGATCCTACTTTGGTGTTCGGTGTTGACATGATACCTTTTTCTTTTTGAATCTGTTTTGCTTATCTTTAGATATTAGAGAATTTTCATTTTGCTCAAAGCAAAAACTTTTTGATATTGCATAATAAAGATTATATTAACAACCAATTTAGGATTTTATTGCATTGCCAAAAGTGTCAGTTAGTGAACAATTCAAGAAAAATTATCAAAGAAAAAGTTTGATAGATTTTTGGTTTAAAATATTCAGATCCTGAAATATTCAAAAAATCATATTTTAAACATGAAAGATAACACTACTTTTTTATTTTTTTATTTGTTTGATAAATGAATAAGCTTTGAAAAAAAATAAAAAAAGTGATAACTCATTGAGGTTGAAAATAACGGGAAATGACATTTTCAAAACAACACATTTTTTCTTTAATAAACAACTTTTTAAAAATTGTAACGTTATTTATAAGATCCATTCATTTCCTTCCATTTGAGATATAAAACATTCAAATCAGTTAAGTGGTTTTTTGAGAAAGAGGACTTCAAAAATTAGCTTTTTCAAGAAAAATCAAGAAAAACGTAAAACGCCGTGCGCCACTGTCAAAAAGGACAGTGCCACTGTCAAAAAGTACAGGAGATTCTTTGATGATATATATATATATATATATATATATATATATATATATATATATATATATATATATATATATATATATATATCATCAAAGAAGCTCCCTAGTTACAGATGAGTTGATATATATTTATAGTAAGATGTATTTTATAGGAATTGTTTTATTGTATTTTTTTTTTTTTTTTTTTTAAGAATACATATGTGTATAAATATAGACAAATTTTTAAACTGGAATATTTGCCAAATGTATATTGCTATATACAATTACTTAAATACCTATAACAAATATAATAATGTACATTCTAAGTTGATAAATAAATAAAATAAAAAAAAATTAAGAATTATGGCCCGGTAGAATCGAATATGAGTCGAATATGATCTGTTGATTTGATTCAATTTAAAAGATCTGAGTCTAATATAAGCCTATATTTTTTAAATTTATTGTAACGGTAATATTTATGAATTTACACAGACTAATCAATTTCGATTATATAATAATATAAAATTATTTTCATCACATCAGACAATGAAAACAGAATTATGTGCAATTTTTTTTTTAATTAAAAATATTTGATTTGGTCAAAACTAATTTTAATTAATTTAATTAATCTATACGTAATAGATTAAATACATTTCATATAAATATGTATCATTCCGGTGTGTTTTAGTGTTAACGAGTTATATTAGTGAGCACGAAAAATAAAATACCTGAAAATTGTTAAGTTAATTGGTTCTAAATAAAATTGTAATTTCAATTTGTTTTTTAAATTCAAGTTTGGTCAACCAAAACTTGTTTTACATATATTTAGAAACGTAAACTAATACCAACATTGAAATTGATTTTTATAGAAATGATAACACAGCTGATCTATATTCAATTACATTTTATGTTTGTTAATATTTGTAATCATTTGTACCGCCTTCAAATTATTGGTTTGTATTATTTGAAATTTGGCTTATACAAATCATTGCAGCTAAAAAGAGACATTATCAATTTGCGGAATATATATGTTTATTTCGTTAAAATCGAAATAAAATTTAAAATAAAATTGATTTTGTTTTTAGTCGGCATTTGGTATGCATACAAAATAGTTCTCTATTTGTATTATACTCAGTGCTAACGCGATAACCAAACAAACGTTAAAAAATTCATGTGTTTTGTAAAATTAATATCTTTAGAATAAAAACATAATTTGTATAGTAATTATTAAGTTTATTAATTAATTAATAGTTAGTAATATAATTGTTCGAAACGCATCCTCTTATGCACAGAAAAAGTTAACATGTATTATTTTTTCTGTGTCTTATGTTTCTGTGTCTTAATTTATTTCGTCAATCGTCATCGATGTAAAAAATATCGCAACACAAAAATTTAAATAAGAATTTTTTTGTGGGAAATTTTTAAATCTGAGGTGGCCATTTTGACCGCATACAGTCTGATACTGGGGCACCGAGGTCGTTATTGGAATTATTTACAAATTAGTTAATAAAAACATAAAATATATATTAAAAAAATTCTTGTTCGCAATTCATTTTTTTTTTTTTTAAATTACAACCAAAAGAAGTTCATTTTGTTTAAATAATCACTTGGTTTCACGTAATAAACTTACGATAATATAAGTATAAATCATTTAAAATTCAATTTTATCCTTCTAATTAATAAAGAAATACAAATAAACATTTTTTTTAAACTATTTTTCATATAAAACACAAATTTCAATTTATGTCAAAATCGAACAATTTTTGCTGTCAAAAAATGAACTATTCCATAATTTTTATTCACCACGGGTTTGTTTCCGTAATAGTTTCAAGAATACCAATTAATGATTTCTCCATTACGATTACGAAAACAGCGTTACGAAAATTTAAGATACCGAAAATTTTCGCCATAGTTCAAGAATAGCACCCCAGGGGCCCTATTTGGGAATTCGATTCGATTACGAGAGTATTAGATTCGTATTGGATTTAAATAAGTATTGTACGATTTTTATTTAAATCCAATGCGAATCTTATACTTTCGTACCCCAGTACTGCAATCATACAGTTTAACTTTAAAAATGAATTTAGTGTAAATTATAAACAACAAAGGCCAAGCTCAAATGCTTTAGAAGTATCAATAAACATAGCAGCACATACATTTCCCCTATTCAGGCCAAGGTGAATAATGTCCAGAAACTATCACAGTGAAGTAACCTCTGCGCATGCCAATGCATGAATCTTCTCTCGAATGTCACTAACCATCACACATACTCATTCGTAAGAGCCATCTATCACACTCATACATGTCTTCGGGTCCGATCAACACTTCGTAAAACTTTAGATTATCGAAATTTACACTTTAACAGCGGGCGTAGGGCATTCTCTCTGCATGGCCACTGTGAATTCCTTGTAGGATGGATCCGCTATGCACATCTCTGCAGTCCGAATTTGAAAACTTTCATCTACAGTATTTGACACATGTTGAACATTTAGTAAGTCAGAGAAATTCCCCTTCCAAGTGTAGAATACCTTATCGATGTAAACACAAAGATTTTTATCCTTACCCCGAACGGCAATAGACCTAGATCTGAAGGTATTGTGCACACTCGTGACTTATTAAAAGAAGTTACGTGAATTGTGTTCATTGCTGATATGTTGAACTCTCAAGAATTCCGCCTTCTACCATTCGCGCTTTTCTACAAAATCGCTTGGCGGTTTTTCTCGCAAGGACCGCTTTTTTGTTCCTTGCGATTGTGAAAAGTCTTCGCACTTCTTTATAGGCTATAATCTGTTACTCGACAGAAAGACGGCACTCCTCATAATGCTCGTTTATCGGATGAATTTAAACGTAAGGTTCAATTTTCTGTGATCCCTGACTTGTGCGAAAACTGCTAGTGTAGCTATACCGTGACTAATTGATGATCACTCTACAAATTTTGCAGCCGACCGATAAGATCTCTATCTTGGATGCCCCAAGATGTCGACGCCTTACACGGATCCATTCATGTTTCCAAGTGGATATTTTTATAAGGAAAGAACGTGCTTGCACAGTGAAATCGTGAGCGATCACAAAGTACATTGTCGCTTCCTTAAACTTAGCTTGCACATACGATTTTCGACAGCTTCTTTTTGGCCGAAAAAAGAAATCCTTCAAGAGAACATCAAGATTACCATATAGCCTTTGTGTTGAGTTATTAAGTGTGAGAGAGCCTTTATTTTGTTTTGTTTTTAATACTAGCCGCTTGTGGCGTTCTATTTCCTTCTTGGAAACCTTCTTTCGTTACTTATTCTCTAAAATAAATACCTCGTGTATGGACTTGTCTTTTTTATTCGGATTATGTTTCTTTTTATTTAAGTACATAATATCAGGTTATGAGCCCAGACCCACTTAAATAATAAAAAAAAGAAGTTCAATTTGTTAAATTTCGTGGTTAACGAGTTTAGCGTAATTTTTTGTGTAAAAAAATTAAAATGGAGGCAACGTTTGCGTCCGTCCATAGAGAAATTGCGTGGAAGGGATAACTATGAGACATGGAAATTTGCTGCACAAGCATATCTTCAAATGAATGCCTTTGGAGTCATGTTGAGGGCACATGCAAGAAAAGTGATCCAGAAAAAAAAATTGAAGATTCAAAAGCCAAGGCTAATGGATTGCGCTACGATGGAATTTTTCGTCAACAAAATTATTATGACCGCGCACAAGTTAAAAGCTTATGGCCATGATTATGGCGATAGAAAATTTTGGCACACAAATTTCGACTGACTTAATAAAAACCAAACTACTTCAAGAAATTCGTTGGGATGATAGAGTTGAGGGCTCTGTCTCTGCATCAGCCATGTACGTGAAGCCAGCAAAGTCAAACAATTATAAGAGGAAGAAGAAACAAGTAAGGGACGGGAAATGTTTTGGATGTGGCGTAGTTGGTTACTTCAAAAACAAATGTCCAAATACGAAGATGGCTAATCATTCGTCAGTTTTTTCGTGTTTCACGGCATGCAATATTAAATCAAATGAGTGGTTTATAGACTCTGGTGCTTCTGCACACATGACATGTGAACAACTTTGGATGGAAAATGTCAAACCAGTGCCAGAATCAGATGCCGAATTGATTGGCAATGTTTTACTCCAGCTACGGGTATAGTAAATACTAGAGTTCCTGATGTTCTATACGTGCCAGGACTTTGCACAAACTTACTGTCAGTTAGTCATTTAGTAGGCAAAGGTTTAGTTGTCAAGTTTAGTGCAAATGATTGCAAAGTTTTTGACACAAACAAGAAAGTACTGATTGAGGCAAAAGTAAATGCAGGGATGTTCAAAGTGACACACACGAGTGAAACATGTTTGAGGGTCAAAGTTAAGAATTCATCGACGTCTAGGACATGTGGGTCACGATAGCTTGATGAGATTACGAAATGGATTTGTGGACGGGATTAGTTTTGTCGGAGGTCAACAGGACAAGTGTGAAACTTGTATAAAGGGGAAACAGACTCGCCTTCCGTTCCAGGACAGCAAATCTCGGGTTTCCAGAGTACTAGGACTAGTGCACACTGACCTGTGTGGTCCAATGCCAGTTGATTCATTTGGCGGCTCGCAAAATTTTATGATTTTTTTGGATGATTTTAGCCGCAAGATTTCCGTGTATTTCATAAAAAACAAATCAAACACCTTGAATGTTTTTAAGGAGTTCAAAGCTTTTGCGGAGATTCAAACGGGTCACAAAATCAGAACGTTGCGATCAGATAATGGAACAGAATACTGCAACAAGGAGTTTTCTAAATTCCTCCGAGATTCAGGGATACAGCA
Organism: Tipula confusa; assembly: GCA_963556175.1. Classification (NCBI taxonomy): domain Eukaryota; kingdom Metazoa; phylum Arthropoda; class Insecta; order Diptera; family Tipulidae; genus Tipula; species Tipula confusa. The sequence goes on from OY744475.1 coordinate 84,412,423, forward strand.
TCAAACAACTGTACCCTATACGACAGAACAAAACGGCAAGGCGGAAAGAATGAATCGTACATTGGTGGAGCGTGCGAGATGTATGCTTTTTGACGCAAAGCTTGACAACAGATTTTGGTGTCAACACAGCGGCTTATCTTGTGAATCGTTTATCAAATCGTGGGGTTATCGATAAAACGCCCGAAGAAATTTGGTCCAATAAAAAACCAGATTTATCTAACTTGAAAGTTTTTGGATGCAGTGCAATGGTCCATATTCCGAAACAAAAGCGCCAGAAATTTGATTCGAAATCAAAGGAATACATCATGGTCGGCTACAGCAAGAATAGTAAAGGTTAGAGTTATTGATTTAAAAAAATCACGAGTGGATGTCAGTCGTGATGTCATTTTTCTGGAGGACCAACGCTGTGAAAACCTCGATTTGGCTAGTAATGGCGTAAAGTAAGACGTTAAGTTAACCTTGAAAGAGTTGGGAGAGCTTCGGCCCCAGAACAGAATGCATGGAATAAAAAAAAATAGAAATACTAGGTCCTGTAAAAACGAACAGGGATAGGTACTCGTAGAATAATAAATGTGTATCATGCGTTGAATAAGATTATCATTATCTAATATTGTTTTAATAACTATCGAGTTCCCCCGTCTTTTTCCAAATAAATAAAGGTTTAGGAAGAGAAGATATCGATTGTTACTAAAGTGTGGGGTGCCTTAGAAAACATGAAATGAATTTGAATATGTAGATATAATATGGACTGTTATTGTTTGATCCCTTAAAAGGACAAAAATCAAACGTTTTTGCGAATATTTGTTTACCTGTACCTTCAAAGCATAGGGTCTGATCGGCACCTTGTACAATTTAAGCTTGTCACCATTTAAAATACGGAGGGTTTACAAATAAATCTTCGGCAAACCATCGAACTTCAGTTTATGCAAATGTTTAAATAATATTGTGGAAGAAACTGTGATAAACTAAACCAGATTAGATTGTTTGATCAAACACAATATGCCACAGAACATCAAGCAATAGAAAAACACAAAGCCAAATTGCTAATTGTGGTAGGCATTACGTTAAACTACGAATTAGATTGCAAATTTTTTGTCAACTAATTGTATCGTTATCAAACTGTAAATAAAACGAATAAATCATGTGTACAATGTACCATAATTTATAAGACGAATAAACCAATTACAAAATAATAGTTTGTACTTGAATTGTTCTCTTATCACACCTTATATAAAAATAAAATGAATCTCATTTGCGAATAAAATTTTTCAAAAAAAAAAAAACGATGGATTTCGATAACATCTACGCTGGAGCTGATACATTTACATCACGAAATCGTATATATCAGGATTACGAGCAATACCCTTACGGATCGATTCGTGACAGTAAACCCACGATTAAGGGACCATTATTTTATACTATATACGACTCACGTGAATTTTAAAGCTTTCAATTCCGTTAACTTTGAATTATGGTGGTAAACAGTTTTTTTCTTATCTCCAAAGAAAATACAACCGATTTTGTCGATAGTAGATTATGTAAAATTTGTCGAAGGCAAATAAAAATTAAACCAAATCCACAAATTGAGACTATCAGCCAGAAAGTATTTGAGGCGGAAGACGATGATTCTTGTTATGGCCATGAGAGCGATGGTGAATTTGGATATGTAAATACAGTGTTTGTTGGCGATGACGAAGTTGAATGGAAAGAAACTAAATTTTAATCAATAAATTATTAGTTTATTTCTTAAATTAAAATTGTGTTTTACTTGAATATTCTCGATACTATTAGATAAGAATATATTACCAAGCCGGAAACCTCAGTTAATGTATAATGCATAAAAACCGCACAATTTGAAAAATGCCTATATAAAAATGATAACAGTTACAACTTTTCTTTAGTCGTCTGGTAACAGTCAAATATTATCGTTATGGGTGCTAAAAAATTCATAAAATCAATCTTAAGCGATCAGAAAATGTCTGGTGAGTTTAGTTGAGTTTAAAGTGTCAATTAAAATAGTGAAAAATTAATTTTTTTAATTACAGCAACAAAAGTAATAAAAAAATCATGTTGCAAATGTCTGACCCAATGCAAATGTAAACACAAGACCACCATAAAAATGATGCCAAGATTTAATTTAACCGATGTTTTGTATTAAATAAAATAGTTTGTTGAAATAAAAATATTAATGTTGTACTTACTCGTAATAGCCAGGTCAATACTGACTCCCGATATGGAACAAATGCTGCATTTCGTTTTGATTCAGAAAGTGCTGCTATTACTTTGCCTAGTGTCAGTAGACTTTTATTAATGCTAACGCCTTCACGCAATCGATCACTACTTGCACACGTATGACTTGTATGCACTCGTTCGCTGCCCGCCAGATCAACAAGACTTATTTTACTTCGTTTAGACTGCGCCGGCCCATCAACGTTAGCCTGATTGATTTCCGTTAAATTTAAAACTATATTAAATATGGAATGCGATCGTGAACTTTTTTCATTCATTCCGGTTGCGGCAGTAGCACGTTGACTATTTCCAACGGCAACCCAATTTCGAATGGCTGTATGAGAATCAACCGGATGTGTAGACAAGTCGACAACATAAGGTCCCCAAATTGGATGTTCACGAACTCTTAACGCTGTCCGTTTATTTTGATGTGGTGCAGAATTTATAAGACCATTTTGTATAGAGACCGCTAAAAGGTCATGTATTTTTTCATTATAAATTTCGAAGTAACTAACTTCAACTTCTGCTTCGTACTTTCCTTTTAGATCATCAATGCGACGAAATATTTCTTGACAAAACCTTGGTATTATTCCAGATTCTGATGCGGGTCCTATTTGATCATGATCGTCCATATCAATACCCATCATACTGTAACTTTTTCCGGATCCAGTTTGACCGTAAGCAAATAAACATGCGTTATATCCCTCAAAAGCATTTTCAACTAGAGGCAATGCAGTTCCCTGAAACAACGTTTCTTGATTTGAATAATTTTCATGGGTTCGATTACACGACCAATAGGCATTATCGTACTGAAATCGATGTATAACTCCCGCTAAATTATCAGCGGTACTGCCAGTCGAAACGATAACTTCATTGCCTTCAACTTGGACAATATTTGCGATGGCTGGCTTTATAAGCTCCTTCGAATTCATCGGACGCACTCGTACGGCTACAGTTAAATTACTTATTTCACCATCTTTAGATTTAACTGTATCATCCATATTCTGTTCGTCCCCAACATGTCGGGGTTTAATACGTTTTGGCGTTTCGAGTAACACTTTTGAGAAACACTCAGGAGTTTTTTGTTGTTCGATAGAACTTGAAAATTGTCGTTGCTTTAAATTCGATTTAGGTGTTGTCACGGGTAATTTACTTGCGCTACTATTTGGAGTTGAACATAACGATGGTATCGAACGGGTTGACGATGAAAGTTTTGTTGGCCGTGGTGTACTCAAACAACTTTTAGACGATGTACTACTGTTAATTGGTGAATTTAATGATGTTGACGAACGTGATTTCATAAATATTGACACTGGAGTTTTTTTGGCTGAAGTAGAATTCACTGTAAAGCCCGTATTAAAAACACTTTCGGGAGTACCATTATCCGATAGTGACGGCTTGTGTGAAGTTCCACTGGCTACACGAATCGGTGCTGTATTCACTTTTGTTTTAGGTGTTTCGTTATGGGTTTCATCGTAAAATCGTACTCTTGTTTGTGGTGTACTTTTATTCGACATTTTATTTATTTTATTTTTATTAAAACATTAAAATCAAAAACTTTTATTTAAAGAAATAATAAATGTCACTAAAACCGTTGTTATTCGCAGATTTTTGTATGAAGTGTTTACACAATGGCGGCTTGCGGTTTATGTATCTTAGGATTCTCAAACTTTTTATCTTACGGGTTTTGTTATGCGGTTTTTTTACATGGAAATTTATACCTAAACATTTTATACGTATTTAAGTATAAACTGAGATGAAATTAATGTAAATTACCATAAATATTAGTAATTTGGTGTTAAATTTAGATTAAAATATTTTAACTATGCAAAGAAGCGAATTTTAGAAATATTTGTAGATCTAGCGGCGAGAAAACGAACCCTAGTCAGTACACAGATTTACATTTGTTGTGTACCAAGGGTTAACCAAAATATTTATGTATTATTTATGAACGCAGTTTGATTTATATTTAAAAAAATATTATTAAAAAGGTCAATAATCTATAAATATAATGTGTTATGTACCTTTAACAACTTTTAACATCCAAATAACTAATAATTGTAAATTATTTGCCAACAATTATTTGAACCACGTTCTTCTTTGTTTTAGTAGATGTCACTATCCCGAACTTTTAATTATTGTAATCGGTAAAATCGTTTCCTACCTACCATTTTAAGCCCCAATAAGCAAAATGGTGCAAGTGCAACAATTGAGCTGTTATCTATGCTATTTTCCGTACTCTAAATTAAATAGTTTATTAAGAAATTTTCATACCGAGCACTTTAACTTTCATACAGGAGCTTTAACTTTTTCATACCGAGAGTATCGACTTCTCAAATATTTTGTTCATTTTGTTTTGTCTTATTTCAGTAGTTTTTTTTATGTTCTATTTATTATTATTTATGTTCAGTTTTGCCTTATGAGTTTTGCCTTATGAGTAAAAATGTTCGATTTGCAACCTTTTAAAAATGATTATAACTCGGTTAATTTGAAGTTTTGTAGTTTATATATATATATATATATATATATATATATATATATATATATAAACAGTTATTACAAAATAATTACATATTTTAATTTAAACTTACCTTTGTTATACTGAAAACAAACGTGCGGAGTAACGCGCGTTTTTTAGAAAAAGACAAAACGCATACCTAACGTTTGTATTTCATATTAAGTATTGTATTCTAATATAAACTTGCGTTGAAACACGCGTTTTTTTTTCCCTTAAACCGCGCGTTTTATGCATGTACCCAATACGAACACTTTTATTTACTAGCACATACACACACAAAAGGCTTCGTAAATTTGTTTTAATTTCCGTAAAGTACTTACGGTTGCGAAAAACGTTATTCAGCGTCTGAAGGGTATTTGATATAATCAATCTGTCAAAATGAATAGACGTCACTTTTGACGGATTGCAATTATCATAACATTGCATGAAGATGAATTTTTTACGTTTAAAATGGATTACGAACAATTTAAAACGTATAAATTATAATACTTTTAAATGCTCCAAAAGCATAATTCAACATCGTAATGTAAATACGCATAGTTCTTCATCTACAAAATACTTAATAGCGGCTAGCATATTTTCGTGGAATCCTTTTAAGAAGGCCACCGATGAAGAGACTCCCGAGGAGCAATTAATTATGACGATTAAACGTTCTATTCTAATGATTCAAAAGGCTGAATACAATAAAGCTGAACAAATGTTGCACTTGGCATTGCGTATGGCGCAAGATTTAAATAGTAAAGATGGTGTTACATATGTGTATGATATAATGGCCAATTTAGCTATGGAAGTTAGTGATTTCAAGAAGGCTGAAAAATTGTTTGTTGACGTTATGAAGCGATTGATGAATGAAGGCTTCGCACAAGACGACAATAAAATGTTACATATAAGTAGTAAAATTGCGCATATGGCACATCTTCAAGAAAATTTTGAAAAGGCAAAACAAGGTTTTGAATGGACTCTGGCCAAAATTGAAGATAAATTAAAAACTTTACAAGACGACGAAGATCTTAAAGAATTATTGGGATTGACGAAAAACTGGTATGCTCAGTTTTTAATGGATTCCAATATGCTGGATGAAGCAAGGAAATATTTAACGGAGGCCTACGATATTTATACATCCATCCATGGACAAATCAACCACGAAGGAATAATGATGCTTAACAATCTAGGTGTTGTTTGCATCAAGTTAAACGATAATAAATCAGCCGAAGGATATTTAACAAAAGCAATAGAATTGTCTAAAGAAATTCCAGACATGATTGAATTAAACGTTTTCAAAGCCAATCTAGGCATTGTTTATTTGAAAAAGGGGTTGTTACAACAAGGGAAGGAAATTTGTTCGCTCGCGTGGCGTTTGAGCAAGCAAAACGACTACAAAGATGGCATGGAGCAGGCGAGCTATTGTTTACAGCAAATCGAAGAGATAACCAAATAAGGATAACATTATAATAGCTTAGTAAAATTTTTAAATTGTTTTTTTTTTATCACAAAATATACATTTTAATGATTAGGTTATAATTTTGTGTCTCACTGGTTTTATTTTAGCAAGCAATTTAGACTAAATCTATTAAGATCATTCGAATTTAGCAATCAAAACCATTAGAATAACACCGGTAAGTAGTGCTGTGATTTCTTTAAGTGATTGAACTAATTTGGTGGATCCTTCGAGTAGCTCAGGAAGAACACTTACCGTAGCGATATAAATAAATCCACCTGCTGTAAATGGAAGCACCCATGTGGGGGATGAATCAACTCCACTGCCCAGTAACGCAATAACTGTACCAGCAAGGGCTCCTACAGCCGTCGTCAATTGCAACATCATGGCTTTCTTTTTCGAGCAGCCCGATTTAATTAATATCGCAAAGTCTCCAATTTCATGTGGCACTTCATGTAATAGTATGGTTAGTGTTGTAACAATACCAATTCCTCGACCGGCTAAGTACGATGCACCAATCGCTAGACCATCTGTAAAATTGTGTGTAAAATCGGCGGCCAAATTTAAATATCCAGCAATTAAAATGTCTTCTTTTTTCTCTTGGATTTTAGCTGGTTTGGTTGATTTAATTTTTTCATCTTTTTTCTTCGATTTATCTTTATCATCAGTCTTTTTTGTTTCATTCGGTTTCACTGCTGCTTTTGGAGCACCATGACTATGGCCGTGACCACCACTTTCACCTTTAATGAATCGCACTATTTTTTCCACTGTTAAAAACACAATAATACCGAGTAGTACCCATAGCCCCACTATCATTTCATTATCATGATTATGGCCAGCTGAATCATGGTGTCCGTGATCGTGACTGTGTGCATGATCACCATGATGGCTGTGCGGTGCAAGAGCATGAGGAATTAAATGAAGAAATGCGTCACCTAAAAGACCACCTGATGCAAAAGCTAAAAGTATTTTGAGACGAGGCTGCATTGCTTCAGTATTGTCGAGTGGTATTAGGTAGAGAATTAAATATGGTGCCGCACTTATGAGAAGTGTCGATCCTAATGAATGAATCCAAAGCCACATACGTTCTAGACAAATAATTTAAAATTAGTTCTTGTTTTTTTAACAACTTTGCCTTATTAAATTTTACCTTCATCAATCGTCTTTTGATCTTTAACTTCTTTATGATGCTGATCATTGTGGTGGTGGTCGTCGCCATGATCATCATGTCCATGGTCATGGTGACCATGGCCATGGTGATCGTGACCATGGCCATGATGATGATGACCGCCATGCTCGTGATGATGATGTTCATGCTCTTCCATTAAATTAGCTTGTTTTGAATATTTAAAACTAGGATTCTCATGCACATGACCATCATGATGGTCGTGATCGTGGTCATGATGTTGCCCTCTACAGAATCCCGGCAAACTCATAAACACGATAAATAGGATTAATCCAACAACTACATAATACCGCATTGAATTACCATCTTGTATTCGACTATCATTTACGTTTATATTTCTCATTTTATTTGTGATGTGTGTAGTTTAATTTATTTTATTGTTACGAATAAAGCCAACACACTTTTAACTATTTTTCTGTACACGTCACTACTACTACCTAGTTTGTTGATAACAAAAAAACAAAAAAAAATAAAACGGTGATGTGAACGATACTTCACACGTCGTAATAATTACAAAATTATCTGTCTTATCACTAATTGGGCATCGTTTTTATTAATATTACAAGCACTTATCTTAAATTAATTTTTTACGAAAATTGTAATTTAATTCACGAATTGATGTTTACGGTTGTATAAGAATTTCAATCAACATTCAACAAAAACGAGATGCGAATGTGACAGCTAGCTAGACAGGCATCAAAATGGGTGCGTTTTATGTCTTCGATCTAAATGGTATAAAACAAATTATGGTGAACGTAGGATATCAATTGCACAAAAATTTAAGATTTCATTTAATAAATAGTAAAATTAAGTTAACAAACTAAAACAATCAACATTTTACTAAAAATAACCAAACAAAAAATGAAGCTGAACATGTTATTCACGAATATATAATTTTAATTAGACCATTCCTCATAATATTCAATACGTCTAAATCTATCGAGTGTAACCAAGGCGTTACAAAATGCTAAAATGGGTACGGCTTATGTATCTGTTGTTTAAAATTTTATTTTTCATTCATACGTTCTCATATGTTTGCTCGCCTGGTCAAAATGATTATGCATATTTTTGTCATTTTTACTTTGAGAAATGATGATTACCGTAATTAATCAAAATAAGGTACGGGAAAAAATAGTAAACAAAAAACGCGCTTTTTTTTGTTTATTTACAATTTCAAAATGGTTACGTATTCTGATTAGTATGTACTCCTGTTAAATTTAAGTGATTTTTGGAATTCAGAGTTGTTTCTGATGCCTAGAATTCCGTTTAAATTTTTCCGTCGATCGATAAAGATTTTAAAGACGACAGAGACACAAATAAATACAATATATAAAAATTTAATAATGCCCCTACTAATTTAATAATAATATTTTCTTTATATTTCGTTTCCCTGTTAAAGAAAGTCATCAATATTAAAAATAATTTTACTTTGTATTTATTTATTATGGTGACGTCATCATTATATTTATACAACAACAAAATATTTTGAGTTTGAATAATATTTTTTTTTGGTTATGTTGTGGTTCTTTGTTATTTTGTTCGCCTGTTACATAAAGTTGAAATTGTAATATTTTATTGGGAAAAACGGCTTAACTAAAAAACCACGTAACGATTTTTTTATTATTATTTTTGACATTTTGAGACCTACGTAGTGAGGTTTTTTGCAAGTTCAACGGTGGAAGTATTTAGGTAGCTTAACTTTTTAAATATCGTACTTTTAGGTACATTTTGATGTTAATAATTTTGACTATGTAAGTCTGGCGCCATAAGATCAGTAGTTATTTACTTATTACAACCGTTTAATTCCATGAATGAATGTTTAAGTAGTAAATGGCCCTGACCGAACTCCTGTTTAGACTGAAGTGAACTAGAATAGACAATTTGTTAGAAGCTCGAGGTATTGAATATTTAACGTTCAGGAGTTCAGTAAGTACCCAGTCGAGCCAATAGTATATGGATTGACAATTTGCCATATGCATCGGACGAAGAAAACACCAATATCGAATAATAATCGATTTTTTCAATAGAGCCACGGCAGAGAAAATACTGATAGAACGACTTGGACTTACTCTTGCTCTTCGTGTAAAAACCACTCCACCTGTTGTTAGTGTTGGCCACTCCATGGATATTGCTTCAATACGTTTTTGTAGATAATATATATTTAGCCTGTCACAATGTAGCACATGGCCTGAACTGGAAATTACTGTTTATTTATTTATTTTATCCTGTGTCAAATTCTAATACTTTACGTCAACAGTTTGAGTACGGGAAAACGCAAAAAACGGTATTGTCCGGTAAAGTGTTGCTATAGAAACCGGATAAAATTAATCAACGCAATAACAATTATGTTGAAAAACAATTGCAGTTGTTAATTATGTTTCGAAAATGTTACTAGATTTGGAGCATTAGGTAAATTATTTTGAAATTAATATTACTGTTTCTTTAAAACGGAATTTAACACATAATAAAATAAAATACATAACGACCATTCGTCCGTGAATTCTTTTAACAATACTCGTTTCGAGTTTCAAGACTCGGCTTCTTCGTCGCCTCGTCTTCAAACGTCTCACTCGTACTGTTAAATATGAATTTCCGGACTTGTAACGTTAATTACTATTATCGATTTTATAACAAGAACCGTCTGCTTTTCAATCTAGGATTCGCTTCCACGAAATATAAAGTTATAGAAAAATCAAATTGGTTTTTTTTTTTTAAATATTTCTTTATTCTTTCAATTTTTTGTAAGTTTTTCATTTTTTTAATTATTTTTTTTTGTAGTTTTTTCATCTGTTTTCTTTTTAATTAATTTTGTTTTAATATAATATAAATCATACTCAAGCAGTACACATTTTTCATTTTCTTAAAATCTACAGAAAGAATTTAGTTTTTCATTAAATTTTTTCATTTTTAATTTTAAATTAAATATTATATTACTTAACACGTTTTTTTTTTGTTTAATTTAATTAAATTTCATCATTATGGATAGGTAAAATAATAAAAAAAAAATTATAAATGTATATATATATATATATATATATATATATATATATATATATATATATATATATATATATATATACAGTGTCACTCCACCTGGCTGACACGAATGGTACTGTTGGACTCCTTGGTTAAAGCGAAGATGACTTTACTTGTATCACTTCGCACGTTAGAGCCCCCTGTCTATTAAAACGTTTATAACTTGTAGTGAGCTTACTTGCGAAGTTATACAAGTTAAGTCACCTTCGCATTAATTAAGAAATCCAACCATACCATTCGTGTCAGCGAGTTAGGGAATATCATGTATATATAAATTATGGCAAGAATAATTAATAATTATGAGGTAATTTGTTAAATTTCTAAAATACATAAAAAAAAAAATAAAATAAATGTTAAAATAAAATTATATAATATTTACATAAAAAAATAATATAATTATTACTCACTTAAACGTCTAAAATTCAACTGGTTTCAAATGTGTCGCATATTTTTTTTATTTATTATTAATTAGTTTTCTTTTTTTTTATTTTAGAAATAAAATTAAATTTATTGCACCTTAATGAGATTAAGAAGTCTGATTAAGTTTTTTTTTTAGAGGTAAATTATATATAAGAAACATTTAGCATTTATTACAAACATTAATTAGTTATTGTTTAACATTTTAATTTATCTAAAAATTATTTAATTTTGTAAAATATAAAATATCAAATTAGCAACAAATATATTTTTCATTTTTTTTTTTGTATTATTTATTTATTTATTAAATAATTGATTTTATTTTTTTTTATTAAGTTAAATGTATTTCAAATATTTTTTGTTTTGTTTGTAATTTTTATTATTTTAGGAACTTTTTAGCCATAAGCAGGCATTTTTTTTTAAATTTATTTATTTATTCAAATATGTTTTATTATTATTATGTTTATTATTTTTATTTTGAAAGGCACCCGAACCAATAACAAAAAATTATGTTTTTTAATTTGTTTTCTTTAATATTTTTGCTAGCAACTTAAGTATAAAACAATAATAAAATTAAAAAAAAAAAAGTGTTAGAGGTTCGTTTTTAAAAATATATTTATTTCTATATGTATATATATATATTTTAATTTTTCGTCTAAGAATAATTTCTAAAATAAATAAATATAAAATATAATCTAAAAAATAATTAGCTGATTAATTTAATTAAAAAAAAACTAAAAAAAAAAAATTATTTAATTTATGAAATAAGCTCGCGACATAACTTTAATTTTATATTTCTAAATATGCTAATTTCTATTTCTATTTATATATTTATTTATTTTACTAAAATTTTTTTTTTTAATTTTTTTTTTGTAATGCAATAATAAAATTAAAAATTAAAAGCAAACTTATTAATTTATAAAATAAAAATTCTATCACACATTTAATATGTTTTTGTTTTTTTAAATATAATTATACATTTAAAAACTAAATTAATTTATTTATTTATATAAGTACAACGCGACAAAATAATAAATATTTATTTTTAATTTTTATATATGCTTAAAAATTAATAAGGCCTAATACATAATTTTTTTAAAATTAAAAAAAAAAAAAAAAGAAAAATGTGTTGGCAAATTTGTATTTTAGTATATATATAATATAAATTAAAAAATAAACCCGTTATTTATATATGTATATATAAAAACTATTTACAATTATTTGGAAGCTTTATATATATATATATATATATATATATATATATATATATATATAAATATATATATATATATATATATATATATATATATATATATATATATATATATATATATATATATATATATATATATATATATTCTGGAGGAGGAAGTTAATTTGTGACTGATTTTTGGAATTAGATATACATATATTTATATAAATATTACACATTGGAATTAATTGGTATTTGGCTCCTGAAAAAAAACGTGAACGCGGAATGTCGAATAAATCGGGGGCATTTTATTTTATTTAAAATACAAAGCCTTATGTTAGGTTATATGTAGTATATAAGTGTATATATATATATATATATATATATATATATATATATATATATATATATATATATATATATATATATATAATGTTATTTATATTTATATATGGAACGATTTAATATCTAATTTTTATAATTTAATAATAAAGTTTTAAAGTTTTATATAGTTTTTACCCGTGTGAATATGTTTTGTGATTTTTTTTTATTGCATTTTATTATTTTAAATTTAATTTAATTATTAATATAATAAATATTTATGTAAGGGCCCCTGAGATATTAACGGAATTGATTTTTGTATATTTAATAAAAAAATTGTACTAAAAATATATATTTATCTGAATGTGAATTCTGTGTCTGAATCTGTTATGATGGAAGCACAAAAATTAAAATTAAAATAAAAAAATTTGGAAGCGAAATTTAATTATTTACTTTTAAATATCGTATACATTTTTTATTACTCTCTGATATAAATGTTAACATTTTCTTTTATAATTTTTATTTTTAATTTTAATTTATAAATATTCAAAGCCAGAAATATTTTAAATGTATTGTATATTATATATATAAATTATTTTGTGCTTTTATAAAATCACTGAGGTAAATATTTTATTTATTTGAGGTAGATTGACGGATTTTTATTTTATTTTTTTTCTATTATTATGTTTTTGTTTATTATACTAATATATTTCTAAATTATTTATAAATATATATATATATATATATATATATATATATATATATATATATACATATATAATAAAATTAAATACGTATTATAATTTTTTAAAATTTATCTGAGTTTTTATTTTTATATGTTTTATAAATGAGGTATATAAATTTCATTAATTGAGGAATTTTATTTATTTATTTTATTAAAAATATATATATATTTTTATTTCACCTGTATACTAATTACCTGACTTTTATATATTGTTTTTATTTTTTATTTAAATAACCAAAAAGCTTGCGTATACATTTTGTAATGATTTAAAAAAAAAAAAAAAATTTTATTATTTAAAGAAGATTTCTGTTTATTTATTATTATTTTAGTGGATGGAATTATACTTGGCTCTATTATTGGTTGTAATTATTTTGGCAAGATTTGGTTTAACTGTATATTGGACGATGTTGTGATGGCACCGGTATTCATTTAGTGGTTTGTTAAATTATAATAAAAATTTAAATTTTTTTTCACTAGTAAATCGTATATAATATGCGTATACTACAGTTAATATATATATATATATATATATATATATATATATATATATATATATATATATATATATATATATATATAAATTTTTTTTTATGATAATTTTTTCTAAAATATAATTTTATTTCAATTTTCTTAAAGAAATATTGGTATACCGCTTAAGGCTTTTTCATTTTTTTGAGTATTATAATATTTACCGTATAACAAATTTTTTTTATTTTTATGTTGATATTTTTTAATAATATAAATGAACTATTTTTTGTACTTAATTTTTTTTTGTTTTATTTTACACCCAAAAACTTAAATATTACTATATTTAAGAACTCCCTACCCGATCATCATCCGAATAATTTGCCTCATCGCCCGAACTTGTTATCGTATCACTTGCATTATTATTATTACTACTAGCGCCACTATTTGTTCGATTCATCATCATTTTATTATCATCACGTAAATTATTATTTGATTGTAATGATTCGTGACCCAAATCCATTGGTTCCGGTGAATCATTACGACGTATATCGATACGATCTGGTTGTTGCTGTTGATGGTGCTGCTGTTGTTGTTGTTGTTGCTGCTGATGTTGTTGACTATTTAATTTTGGTTTTGGTTCAATCGTGACACTAGCGGATGACATTAAATTTTGTTTATCATGTTGATGTTGGTGTTGTAGTGAATCCAATTTTGATAGATCAAATTGTGGTGGTAACATACCCGGTGATAATTTATCAATATTATGTCCCATTGCGCCTAATTGTGCCAATTTTGCTGCATGCATTGCCGCTGCCGCTTGTTCTTGTGACATTCCCATATCTACTTGTTTTGGTTGAATAATATTTTAGAAAAATGTTTTTGGTTTATGATATAGAAAATGGGGAAAAAAGTTTTATTGAAACCGAAGGAAATACAAGATCTCTGAACGTAAAAAAAAAAAAATAAAAAAATAAAAATTCTGAATTCGGAAATAAGTTGTTAGAGACAATTACTATAACGTTTAAAGCACTGATCCGATTTTTTTTGTTAGCACGCATACCCCAAATAATAAAATGAAATATTTTTTTTTTTCGATTAGGACAAAATAAAAATGGTATTCGCTAGTTTAACGAAATGGGTTGAGGAGGAGATCAAAACAAAAGTTAAAAAACAAAACTCACTGAATGCATTTTCTGTAATAAACTGTAGATACGTGTCCAGTATTGCTGATCCAGTCGCACCACCCGAACCACCACTATCCTTATTCATTTGTTCCATATTTTTCGGTGTCATGGCGTTCGGCCGAATCCGTGATATTGTTGTACCCGGATGATTAAATGCTGAAATTGGCATAAATTCTTCAATTAAAATTTTGCATTATCTCTTCCCAACAAGAATTTTTTTTTTATAACATACGTGAGGTAAGTCCCATTAGTCCGTCATGATAACGTCCACCGCCATTATTATTATTATTTGTACCACCAGCCATTGTCAAGTCTTCGGGATCATTGTCTTCCAAATCGTCTAAATTATCATCGTCGCCCGGTTGTCGCATCTCTAATTTTATGTCGCTTCGTCGCGTGCCACTAGTTGGCGAGGCACGTGCTCTTAATTCAGCCGGTGATATTTTAACGCCCGCTTTAGCCAATAAACGTGATGCTAGATCCGGATCAAAAGGACTGGGCATCGGTAGCACGGGTAAATCTTTTGTTGAAATGCCACGATGTTGTCGCGACATATGTGAATGCAGTGAATTTCGTGATTTTGCAACGGTACCACAGAGTACACAACGATAGCCAGGACAAACTGTATGTTTGTCCTCTAAATGGGTGCGCAATGTATGTGCCGAACGATAAATTTTACCACATTTGGGGCATGGCCGTGGATCAGTTGCCCGAACACGCATTTCTAATGATCGTCTTGATACTAAAACGAAAAAAATAAAAACACAAAAAAAATAAAATAAAAATAAGAAACAAAATTTTTGTTTGTTTTTTGATTGGTCTTTGTATTAAAGTTAATAGTTTTTGGTTTTATAAAACTATCGTATAAAAAAAAATATCGTTTTTTTGAAAATAATATTATTTTTTTTTATATATATTTTGAGATTTTATTTCTCATTTTTATTTTATTTTTAAAAACATAAAAATAAAAATAAAATAAAATTACAAGTTATTTTGTTTTTGTATTTCCAAGTTTTTTCTCAGTTGTAGAATTTTCTTGTATTATTTTTTATTCTAATATAAAATTACATTGGTACTGAAATAAGCCGTACTAAATTATAAATTAAATTAAAAAAAAAAATAATTAAAAATTAAAATTAAATAATTTATTTCAAAGACAGTGCGCGGCGGTCAATCCGCGCATTTATTATTATTATCGAGCTGTGGACAAAATATCTATTATTCGTTGTTACTAAACTGTCTTTGAAATATTATAATATTATAATATATTGATAGTAGGATAGTACAATATTTTAGTAATATTAAAAATTAATAATCGTAATTTATAATTATATATATATATATATATATATATATATATATATATATATATATATATATATATATATATATATATATATATATATACATATATGTATACATATATATTATATACACACAGCGCCTTTTAATTTATTTATTCAAGATCACATATTATTTATATAGAAAAACAATTGTAGTACCTTTTGTTTAATTTTTTTTTTTTTTTAAATTTTCAATAGTTTTCTAAATAGTTCATGTTTTATTATTTCACTTTTACAAAAATAATAATATATTTTGTATACATATTTATATTTTAAATTAATTAATTAATTTCATTTTTATACAAATCTAAATTTTTTTTTTATAGTAAACATTAATAGGAACCTGATAATACAGTTTAATTTTTATTTATATTTTATTATTATTTAAGTTATAATTTATAATTTATATTACAAAATAATTTTGCAAAAGTCCTTGTTTTTTGTTAAACAAAATATTTTTTTTGGTTAAATTAAATTTATATATATATATTTTTTTTTATTATTAATTTTAATTTCTTTGGTTAAAGCCGAAAAATATCATTATAATTATAAATTGTTTTTTGTTTTAATAAATGCGAGGTCAATTTAAAAATAAAAATTTAAATTAAAAAAAAAATAAAAACAAAGGCCTGATTTTTTATTTATATATAAATGTAATATTTAATTTTTATATAATAAAAATAAAATATTTTAATTATTTAAATATTAAAAATAAACGATGGGAATTTCGACAAAGTAAAACAAATTAGGATTTCTTAAAAAAAAAATATATATATTTATATATATATAATAATAATTGTATATATGGCAAAATAAAATTAAAAATTTAAAAAGCTTATATAATTTAATAAGTGCTATTCATTCCGGCAAATGGTCCGCCTGACGAGCGCATCGCTTTCATTTTAGCCCATTGTACCGTATGCTTTAATCTCATATGATTTCGTACTGAATTCGGATGGGCAAATCGACGGCCACATTGTAGTACCGGACATACGGGACTATCGCGCGGATAATGCCGATCCAAATGTTGACGAAAAATGCGAGGTTCAAGCGGAACATCACACAATGGACATGGTAATAAATAATTGCCGGACGATGAGGATGAGGTGCCACAACCCCCATCCTTCATATCCATATCATTATTATTGTTATTATTATTATTATTGTTATTATGGGTATTGTATTTTGGCGTTGATGCAACTAAAGTGGAAATTTTATTATGATGTTGATTATTATTATTATTATTATTACCACATCCTAGGTCACCAATTCCATAACTCATACCAACATTATTATTACTACTATTGTTACCGCCACGGCCACCTTGATTCACAAACGCGTTTGTATGTTGTGATGTAAGAAATAGTCGTGCCGTTAATTGTTGCTGCGTTTGTTGTTGCTGATTAAGTTGTAATAAAGCTGCAGGGCCGGACTGTGGGGTTGCCGATAGGCATGATGATATTGATAGGGATGAGGCTGGTGAATATCGATCTTCAATTTCCTTCTTGATGCTCGTGGCTGGTATCAAATCATGTTGAACATCTGCAACCGTTATAGATTGCAGTTGTTAGAGTTTTATATTTATATTTTATAATTTATTTGTTTATAATCGTTGTTTGATTCAATGTTTTTTTTTTTATATTTATAAATTTATTAAAAATTTATAATAATTGGTCCGACCCTGATCTCATTTCTACTTTATGTAACTTTTTTCTTTTTTTATTTTCGTTTATAATAAATTTTGTTTTCTTATGTACAAAAATAAAAAGCTTTTCTTTTTTTTTTATAAAATAAAACTAACTAAAAACATAATTTAAAAAAAAAAGGAAATTGGTAATTTTTTTTACAGTCAAATTTTGAAAATAAAAAAATAAAATCTCAAATTTTTGCGTTAATTTTTCATAATTAAATATGAAAAATTAATTTTTTTTTTATACAAAATTAGTTGGTTTTGGTGTGTTCCGTCAATTTTGATTAAGTTTTAGTTTTTTGGATCACGGTCGTAATTTAATTAACTTGATGATGTTAATTATTGTATATAGACACACAATAAAAGTAGTAAATTGACAAATATTGATAAATAATAAATAATAATAATAAAAAAATGATCAGATTTAATTAATATATATATATTTTTTTTGAAATAACACAGACATACACAGTTACATAAATTCACTTTTCGTTTAGCATAAAAATGAAATAAAATAATTTAAAAATGTAAAAGGCAAATATCGCAATAAAAATAATAAACTATTATATAAATTAAAATTTTTACATTTCCCAATCTCTAGTTTTTCCAGAGAAAATAATAAAAATTTATTTTTCGTTAAAAAAAAAAAAAAAATAATTAAAATATGTACCGAACAGTATGTACATTTCAGATAAAATTATTTTAATTAAATTTAATTTATGATATTTTTTTCTATGTTTCGCCATCATAATACATATATCGTGAATATTTGTGTTATTTCAAAATACAACAAAAATAATAATAATAAAAATAATTTAATTTTGGTTTTTAAATATTTGTCAATTTTATATAAATTTATATATATATATATATATACTTGTACATACATAATATATTATATTCAGACCTTCTAACCAATTTCTTGATTTAGAAACAATGAATATAAATTTATAAAACATTTTTAATTAGCAATTTTTGATTTTCTATTTAATTTGTTTTTAGAGGAGAAATAATAATTTATATAATTTATATTGGTTCTACTGTAGTGGATTTAAATTTTCGAATTGTAATTTATGTTTAAAAAAAAAAAAAAAAACTTAAATCATAAAATAATATTCCTTTTCAATTTAATATAAAAATCAGAATGTATTCAAGAATTTGTACGTTGATGAATTCCGTGCGCTTGTAATTGATGATTAATCAGATAGTGTTTAGTTTTAAGAAGTTTTCCACAAGTCGTGCAACCATGCCACAACGATTTATCAATTGCAACATGAACATTGCGCACATGTTGACGTAAATTACTTGCGTTCGAATAAACTTTTCCACAATGCGGACACTGTGGACCAGTATGTATAAAATTGCCATAATGCATAGCAACATCGTTGAATTCTTGTGCATTGGCATTACTTGATGACTCGGGTGATGATATTGGTGCCGTTTCGGATGAGTTCTGTTGTTGTTGGTGGTGTATATGTGCGCCCAGCATTCGAATCATTTCATATGTTGGTGAATTTTTTGTATCAGCCGCCCCTGCAAATTAAACAGAGGCGGCTAAGAAAAAATTTATATATTCATTATGTACAATAATTAAAAAAAAAAAAAAGAATTTAAAGAAAAAATATTTCTTATCAATCCCAACATTTTAGGAGCGGTAGTTTCATATGTCAGACAATAATTTTTTGTTAATTATGTAACTCGAAGTTTTTTCAAACTATCTGAAATTTAATTGGTTTCATGGTGCTAAGTCGAAGTATTGCTAAGTCACGTTAGTATCACTAAGGCTAATTATATAGAAGCGCTACAAAAACTGAAATTACGTTACGACCGAAGATGCTTGAAGGCCTTTTATCTTTCCAGCAATCCATAAACCGATTTGCCATTAAAGGTCATATTGCCATACTACTCTCCTTTGATTTGGTTCTAAACACGATGCGTTTAACCTTCCGTCGATGAACATGCATAATACACACGATAACTGCGTGGGGTAAAATGTTACCCCAAATTATTTTAAAAAAGGAATAATAACTAATCAAAATCATCATCAAGATCTTTACACCTGGCGATAATTTCTACATCTGGATTTCTAAGGCACATTGCAAACTATTTTGTGTTTACATTTTGCATGGGACATGCCCCAGATTATGGCATAACGCAGATCTGTGCATGTCACTTTGCATCTAATTTCAGAATTGCAACGACGAATCGTCGTTGCAATTCTGAAATTAGATGCAAACGACGAATCGTCCCTATAAGGGTTGTTTCTTGACTAATAATATCTTCGGTAAGAGCTCAACTGGTAACAAAGTTATCCATAATTCTAGTTTTTTTAACTCTCTCTCCAACTGATCAATCAATAAGCCTTCCGCATCGACGATCCAAAATATTTTTCACCAACCTATGGCGATCATAGTCAGTCTACTCAGTCTTCATTATATGCCATCATTTTAACATGGATTCATTTTTGCCACAGATATAGAAAAAATTTACAGGCAAATTCTCATCAATCCAAAAGATTTTAAATATCGAAAGATCAATATGATATGTTTAGATGCGTGTGAACCACAAAGTATTTTGACCTATAGACACAGTAATGGATGCGTTGGTATCATGACCCTTCGTAGCCAACTGAGTACACAAACAAATTGCAAAAAGTTATAGACACTATTATAACCGACATTCTGAAAAAATAGGGATTCAAATGAAGAAAGTGGATATCTAACTCTCATACTCTGCTCGAAAACATTCCACTAGCAGACCACGAAGAAGGAATTACACCTATTCAAGAAAAAAGCGATGCGGATATAATATAAAATTTGGGCCTTGAATAATCTTTTTCCTAAATCAGCTAGAAACAAATGGAATGGAACGAATCCTACCCCTGGCATGCCAGTTATGCCTTACTCATCAGCCCTGGGAGCTGGTTAGGATTCAGTGGGCCAATCAATCACTAATCCGAATTCAAAAATGATTAGTGATTATACAGAAACTAGTACTAGAAGAAATAACACACACCGATAAACATAAATATTGGCCCTCGGCTAACGAACACGGACACGAATTGGAAACTGGAACGTCAATACTCTAAAACAGAAGACAAAAATTGGATCAGAATCCCATCAGGATGAGTAAGCAAGCAGTTGACTCTGTGCCTAATAATAATGAAGCTCAACGACTTCTGCGTTACAAATCAGCTGTTCATAGGAGATAGTAGATTTCCACACAAAAATATACACAAATACACATGGACATCACTGTAATGATCAACAACAAGTTTCTAACGTCATTAAAAGATGTCAGGTCAATAGAGATGCTGACATCTACAGTGACCACCAACTGGTAATATCACAGTTCCAGATAAATTCTGTTGCTGTAAAGTGCACCAAGTCAAATCGTACAAAATTCAATACCGACAGATTAGAAGATGTCGATACAAAGAGCTACTACCACACTCGGGAACCAAGGATATAGACGCAAACCCTGGATCAGTGATAGTACTTGGAATAAAATTGAAGAACGCTGGCAACTCAATTAGCAAATGTGCCAATGAAACATGTCAGAACTGACACGTCAATACAAGCACGTGAAATCAAGAAAATGGCTAAGAATGATCGTAGATATATTACACTGGAAACAACCTCAAGGCAGCAGGAATCCAGAAGATGCAAACTAGAAAATTCACCAATAAGAGATAAATCTGGTCAAATCTTAGCAACAGATGAAGCACAATTGAAGAGATGGTAGAAATATTTTGGAGAGCACCACGAACAATACACAAATCTGCGAATTAACAAATGGCGGCATTAACGAAGCTAGCAACACCCATCCACTAACCGAGCGGAAAAATAAGGCCTCTGGAACAGGCAACATACCAGGTGAAATATTCAAAAGAGATTTACACACAGCTGCAATGATATTGGCAATGATCATTCTGGACAGAATTTCACCTACAATTAACTCGAAACTTAGGAACGAGCAAGCTGGCTCCCGACCAGGACGAAGTTACACTGATCATATCAATACAATACGCATCATCATAGTGCAATCTAATAAATGAAATTCACTACAGTGCCCACTCTTCTTGGACTACGAGTGTGAATTTGATACAATACACAAGAACGCAATATGAAAACCACTTTGTGAAATGGGCATCCCAAAGAAATTAATCGAACTCATACAAGATATGTACTGGGATTCAGATAATTGAATTCAATACCAATGCAAACAAAGTGCATCCTACAACAACAACCAAGGAGTAAGACATGGATGCTTACACTCGCCGCTTCTGTTCCTAGTAGTATTAGATAGTGTCATGAGAAAATTAGACAGTGAGCGTCTTCCAAGGGCATTGAATGAGGATTAACGGAGAAACTTAATATATGCCTGCTAACACACAAACACGCCGACATGTAACAGGTGAGGCGATGAGGCTAAACTCACCAATAATAACACCGATATATATCAACCAAGAAAATCGAAGAGGTTATAGAATTCGTATACCTTGGTTGCACTTTATAGCAAAAACGGGTGGAACTGATGAAGACATCATTAAAGTCTACATAAAGTTTGGAACTCATCATTTGTCTTATCACGCAACACCAAGCTAAAAATGTTCAAATCATTTGTGTGAATCGGTGTTGCTCCGAAGACCTCTGGAGTGAAATCCGAAAGGAAAGAGGAAAGTTGGACGACCACCTGTAAATTGGAAAAGAACGATGCTAGCAAATTAAACCAATAGCGCCTAACAGGTTTAGATGGTTCAGTCGAGTTGACGCCATATGCTACTAAATTGGAGATAAAGGAAAAAAATCATCAAAAAATCAAGGTCATTTCCTAACCAGGGAAGAAATACCTAAATCACAGTCGGATCTCTCGGTTTGAACAAGAAAGGTTTTTCCAACGCATTTCTAGACAATTTTGGAGTTCTACACTTAGGTGGCAGATCCGATGTATAACGTACATTCGCTTTAAGGCTAAAATAAAAAGTCAAATAATGGGCGAGTTACGTTCGTGTCGAAAAGAACTTGAATGAGCATTCACGAAGGTTGGTATTGATTTCGCAGTGCCTCTATCAATTCATCTGACCAAGGGACGGGCCTTAAAAACATATAAGGAGTATATATATATATATATATATATATATATATATATATATATATATATTTTGCTTAAGCACAAAGGGTTTGCATTTAAAGTTAGTTGGAGATCTAACTAACGACGCGTTTTTTGCTGCCTTGAAACGATTTAATGCACGCTGTGGAATATGTGAAATTTGCAGTGACAAGTTATTAAAAAGCAAATATTTAGAACAGTTGCTCCGCACATTTATACAATTGAACATCAAAAACGCGGGGTTTCTCTTGGTCATTGCCTATGACAATGAAAATGAAGTTAAATTAGAATTCCTGATCGAATAGAAAATTCGGACATTTTCTAAACATCATCTAAATGTTGTTAATGAAAACCTTCTTGGAGGAATATTACGAAGCATACAAGCCATAAATGCACGGCTAGGAAAGCCAGATCACGTTTGGCAGAAACAAAAGCCGTTTGGCAGAAACATCATTTATTACGAGATTATGATTAGGAATACGTGGTTATAAATGTAACTGTGTTCATCCAGGAGAAAAATCTAGAGAAGGATCAAGAGGCTTAATCCAGTAATAAAAGAATTGATAATAAGAGAAAGAGAATTGGACATCAGTTACAGACAAATTTATTGGCATAATAAGCTAGAAATTTTTAGCTTCATGAAAAATTGCTTATAAATCGGCAAATTCTAAAACCAGACGTATGGACTTATGATATTAAAATGTTGGATTGTACAAATCTACAATACTGTGTAACGAGCGACTTGTTGTGCTCATTCCCCTATGTCAAACTTATTTATATGTGTCCACCCCTGAATTATTGCGTTTAAATTATTTTAAATTATTTATTTTTTTTATGTTGTATAGCTACTCATTGCCCCTACATTGTTTATTTACAAAATAAGAAACGGGTAGTGAGTAGGTATATAAAGTCGTGTTCTCTGTCATTCGGGGAATCGAATCAGAAATTTTGAGAATAAAACAAAACTTAAAAAATGTTTAAAGTAATTCACAAAAATATTAATTAAGAAAAAAAAAAATTAATTCTTAACTGTGTTTAAACCGTGTAAGTATAGTGAAATTATAAACCAATAAAATGTTGCTACCATCATTATTGAACCTCGATGATGAACCATTACAATATGCATTCGGATACTACTCGTATCCAACGTCAACACAGCTTGATGAATCCAAATTTACAATCAATGGGCAGCATCGTTACGAAACGAGCGCAACAATCAAGTGGCCAAACTCGAAATATCTAAAATTGGCAAAGATGGCGCTCAATTTATATGCGACGTACAATTTTTCAACAAAATAACTTGAAATACCTTATGTCTTATGATAATTACGTTGAGGTCAACATAAACATGACATAAACAGGCCTATTGATCATGTTTGGTCAACATAAACAGGCCTATTGATCATCACTTGGTACAACAACATTAATGTTGTTATTGTTTATTTATTTTATTTAATTAAAATTGTCAAATTAAAAATATTTATTTTGTGATTTTTTGTGAAGTGATGGTTACAAGTCTGGTTGCGTGCCGATATTTGTCGAGTGAACCTCGTCTTCCCATATTTTCTAATCCCCGCGGTTATTCCAGCTTCCATTATGCCTTGCACACTCCACCCCCGTCTGCTCCAGAGCTCTAGTCGGCTACTACACCGCAGCAAGGCCTCTAATGGAAGATTAGTTAACGTCATCGGAGTGCGGATCCTACTGGTGTCGTTTTAAAGACACTTATAGGACTCGCACCTCGATCCGTTAAAACTGTACTGTCGAAAATTTAAATTATTCTCCTGTTTGGTGGAAAAGTTGTAACAGTAGGCGGAGATTTGCGACATATTAGGTCCAATTTAAAGTATTCTCGCTGAGTTAAGGAAAACTTCATTAAATTCAAATTGTCTGAGTTTTTGGTAACGATATGTTCCACATAAATAATAAAATTGTGCAAGTGCACAGAAGCCCTCTAGTATATGTTTTAAAATAACAATTTTATTGAATTCAACGAACCTTTGATCAGTTAAATTAGAAAGGTTCGAATAATTACCTATACATAAGATGAATAAATAATTTTTTTTTTAATTTTCTTAGATGAAAAAATAAGAAAATGTAATTTATCTAAATAAATAAAATTAAAAATAAAGTCCTTTTTTAATGATATCTCATTAGACAAAAGGACATGTTATTTATGTGTACATTCACAAGTATATATATATATGTATATACATTTGTATATACATTTGTCGTATGTCTATATATTTATGACGTGATTCAATTTTTTTTTGTTTCGGTTTGTTGTGTTGTGGGGTCGATTATATTCTAAGAGTTAATTTTAGGAAATTGTTTTTGCGTTTCTCCTAATATTTATCATTTATGCCGTGTGTGTGTTATTTAATTTAATTTTCCTTCATCTATCAAATATATAAAATAAAAAGCATAAAATATATAAACCTGAGCGATGTATGAAAGGCACGAATAGATTTTTATTTTCTAACTTTATAATACAATAGTTATATAGTTAGTTATGTTGTTTTTAGGTGGAGTTATTATATATATATATATATATATATATATATATATATATATATATATATATATATATATATATAAATATATATATATATATATATATATATATATATATATATATATATATATATATATATATATATATATATATATATATATATATATATATAAAATAAACCAACTCAATTTTAATGATAGATTTTATATTGTCTTAATTATTATTTATTTTTCCAAAGAAATGATTTATGTTTAATAAAATATATAAAAAGTGAAAAAAAAAACTGTAAACGAAACTAGTTGTAGGTTATATACTCAGGCGGCGCAACCATTAAAATAAGTTTTCCTAATCTTAATTGTAATAATCACCTTATATAGATTTTCATTTTTCAAATAATCAAAGCCAATTCTATTAAAAGCTAAAACCATTTTAGTATATATACATGTTCGCCGCATATAGCCACAATTTTTTTTTTTAACAATATAATAATGAATTATAAGAATTGCGTGATATACAATTGCTCAAAGCTCTAATCAAGTCCAAAAAAAATAAAAAATAAAAAAATAAAAATAAGGATAAATCGTAATAAAAGAGGTTTTTTTTAAGGTTGAACCATCATTTTCTTGAATTAGAATAAGAAATTGCGGTAAAAGTATAAAATAAAATCACCCAACGAAAAATAAATTCGACATGTGATGGGGAATAGAGGTGGGTTGGGTGGTACTGGTGTTACTCATTTTTAATAGTTTTTTTTCGATATAACTTTTTTTTTGCTAAATAAATCTAAAATCTACGTGATTCATGGCCGTTAAAAATTATAAGAAAACAAATTGTGTGTTTTTTTTTATTATTATTATTTTAATATACCAAAATTGATGAGGTGGTATAGTATATAGATATAGATATATAAATAAGGGGGTGGGTGACACAAAAAATAAACTTAGAGGTTTGGTCTTTGAACAAAAAAAAAAATAGGAAAAATTTATATTTAAAGCAGACTAGAAAAGACTAAGAAAAATTAGATTATTATTATTAGTATTGCTATTATTATTACTATTATTATCGGGGTGTGGATGTACTATAAAATTATACGATTAATCGCACACGGTATATAAATTTTCAAATTTTTGTTATTTTTAAATTACGAATATTAAAGACCGCGGGACGGAATAGACTATTGCTTTTTGTCAGGCTTTTTCAATTTCCAATGGATAATCTAATGGTAATCTTTATTATCATAAATAATATTTTTCGGTTTTAGGTCAAGTTTAGTTTTTTAAATTTTAATTATAATTTAAAAACTATTTCAGTTGTATTATACTCATATGACAAAAAATAAGGACTCAATTTATGGCCATTTAATATTCTATAGACACAAAGTAAGAGCCGAAAAATTAATTTAACATTGCTATAATTTTTTAATCCGTTGACATACCTCACTAGAGTAATCTGTAAAGTGTTACACGAAATCGAGAAATTTACAATTTAATACAATTTAATATAAGGGCAATATTTTTTCAACTTGTTGGATGCAACTCAAAGTCAACTCTTGGTGTAAACGCAATCATCATCAATTTGGTTTTTTTTGACTTTTCGTGGCTATCTTGTTTTGTCAATTTCTTACTTACTTCCGTTCCGTCATATGTAAAAGTTGTATTGCATAATTTTGGTAATAAAAATAAATATTCTAAAATCATCAACTGTTTCAATTAACTAAAAGAGCTAGATTGATAACACTCTAACAGGTTATGGGCCCAGTGATCGTTATATAGGTTAATTTTGTTAAAAACAAGTAGATAAAATAAATTTTATTAATTACAAAAACTATACATCACTGTGTGTTTTTTTTTGAGACACATGATGGCGGACGTAATCGATGGAAAGTATCGCATCGAAAACTTGGACAACGATAATTACTTTAATTGGAAATTTGTGATGGAAATGCTGCTGAATAAAGAGCATAGTTGGGATGCAATAGTTGGTGAAAAGCCAGCCGAAGCAGCACAATTGACCGTGTGGAATAAAACAATCGACAGCGCGATGTCTACGATCGTTTTAAGTGTGCAAAAGAGTCAATTTGTTCACATTAGAAAAGCTAAATCTTTAAAAGAGATGTGGAATGTGTTGCAGCAATATCACGAAAAGAGTGCAGGTAATAGTAGTGTGCAACTAATAAAGGATATTTGCACAAAGAAGCTTACGGAGAGCGATAACTTCGAAGAACATATTCATTGGTTGTTGGACATGTTTCAACGGATTGACGATCTCGGAGAGCAAAAGTTATCAGAAAAATGGCAGATTGCGCTACTGTTTGGGCAACTTCAAACTCAGAAAACGGAAGACCTGAGCATGAAAATGGTTCAGGCAAAACTGATTGACGAGTATAAACGTTTAATTATACGCAAGTGTAACGAAAATTGTGATAGCGCAGGCGACGCTGTACTAAAGATCGACGAGGGAAAAGGAAAATGTCGGTTTTGCCACAAAACCGGGATATTTTAAAGCAGAATGCCATAAGTATACTAGATGGCTTCAAAAGGATAAGGTCAAACAACCATTGGGAAAATCTGAAAAGGCGGCGGCTGTTGAGATATCAGATGATGATATGTTGTTCATGACCGCACACATGGAAAGTTAAAGTGCAGACGATTGGATCATTGATAGCGGTGCTACGTGTCACATTTGCGTGAATAAATCTAAGTTCGAGAATTTGATTTTCAACAATCAAGAAAAAGTCAGGGTGGGTGGCTGATGGACGCACATATTCGTCACGTGGTACCGGTCAAATTACAGTTTTTTGATGATAAAGGTAATTCGGTATCGGCCATATTAACGAATGTATTATATATACCAGAAATTTCATCAAACATCTTGTGATGGCGGCTTATCTTATCGGCTCATTTTATTGGTAAAATTGATGGATATGAGATCACGTTTGGCACGTATAAGTGTTCAGTGCAAAAGAAATGTGGCAGGCGAATATATATTGGCGAAAATTGTGGCAGCCAACACATTCTAAAACAATTAAAGGAAGTCTATGCAGCGCACAAGAGAACTAATTTATGTGTACACAAGTGGCATCGAATTTAGAGTCATCATGACATTAATGTGGCTAGGCGTCTAAACAATTTCTAAGAAAGAAAAATCGCAATGTTTCATGAAGCTTAAGGAATTCAGTCAAAACGCGCGAACTATATTTTCAAAGACCATAAAAGTTATTCGCTTAGACCGCGGAACAGAATATAAAACCAAACAGGTCATTGAATACAATCAAAGCTGCTTAGCACTGATCAACCAAGAAGGTTTCTCTAGCCGATCTAAGCACATCGACACTAGGCGACATTTTATTAAGGATCATATCGAAAATTAAACAACCAAATTTGAGATTCTCGGCTTGACTATATCAAAGAGAATATCTTGGACCAAAAAAATATTCAGTAGTAGATGCAGCCAGATTGCATAGACTTTTACGAAGATTTATAAGTTTTACTATACTCCATTAGAAATACTTGCAATATACAAGACCTATATAAGACCCACGTTGGAGTATAATTCTTATATTTCGGCAGGCGCACTGAACACTCATTTGACTGCACTCGATTGGGTTCAAAATTGAGACGCTCGAATAAGTTCTCCTTTTCTAACCCTACCTTTCCATTTTAGTAGTGCTGTGTGTTTGTTGTGCTAGAATATTCACATTATGGAAGTCGAATCGGCCGGAAACAAAGGCTTCCGCATGACGAAATCTCGAAATCAAATTTAGATAATTTAGGCCGACAGATCAAAACAAATTTGAAATAGAGGAAAGATAATCGGAAATTAAGACAACTCTAGAAAATTTACAAGGTCCGTAAGCCATGCAGAAATAAATGTATGGAACAAATTATTTATTAATCACAAAAAAAAATCAGAATTGGAAATTAAAGGCAGTTTAAAATAGCAGACAAAAATATAAAGGTTCCAGAAGAAAAGCTCAATGCAAACAGAACTCACAATATAAAATTTTCAGCATTCAATGTCACTAAACAAGACGAGACATCGTACTAAAATTATTTGAGTAGTGATTTAAATATCAACAAAATGTATATTGAATTATATGAAAATCCTTTATCGTTGTCTAAATATTCCGAAGTAAATATATCCTCAAGCTAACATGTGACTGGCTTAAAACTAAAATAGGATTTAGAAAAGGACTTCATACAATTAGTGATAAATACACCAGTAAAATGCCGTTTAAGCCTATTTAGCCGAAAAACGGGACGATTTTGTTGATGTGTGTACGTTCAATTTAGAACAGTGCCTTTCAAATTCCGAGACTTTATCTCAAAATATCAGTATCCTTTAACAAGCGTCAAATATGGACGGTCAACTTTACTGCATCTCAAATGACCCGTTCTGATATAGGCGACATGAAGCTATTGCTAAATAAAGTAGATACGAAATTGGGTCTTCTTTTAATGCAAAATTGCAATTCATATTGTGGCATATACCCAAATGGAAATTAGATTGCTTTGTTACCCAAAAAAACCTCGAGGTAATTTACTACAAAAATAATTTGAAGGAAGGCCAGGCATTTAAAAGGCTTAACATTTCACATAGAAGAGTTAAACAAGTTCGAGGAAGTGATACTCAAAAGTGATATACTGGACGTAATAAAATCCCCGCTGAGAAAAAGTATATAATCGACGTGCTCCTGATAATTTTGCTCGATAAGCAACAACCGGATTATGCTCGAGATTTAATCAAAACCGTCAACGAACTTATAAAAAAAACTTTTCTACCAAACCTAATATTGTGACAGCTACTCAATTTTAATGATACCCTTCAGAGTAATTAATAAAAGAATATATAGTAGCAGCTGTTCAGCAGCTTATGAGGACAAACTGTGAAATCATTTCTGAGTTATGGTTAAAAACAAAGTGTTTTATTTTTTTCAGCAGTTAATGGTATAACATATATTTTTTATTCAATGAGTCAATAATGAGCTTAATGAGACAGAACTCCTCAATCTAATTTTTTAGCACATTTTCAGGATTGTCTAATTTCACATTTCGTCATATTAAAGTCAAGAAGTGGTTCGATTTTTAGAGATTTACCTCTCTCGGAGAGGTCTTTAACATTTTCCCACCACATGTTTTGACGATCAAACCCAATAGTTTTCTGAACCGTCTCAATTCTATAAATACGTTTAATATAACGAAGACACCATACACACGAGACATATGTTGAAACCGTTTAAGCGAGACAAAAACTTTCGGGCTAATAAACTTTCATATTTCATTTTAGAAAATCTAACATAGACTAAGCTTTTGCAATAATCGAATCTATATGGCGATTCGCTGATAAGGTCGATGTAAACGAAACTCCTAGATCTCTCACTTCAATTATTCGGAACAAGTTATCATTACCAATTTTACATTCATACCAGATCCATTATTGTATGACGTCGTAGAGGGAAACCGGATGTTCTTCTTTTAGACTTAACAAAATTCTAAAATGACTCCCTCAGTACCGATTATAACATCTTTTCAAAATAAACAAAGCAAAGCGAGAAAGGATGATTCTCGTTTATGATTCCATTGACTGGATCAATGTTGCAGTATTCTTAGGTACATTTCCCATCCTTACGTTAGCAGATAAATTGCATAAGTTGAACGGATAACTAGATGAATTGTCTAACAATAACAACGCCTTGTTATCTAGGGCTTTCTGTTAAAAATATGATTTAACAAAAGGACAAAACACTGTTAAAATCCTCAAAAAACTCTAAGCTTTCTTGTTGGATCTCTAAATGGCCAGCAAAAAAGATTTATCATACCTTTTAAAAGTTCTTGAATCTAAGGACTCTAAAGCATTATTTCCAAGAAGAATTGTTAAGTACTTTGTAGGCACTTTAAAACCCGATATTGAGTTTTCTGCTCCCGAAATAAAAGTTCTGTGTTGCATAAATGACGATTGTTTCATTTTCGTAAATTTGTGGCCTAACACAGTAAAGTAAGGACACATTTTGGGCCCCGCGCAAACCTTAACAAGAGCTTCCAAGCCATAGGCACCCTGTCTTTCCTTCTATTCAAAGTTATAGGATGCTGACCAACAATAATACAGCTTTTACTTGCTTTACGATAGTAAATAAGGTTTAGTGGTTTTAAAAAATTTCGAATTCAATATATTTGTTGATTTTTAAAGTGATATCTTTTTGTATACACTTTACAGCCCAAACGGTTTAACCGATCGTCATGAAAATTCATTTAATTTTATGGTCATAAAGTTAACTGGATACATTTTTTTTCCATCTAATTTTAAATGGCTGTAACTCCGTTAGTAATGAGATTAAAAAAAAAACGTTTTAAAAACAGTGCGAGTAAATTTAAATACAGTGTAATACCGCTATAACAAACACTAAAGGGAAAACAAAAGCTGCCTTTTATAAACGGAGGTTTCTTAAAAGCAATATTTCGTTTCTAACAAACGTAGTTTGTTTAATCCGGAATTTGTGTTTTCATTTTATTTTCATCTATACTTAAAAGAATGTATTAGTAATCGGTACACTATTGAAATGAAAGAGATTATCAGAACCATCTAAACTACAAGCCGTATTGTTTGCATACTCATTCTATACAAAAATATATACTTTGATTGTATTGTAAGTAAAAATCGTGTTGGTATATGATCGCGATTATAGTATAAAAAAAAGAAACATTCACATACCAATACAAAAGAGATTAAGAAAAGAGAGTAATTTAAGAAAAGAGTAAATTAAATAACAAAAGAGAGAAAATTCTCAATTATGTTAATGGTGTGTGTTATTTAAAGGAAAAATTACAATTTTTTATATATGGATTTTGAAAGTTACTAACACATCTAAAGTATATATTTCCACTAATACATTTTAAAAATATATGAGAATATGTGTCAACGAAAATTTCAATACGGCTTGTAGTAAAGACAGTTTTGGAGATTATACGTAAATATTTCAGATAAAAAAAAACAACAATTTCTATGCTATTTTTGGAACAAAACCAAAGCCGTCTTCATTCCCTTATAGAAAGCCCGAATATACTCATACATAAGCTGTAAAAAAATGAGAGATATGCAACCTATTGAATGTATATTTGTGAGATTATGTCACGTTTATATACACGAAAAAAGTGACACAACTCTAAAAATCAAGTTTCATAGAAAATAAGATTTAGCTAATCTGACATTAGCTCAAATATGACGGTTTCGTAAATAAAACTTTATAAAATAAACAGGAATTAGTTTATTTTATAGAATAAACAGGATATTAGGAAATTTGGAGAGGTGTCGGTTTTCACGTGTATGAGTGATATGATTGTGATCATATGATTGTGAGTTATTTAAAATCATTCAAAACAAAATTACAATTTTTTGTCATATGGATTTTTGCCGCACAGTCATTTAATGTATAGGTTACATTTTTTAATGTGTATCTGCGTACGACGAGCACATGCAGGCTCTTTAAAAGAGATTAAAGACGGCTTTGCCCAAAACTAACAATAACTTTTCAAGCCGTGTAGTATAAATATATATGATATACAAAAAATACCAAAACGAGCACAAATGTTTATACAAGCCGTGCTGTAACTTTCGAACACAGATATACTAAAACAAACGGGACACTCAAAGCCTTCTCTATTATTTGGGAACCGTTCAGAACTGGACATTTTAAAACTGGATATTTCAAAATAGGATTTGACAAAACGAGATAAGGTACAAAACGAGATATGGTACAACACTGAATATTTCAAAACAGGATATTTCGACATGTGATTTAAACTTAAAATGATTTTTTAGGAAAGTTCTGGAATATGGCCAATTAGGAAGGAACTCGGCGAGTTCTTAACCGATTATGATGAAATCCAATACGTGGGAAGAAAATGAGATTTTAAAATGAGTTTTTGGGAAAGTTCTGGAATATGGCCAGTTAGGAACTCGGTGATTTCTTAACCGATTTTGATGAAATTCGATATGTAGGATGAAAATACGATTTAAAAATGATTTTTTAGGAAAGTTCTGGAATATGGCCAGTTAGGAAAGAACTCGGCGAGTTCTTAGCCGATTTTGATGAAATTCGGTATGTAGGATGAAAATGGGATTTAAAAATGATTTGTTGGGAAAGTTCTGGAATAAGGCCAGTAAGGTACCATATTTAAATATTTCTAAGGAGAAAATAGAATTTTCCTTCACTTAATGTTTCTGTAATTGTATAATTAAATTTGATTTCAAAACCTTTTTTGGGAAAACCTTTGGAATATGGCCAGTAAGGTTTAATACTTGAATAATTTTAAGCAGAGAGATAGAATTTTTCTTCACTTAATGGTTCTTTTAATTGCTGCTTTTGTCATCTTATTAAAATAATCATTGACTTGATCGAGTTTTCGCATACTACAAAACAAAAGAGAGTAATAATTGTCAAAAAATAATAAAATTTAACCGTTTAATGCATGACTTTTTTGCAACAAACCAAAAAAATCTATTTTGAAACAACTTTGCTTGTATAATAGAGGGTTTTATAAAAATTTATGTATGTATAAAAAATTTTATTCGCGATTTTTATAACCGTGCATTTTTTTCATATTGGTACACTCAAAGTAGATAAAAATGGTTTGTTATAACGCAATAACCGAAAATTTGTATACCAGGAGTAAACTTCATATATTAAAATCGCTAATTCACGGCAGTTGTTCAGTCGTACCTTATAAGCGAAAGTTTATTATACCACGAGTTTGTTATACCGGGATTTCACTGTATAGGTAATTTTTTTTAGGAAATACTTTTAAGAGAACTCCGCCTCTAGAAAATATCAAGATCTTGATGTAAGGATGGAACTAGCATCAAGTATTATGAAATAAGAAAAATTTCAATTAATAATCTAAACTATCTAAATAGTTTTCACTCGTTTTATACAAACAAATTTATTTAACTTAACAGTTATGAATCAGTTAATACTATATATAGTTTTTCATACGTAATATATGCCATGATTTATATTATGTTGTCTATCCAAACATGAAAAAAGGATAATTTTACTATATATGTTTCTTCAAGCTATATATATCAAGAAAAAAAAGGACATGAAAAAGGATTATTTTGAATAAGAAATCAAACAAACAAAAATTTATTTGTTTTTTTTTTTTGATATCTTGTGTTCCTGTTTTATAGCCCAAAAAAATTGTACTACACGTAAAAATATCTACCTGTTATTATTTTAAAATGAAAAATTTCATGTCAATTTTCTAATAATATATTCGTTTATGTATAGTATATTTGTACGTAGAAAAATGAAAATATGGCAGTGACGTCGCCTAATTTTCATGTGTCTTAGTTTTTTTATTTTATTATTATATATTAATGCTAAGAAAAGGGTTACACAAAATGAGTTTGATGAGTTAATTAATAACAAAAGCATAAATAATAATAAGAATATGTAGATATATATATATACAGAAATTATTTTTGAAACTAGCACAAAACTAACAAAATTATTTTATTCTTTTTTTGGTGTATAGACATAAGTAGAAAGGGTATCGAAATATTGTTGGCAACAAATTTTATTGATCAAATTATATATATATATATATATATATATATATATATATATATATATATATATATATATATATATATATATATATATATATATAACACAATTGAATTACTATTTCATTTTCCATCAGCAAAAAAATAAAAAGGTAGAAAATTTTTATATAATAAATTAGTTTATATTAAAATAAATAAAGACAAATGACTAATCTCGTTCCTATTTTGTTGGTCACATAATAATTTAAAAGTTAGTTTATATTAGTTAGGGGAAAAAAACTATTTTATATACACAGATCTATAGCTAGATGTGTATAAAATTATAAATAAATAATTTTAAATTTTTAATATAATTAAAATATTACAAAACTTGGATTTTAAAGAAAATTTCTAATTCATTAAAAAAAAAAAATAAAAATAATTTTTTATAATTAAAATTATAAACCCTAAAATATATTGTATATATTATATATATAAAGTAATATAATGGGATATAAATATTATTATATATTAATGTATAATTTTTGGTTGTATTGTATTAGACAAGAACATGTACTTTAAACCGCATTATAAAAAAAATGCATTTTTAATAAAATCCGTCATTCAAATTTTCTAATTATAATTCAGTTTATGTCGTACTGTGGAGCATGAAAACATATTTATATCTCTTAAATATGTACATATGCATATATTTTTCCTACCCTTATACACAATAATTTATTACGATAAATTTTTAATATAAAAATGTGTTCATCGCAATGAAGTTTATATATATATATATATATATATATATATATATATATATATATATATATATATATATATATATATATATATATAAACACGTTAGTTTTCAGATAGTTACATTGTGTGATTTATATAATAATTTATTTAAAATTAAATAAAGGTAAAGAGAATTTTTTTTTTGTGTTTTATTTTTGCAGAATTTGTTTAGTTTTTCAAAATTAAAATAATTTAAATAATAAATTTACTTTCTACCAATAATATATTGAAATTGATTGGTTTTAAATATTCATAAAATTTAGAAATAAATTCATTGGTGTTTTAAACACATACGTATATAATATTTCTTATGCATCGTTTACATATAAATATATTATATAACGTATATTATGTATGATATATATAATGAACAATTATTATTGATATAATAATTATCTTTCATAAATATTAAATAATAATTATATTATTAACACATGAATTGTTAAATATTAGTCAGTATATATGTTTAAATTAGCAAGAATAAATTTTTATGTTCGGTTTATACTAAACTAAAAATTTTACTAAAATTATATAAAAAAAAAAAAAATCGTTAAATCGATTCAAGAATAATTTATATACCTTTCTAATAATATAATGTAAAATACAACATACTTATGAATTTTCTATATTTTCATTATAACTTTTTCCAGATATTTACAAAAATACGAGTATATATATACAATTTTAATCAATTCCACATCTATGACTATGGTTCATTTATTAATAATTTAATTAAATTAAAATATAAAATTTTAAATAAAACATACACACATACACATAAGCATACATATGTACATAATTTTTATTTTTATTACAAAGACATTATTATCATCATCATTGATACGAGAGAGATATGATCGATTTGGTTGAATAATTTTTTATTTTTTTTGGTATATGTTAATATTTTCATAAACCAATTAGAAATTTTATTTTTATTTTATTTGAAGTTAATGAGCACAAGAGTTTATTGAATTTATTCTAGGATATATTATAGTCCTTCTTGAAAATGTTTTTCTTAATTTATTTTAATTTTATTAAATATTAAAGAAAATTTTTCCTTTTTTTTTATTTTCTATCTTCATAACTCATTCCAATTTGTTCATTCAACTGTATGGCAAAGCTTATAGCGAAACATTTTGAAACGAGACTGGGATGGAAATATTTATAAAGTATTTAGCAGGTGATCAGTATAATTATAGACCCTAATAGCATATCTTATATTTCCTTTAATTAACTGAAGCAATACACCGAAAAACGGTTTGGTGATTTTAGGCTGATTTTGAGTCGAGCCAAGAAAATCTGTAAGAAGCTAATTTATTTTAAATTTTTCTGATAAGAGTTTTAAGTAGATAAACTTTTTGAATCGGACTATAGACAAATTTAAATATAGAGATAACAAGTTAAGGTGCATAAGGTGCAAAACGAGATATGGTACAAAACTGGATATTTCATATCGAATTTCATCATAATCGGTTAAGAACTCGCCGAGTTTCTTCCTTACTGGCCATATTCCAGAACTTTCCCAAAAAATCATTTTAAGTTTAAATCACATGTCGAAATATTCTGTTTTGAAATATCCAGTTTTGTACCTTATCTCGTTTTGTCAAATCCTATTTTGAAATATCCAGTTTTAAAATGTCCAGTTATGAGCGGTTCCCACCTTTTATATGACTCACATTGAGTGAGGGTTAACATAGTGAGTGGCTGATAATGTATATTTCAACCTTAAAATATATAATATTGAAGGCTCCAAAGCGATTGTGCAAAAAAAAAATAACGATTTACTATGAAGAAAAATTGCAGCTGAGACGAATGTTACGAATAGCGAGAATTGGCGAAAAATAAATGGATACAGGATCAATTCCAAAAAGGAATACTAAGAATTAATAAGCCACTGGGGCATATTTTGGAAATTTAGATATTTAAAAAATGAAGCTGGTCAAAAATATATTTGCCCCTAATTTCACACTTCTATATAAGAATCTAACTTTTTATTGCTTTTTGTATAGCAGAGTAAACAAATTTTTAAATTTATTTGAATTTTGGAAAATGTGATCTTTGATGTATCTTACATGCAGTTTCCACTTTCCTATGTGCTTCAGCAAAATCCTTTTGTAAAAAATTACGTCAGTCGATTTGAAGTGTGTAAAAAAATGATTTATTTCATATATTTGTGGAACCGAAACTAAACTTCGTAAAACATATCCAAAAAAAAAAAAACAACGGATGGAATTTTTAAACTCATTA
Source organism: Tipula confusa (assembly GCA_963556175.1). NCBI lineage: Eukaryota > Metazoa > Arthropoda > Insecta > Diptera > Tipulidae > Tipula > Tipula confusa. The sequence goes on from OY744475.1 coordinate 84,450,408, forward strand.
TTCACGTCGACATAGTAGCAAACGCTATTGCCAATTTGTCATCTGAGCTAAATTTAAGCAAAATGCATGAAGTGTATTCCAAGGAATTCACTAACCCCACTTCGATGTTTAAGGACACCGAAATTGTTAACTCTCTTAATTTAAAATTTAAGCAACCAAGCTCAGACGCTTGTAATGATTGTGAAACACTCTGTGGCAACCGGCAACGCCGATTTAATTAGTTGATTAAATTTTGGTATGATTCTCTCGTCCGTCGAACTGTACGAAAGATAGAAGAGATATCCGTATTTGACGAAGATTACATTATCCGTCTCCTTCTATCGCGTCGTTATTGCGGCGTCACATAACGATATAAAATTCAGTTGGTCAACGATTGTCAAAAAGGTCCTGGCTGGAACGACTTCCATAACAGGTTCGGGCTATTTTGTCAACCAGTGAGGTACCACTTAAGACTATGGCAACATTGGCAGACCGTATCATAGACGCAACTGGTTCCTCGACAGTTTCAATAGTAAAGGAAGATGCACCGACGCCAAAAGCTACAGATCAAGTAGAAAAGTTGACACAGATGATATGCAGACTGGAAAAACGAATCGAGAAGGTAGATTTACACTACCAGCAATCTCGAAACAGATCACGAGGTGATTCGCGAAATCGTCCACAATCACGAGGCCGTTCTGGAACTCCTCGGCGTGATTGTCAGTCAAGACAATACGAACAACCACAGTCAGAAAACTTTGAAAACCTTCGATATCATCGCTTCAAAGACGCTACAGGAACATAGAAGTCACGTCAGGATGGTGCTTCAACGGTGATCAGAATATGGGTTATAAATAAATACGGCGAAGTGTCAATGGAGTAAATCTGAGGTTAAGTTCCTGGGACATCTAGTGACACCTAACGGCATCAAGCCATTACCAGAGAAAGTACAAGCCATTGACAACTTCACAAGGCCGAAGGCAGCTCAACAGCTCAAAAGATTTTGGGCAATGATAAATTTCTATCGGACATTCATACCACACGCCGTCAAGAATCAAATGACGCTCCAGAAGCTAATAGTAGGCAACAAGAAGAACGACAAGACTGAAATTATATGGTCAGACGAATCAATTACTTGCACACCCGAAACCGAATTCCCAGTTGTCACTTTACGTAGATGCATCTGATGTAGCTGCAGGGGCTGTACTTCAGCAACAAAATGAAAAAGGATTTACTCAACCGCTGGATTTCTATTCAAATAAATTTACAGAGAACCAGCATAAGTATTCTACATACGACCGTGAGTAGCTCGCGATGTACCAGTCAGTTAAAAATTTTCAGCACATGATTGAAGGAAGAGATTTCAGCATTTATACGGACCATAAATCGCTGACCTTCATGTTCCAATTTGAGAAAACGTCGACACGACAGATCCGACATATGGACTATATTGGGCAGTTCACAACCAAAATTCTGCACGTGGCTGGCAGAGACAATACAGTAGCGAATCTACTGTCTAGATAATACAGTAGCGGATCTATAAATTCAAAAAAGCTTGATAGTGATGATGATCTGGATTCACATTTGGATATTTGGGATAGAGTTAATGAATAATATTAATTTCACTTTTAATTAGAATGATTAAAAAATAGCCTCTGTTTCAACAAAAGAAATCCGCGATTATTACCAGGTTAACATTTTTTTTATAGATAAACACTGTCAACGGCCAAAATAAAAGTCCGATATTGTGGGCTATCAGTGAAGATATTATTGGTTGGGATAATATTAATTGTACATAAAATTAATAAATTATAAACAGAATTTTACAACCAAAAATTAAATTACTGTTCAGCAATTAAATTTTTGTTAAAAAAAAATAAAACATAAAAATAATAAAACTTGCACAAAATGATAGCATAAAAAAATCTTTTTGTTCAACAATCATTTTGCACGCAGCGTAACATGTTTGCCGCCTCCTACATCCCTAGAGCTTAAATCTAAAGCCTTTCGGAGAGTTATCAAAGCTGTTAGCCTTAACAATTCCACATTTTGTAAAATGGTTGTGAAATTTTGTACAAGATTTATTATTATTATGCGCAAAGTGTTTGTCTTCCTAAACTGAAACCTTTTATTTGTGCTCGGCGAGAATAGTAATTTTTTAATGTGTGGTTAAATATAAGTCGTATTGGTTCAGGAACCTTTCCACGGCGGCAAAACTGTGTTGAAGCATGACACCGTCATATCAAAGTAATGGTCGGATAACCTTTGGCCAAAGTATACAATAGTATACTAGGTGATATCTGCTAACACAAACAAGGAATGATGGAATTTTTAATAAAATCAAGAACTCGTTGGAATAGCTTACTAGCGATGGTGTAGAGATTCGACAATTAATCAGCTTTTCGGAAGGCATTCATTAAAGCATTAACATCAGCAATCCAATTTTATGTATTGACGCCAGTTAAAGCCGTCAAGATGCCAGTCAATTGCAGCATGAAAAATGCACTCGAAATGCGACCCAAAAAAAGGTGACACGATTTATCAAGGTCATTACTATATTTACATGATGGGAAATTACCTAATACTAATTTCTCTCTTGAAAAGCAGAATTTCTCAACAACTTTTGTCCGCTACAGTAAAATGGTCGTTTAGCTCAGTAAATGAGCAAAAAACATCAAAATACTATCAATTCGCGGATGTGGAAGCTCTAAAAGAGCATAATTTTAACATGTCATCGATCCTGGAACCATCAAAGAACAAAAGAAACAGCAATTGAAAACCAGATTTAAACGTCTGATTTAAAACCAGATTTAAACGAATAAGAAGAGAATGTAATATTTGTGGCTTTGCTATACTTCCGTAGAGTCGAGAGTATTTTTTGTATCTAAAACTTGATGCACAAAATTTAGAAATGCGTCTAGATGACAAAATAGATTCATAAAATAAATAACGGCTAAGGGCTTATATAATATAACATTAAAGATTTTTTTACGCATTTTTAATACTAAATTATCTTTGGGTTTCCAGTCGACCACAGCAAGTATATTTTATAACACGCACGTACTTGGGTGTGTGTCTTTGCTAAATAATTTTTTTAAAAATTTAATTATTTATGCACAATTTGTAAAAATTTGTCCTAACACGAAACCCTGGCGAACCCCAACATTCACGGATCTAGGATCACTCAAAATATTATATACTCTAACTCTAACAGTTCTATTTTCTAAGTAAGAACCAAACCACTTGTTTGCTATACCTCTAAACCCATGCTGGACAGAATAGACAATAATAGTTTATGATCAACCAAATCTAAGGCCTTAGTTGCATCAACAAACAAACCAGCACACACATTATCCCAGTTCAACCCATTATGAACATTGTCCAAAAAATCTAACAAAGCTGACTCAGTACTCATACGCTGGCGAAAACCATGTTGGTGAAGACTAAGAACATTAAAACTATTTAAAAAATTAGTAACGCTGTGTTTAACTACTTTTTCTAGAATCGGACTGATGATCCTTGAAATAACTTTTAAAATAGTACAGTTACTTAGTCCTTTATTATCAAGTGAATTTTTCAGTTTCAACGAACCAATCATACATATTACCTCATCGTTCGAAACAGGAGTCAGAAAGAAAGTTTTCGGGCAATAATCAGAAGGTAAATTAAAATTTACTTCTGCGTTATTCGAGAAAAACTTAGCACGTAGCTCATTTGCAACACCTGTAAAATAACAATTTACCTCATTTGAAATATCTATACCATTTGTAAGAACTGCACCGTTGTCTGCTACGATGTTTTTTATAAATGAATCTTTGGGCTTTTTGGTTAAAATTTCATTTACAAAGTTCCAATTTTTTTTTAAATTACCACTATTATCTGAGAAACGGTTTTTCCATTTTTACGTCCACATTAATTTGGTTGCAAGTATACTTATAGGTTTCATGAAGATTCAAATTATTAGGCTGTATCTTAGTTTTTTTAGCAGTCGGATTCTTTTTTTTAATTCTTCTAGCAAGTGCATATGAAATCCATGGTTGTAGTAGTTTTATGTTTTTCATCCGGGAATAAGTGTAACACTGCTCCAATATAATCGAAACAGTGTCTAGAAACTGATCAAGAGCTAAGGACGAGTCACTTAGATTAAGAACCACTCACCCAAACCACTTGATCAAATCTAAACAATATCTCAATAAGATGATGAACCGAGATTTTAAGATCGATTGGACTCAAGTCCAAAAGAAGACATAAGTATCAAATAATCATCGCATAGGGATGAAAAATTTAGAATATCAATGTTAATGTCACCAACAATAAATAACTTTCTTGACTTAATATTACCAATAAAACTGGACATTTCTTGCAGAAATACATTTAATAGGGTGCCATGCAACCTATATATGCATAAATATACATACATATCATTAGCCAAACTCCAGTCAACCCTAACAATGTCAGCCGAAGATACTCAAATTAGAGTCATCATAAACACTCACCCCACAAGAACTATAGGTCTCATTACAAGCACCAAATAAAGAATAACCACTCAGACAATATGAAGATAATTCATAGTCGTTGATCCAGATTTCACTCAAGAATATAAATAATGGTTTATTCTTGTATGCGTTAATATTGGCTACTAGAATGTCAAAGTTTCTACGAAGGCTACGAATGTTCTGATGTAAAATCAAAATATCAGCTTTTAAAATGTCGGAATCCATAAAATTAACATTACTATATAAATTGTCTTTAGACAACTGAACAATACTTCAATAAATATTACAATATTTGAATTCATTTTCAAACAAGAAAAAAAAATAATACTCGCAAATGTTCTTGCAATTTCCATGAGTAGTTGCATGAGGATCAGTTTTGAACCGCTCGACAGTTAAAAATATTGTATAAGACTAACAATAATCGATACCCGATTTAGAAAGTAGTTTAAAATTTGCAACTGCTACTTTAATTTATACATCCATGGTTCCTAAGAAGAACATCCTGTAAATGTTCGAATTTTGCAAAAATATTAAGCCTAAAAACACAACCCCTTCTGCAATAGGTCACAATCGCAACCCATCTAATTAGAAAATTTAAATTTTTATTATTCCCAAAAAAACAAATCTAGTACATTGCATGTCATAAATCCGTTAATTTTCTACTAAGTCGGACATATTTTTGTAAGGAGCTGATTTTTTATTTTTTAATATTTATTGTTAATTTTTTTTTTTGCGTAATTTTTTAATTTCGAAAAAACAGTGGTTTCTTAAGAAAAAAAAATGCCAGCGGGTTGAAATAATGTATAAAGAGTGTAGCGTGTGGGGTGCATGGGAGGTTAATGTAAATCAAATTAGGGTAAATTTTTTACATGTTTTGTACAAAATAAAAATATATACATATTTTAAGTAGATTATTTTCCATTTTTTTTTACTTTTTTTTTTTTATTTTATTTAAAGTTAAAGGAAAATTATTCTAATTGCATGTTCGATTATGAAGAAAGAAATTAAACGAAAACGATTTGCTTTGTTTTAATTTTTTTTTTTTGTATTTTCGTTGAGGGTTAAAAGTTTATTTTATTTATTTGGTTTTTGTGTGCTGTTTAATTATCTAAATTGGTTTTATTTTCTTCTATTTTAGGTTTTATTTGCTGTTGTTGTTTATAAATATATATATGTATATATATATAATATGTACGTTGTATGTATAATATAATGAATGGTTAGGAAAAATCCATTTCTTGTTTTTCTTTTACTTTTATACATATACACACACACAAATATACACATTTTATTTTATCAGTAATTATTTGATTTAATTAAAGTTTTAGCAATTTTTTTTTTAGCGCAGGTATACTGAATACGTAAAGCAAAACCTTAATGATTCAATGATGTATTTTGCATGGTATTCGATCGAATACATCCCCTATTTTATTTTGCATAATGGAGACGTCTGGTTAATTTATAAAATAATGGTTTTATTTTTGCCATAGTGTCTAGCAGCAGCAGCATAAAGACGAACATATATAATTGTTATAGATTAAGATATAAAAATAAAATAAAAAAAAAAACATTAACTCTACCAGGGGCCAACAATTAATTTCAATTGAAATAAAATACGATTAATAACAAATAATAATAATAATAATGGAGACGCCTAGTTTTATTTACAATTGGTCAAAAATTTTCATTTTAAAATGTGTATATATATATAGTTATAATTTTTATCTCTTTCTCATATGTTTTCATATATTGTACATAATATACTTTTATCAAATAGAAAAATTCTTATATAACCAAAAAATAAAAAAATGTTGAATATATAAATTTATCAATTGTATACACATATTATAGTGTAACTGTACATGTAAAAATAAAAAAAAAAACCTACTCAAATATATGACTGGTACACAACAGCAAAATAATAAAATAAAAAAATCACCCAAAAAGTTTTCCATCCACCTCAAACCATTATATCCGACTCTGATATTTTTTGTGTATTTTATCTTTCACAATATTCAATCCAAATCAAATTCACCATTCCCCAACATTTTGGGATACTCGTACGAGAAAAAAGTATGTGCATATATATATATGTATATATATATATATCATTTTTTTGCTTGCTACATTTTTCCCCATTTCCACTAGCTTTTTATTTTATTTTTATTATTTTATCTTCTTCACGGACACACAACAAACAGCATGAAAAATACAAAATGTATATACATACATATATATAAAAACCATCTAAATAACAACAGCAACAAAAACTAAAAATGGGAAAATGCTTGGGATTTTTATTTTCATTTTTCACATCACATCCACAAACACATATCATCATCATCATCATCATCATCACCGTCGTCATCAACCGAGGAAAATTTTCTGTATACTCCATACTATTCACATACATAATATGAAAAACTATACACAAAAATAAATTCTCAAGACCGATGTGATCAGTTATGTACCCTCTACCCGAAATACTGGAATAAAAAAAAAAAAAAAAAAAAACAAGACTAGACGAAACGAAATGCGACGAGACGGAAGAGAATCCTGAACATTTTATACATACAGAGAAAATATTATTTTATTGATGATGATAGTGTGATAGCGGGGGTGTATGTCGGGCGTATGTAGTTCGGTGGCGGTGGGTCGAAAAATAAAATAAAAATTGTAACATGTTTTTCCTAACAAAAAAAAAAAAGTTTTCTCGTATTTTCTATCTCTGTTGTTTTTTTTTTATCGAAACTAGCACAAAAATAGAATTGTACTTTCCGATATATATATATATATATATATATATATATATACATATATATATATATATATATATATATATATATATATATATATATATATATATATATATATATATATATAAATGTACATTTCGACTTTATGTTTCGTTCTCTGGTCCTTTTGATGATGGTTTGGGTGGCGAATTCGGTTTGGGGATGAAAGAGTGTTGATGATGATATAGAGAGATAGTGAAGTAGTTGTTTGATTTTAGTTGAGAGGTGGGGGGTTTAAATTGAGACAAATATCCTATTTTCACAACTATAATCTTTTTGTTTTTTCATTTTAGTATATTCTACACACACACACATATATACATATAAATGTGTATACATTTGTTAAGCAGGGTGTAAATTTGAAAATTTGCTTAGAAGAGCACATACACATATGTATAAGAAAATGTCTAGGTTTTTCGTGGAAAAATATTACAAATTAATAGCGAATCTATACCAATATAATGTAATGCAATAGGAGATATATGAATTATCTAACTATATCATATTCACAACCACAATGGTACTTTACAATATACAGTATAAATAATATTTCCTTCGTCACATGTCCATAACATATTGATTTTGTAAATTTTTATTCGGGAGGAGAGTTTGTATTAGGAAATTTTTTGTAGACTTTATGTATGTGTGTGTGTATAAAACTAAAAATTCACCACCTAGAACAAACGAGAGATAAAATATTTTACCAGAAAAACTTTATAATAAGTTTTTTATTATAATAAATGTATTTTACATATGTGGCATTTCCCTTATTTTCCATATCTTCTTATCTTAGCGTATATTTTGTATATATGAACATATATATATATATATATATATATATATATATATATATATATATATTATTTTAAATAGGGTATAAAGAAAATCACCCTTTTTTTTATCATATTTTCTTTAAAACTAGAAAAATAAAAATATAAAATCGCCTTAGACTGGACTTATTTTATATCCTTTTTTTCATATCATCCCATTTTTATAACAAAAAAAAAAATAGAATAAAATAAAACATAAAAAAGGAAAATCTTACCTAACCTTAGAAAATATATCCATTCAAATATCAACATCTTTTACTTATATGTATATCTACACATAGAGCGTATATACATATATGTATATAAAAAAATATATATATATATATTCGGTCCGAATTTTTCCGTATTGATTTATTGCTTTTGAATTTCAGTTTTTAGTTTTTCCTCTTATTTGGTTTTTCTCATTTTTATTTATTTTTTGCTATGCTATATGTGTATATTCGGTATGGTTATTGTTGGTGGAAAATGTTTATTCTGTTTATTTTTTTTTCTTCATGTTGAATCAAATGTGGAAAATGGAAAATTATATATATACATAAGAGTTCCATATACAATTATAATTTTTTTATTTTCGAATAAATAATGTCCGAATAATAATATTACATACAAGTATATATGGGGTACATATATCTCTATATATTTATGTGTGTATGTATGTATGTACACGTATGTTTACATAAGAATAGGAAAATTATATTTATATATATATATATATATATATATATATATATACATAAAAAAAAAACTTTATTGAGAGGAAGGAAAGCGGCAACAAAAAAATCAGAAAACTCAAGAAAAATAAAAATTATAGGATAAATTAGAACAAACTTTTGGAAAATTCCAAGTATTAGAGATATATAAAATAGATTTATTAATACGAAATATATATATATATATATATTTGAGGGTAGTAGCTCTACTAGAAAAAAGAATAAAACAAAACATACCCAGCACTAAATGCCGACACCGGAAAAATCGAAAATTGGTGAAATTATTATATATGGTGTGTTATGCTTATAAACACATATATATATAGCACATTATATATATATATATATATATATATATATATATATATATATATATATATATATATATATATATATACATGATTATTGGAAAAGTACTTAATATACAATAATATATAAATACATATTATTAGATAGAATAGATTTTTCTTTATCTAATGGGTATATTTGTCGAGAGATAGATTTGATTGAGATTTAAAAGGTGAACTAAATTATATTTGAATTTCTTTTAAGAGCGCGGCTAACTATCAATAGACAACAATATATATATATATACAAAATACTCAAATATTTGAATAAAATGACATTTTATGTCTTAATTTAAATATTAATCATGATCCTGTAAAATTTATCTCAGAAATACAGAAATCCGATCAAAATACTTTATGTGTCAACATACTTTAGGGCAAAGTATCTTAAAGCAAAAACCTCTAATTAGCTTGAAAAAAATTTTACATTTTTTTTTACTGACGACTATTTACCAAATGAAAAATATCAATTTCCATTACTACACAAAACCACTAAACTTTTTTTTTATTCTGTTTTTGTTTTATATACTAAAGCTGTTTCTGAGGATATTATTTTTTGTTGTTTTACGTTTTGATGACAAAAAAAAAATCTTCTTCATATTTCGTTTCCATTATCATTTGAACTTCTTGTGCTTTTCATTTTTTGTTTTATTTTAATGAAAAAAAATTAAAAAAAAAAAGATAACACAAAAAAGGACATTCAATTGTTTTATGAGCTTTTATTTTTCTTGACACAAAAAAAAAAAAAAATATTTGAAAAGAATCACAGCAACAACAAAAACAGAAAAAAGCTCATTGGGATAATACGTGTATGTATATGTGTATATAATACGTACGTTCGTGTGAATGAGAGACATTGAGCTTGTTCAGAAGATTATATAATAAAAAATTACTTTTGATTGTGAAAATACAATTAAAATGTATAAGACACAGTATCATGATTGAATGAACGTTAAGATTCCTCGAATTCGAAACCACCATCATGTCTTTGACCTTATTAATTTTATGATGTTTGATTTAATTGTTGTTGTGTTTATTGTACAACCTCCCCGGTCCGACAAAAAAAAAACCGAATAATTTTTGGCCACCCTAAATATATTTTATCATTTTTGTGTAAAAATAGTCGGTCGTTGATGTTACGCTTCGTGGATGAAAGTCAACCGCAAAGTTTTAAACAAAATAAAAACTAAATAGTTTTTTTTTTGTTTTGTGTATACGCTAACCACCAAAAGCAGATGTCTCATTCCACAAGCTTAAACTAGCCCAGCGCATAATTTTCATCTTCATCGCCTACATTTTATAATTTTTTTCCAATTTTTCATTTATTTTTTTTTTGTGTTGGGTTGTTTTTGTTGTCCAACCAAACAGTAAGAAATAAAAAATTGTCATCTTTTCGTTTTTTTTTTTCGGGGAGGTCGAGGATGGTTTGTTATTATTGTACAAAAAAAAAAATTTTTTTTTCCATATAATTTTATTTATTTATTTATTTTATTCAAAAAAAATTTATTTCTTATCTGGAAATAACCACCTAAACCACCCCTAAAATACAAGAATAAATTTTCTTACTTTTGAAAAAAAAGGAAAACAAGAATATGTGTATGTTCGGGGGCTCTGAACCATATTCAAAACTATCTAGCATATTAAGTTGTTTACGGCCTTTTCCAGTGGCGATCCCATAATATTTTTTTTTATGTTTTTTTTTACACATTTTTTTAAGAATTTAAAAAAAAAAGCCTATACGTATATGTAAACCCACTCCATCCTATTTCAACCCTATCAACATTATATATATTTCCATATAAATACATATATACATCCTTAAAAATGAATTGACGAGAAAAGGAAAAACAAAATATAAGAAAACAATTTTTGGTACGTTCTTTAAATCTCACACTAAGTTTCCATGCCCGTTGGTTATTGTATCCTTGTTTTTCGTTCTAAAATATATGTTTTTCTATTTTCCTTTTTTTACTGTACATATGAACATATATTCGATCTACATATTTTTTTTTGTGTACATAATATATAGAAGAAAATTTTTATGTATATGGGCAGCAATCATCAAAAAGTCAAATTATGTTGTTCTGAATTCGTATCTTGTTGTTTAAGAGATATTCTCGGTTTAATATTGGTACTTTGTCCAAACTAATTCAAATCGATTCATAATACAGTGTTAAAAAAAAAAATTGATCGTTAATATTATGATCATTTTAATAGTAAGTCGACGACTTTATATATAAAATTTTTTAAATGTTAGACGATGATGCTTTCACCTCGTCGCTTTCTAATATTGTTGAATACTTATTTAAAAGATTATCATCATTATACTTCAAACATTATCTTGATATACATCCTGATTTTTATATGTTTATTATATTTTGATTTAAAATATGGCGAAATTTTGGTATTGTAATTAAAATTAAAAAATTTATAAATAATAAATAAAATTAAATTAAAATATATATTTCTTATTTTTAATTATGTGTAAATTAGTCGTAACAATTTAAATAGTAAACTTACCGAAATTATCAGCACCATGCATTCCCGATGGTCCCGGTAGTAGTCCGGGTATTCCTTGTAATCCTAAGAAAGCACCAGGAAATGTTGGGGTACGTGGATGATCCATTGAACCGTTCATTCCATCCATTGGACCATCATCTAAATCACCACGATCGGAGGCATCACTGCTATTTGAATCTTCACCAGTACTTTGAGCCTGTATTGATGCTAAATCAGGATGTGACTAAATTAAAAATAAAAAAAAAAATTTAAAAATATTATTATAAATTAATTTTAATAATTAAAATAAAATTTACCTGTGACGATGGTACTATCAGCGTTGGCCCACCTTCTAGTGCTTGTCCTAATAATGATTCTCTCAATTCTAAACTATGATCACGTGATTCTCGCGACCTATCACGATTTCGGTGTAGTATATCACGATCCATTTCACGATCACGTGATCTATGCAATGGATGCTGTGTTAACGGTGATAAATGTTCGCGTAAACGTTCCGGACTTAAGCCATGCTGTACACGATATAATTCAGCACTTTTAACACGTTTCTGTGGAGGTGGGTTTGGTGTATTTTGATTCGATCGTTCATCCGATGATGGTATATCCCATGGTAATGACGTTGAGGTCTGCAATTATTTTTGTATAAAATTAGAAAAATTTTTATGAATTTTTTTTTTTTTTTATGAAAGACTTGAGTGATACGAAGTATTGTCAAAAAAATTATAAATTACAAAATGTTTTTAAAATAATAACAAAAAATGTGACATTACTTTTCTTACCGGTGATGCCTTGAGCTCTTGAACTCCAGGCGTTGACAGTGATGCACTTATTTGTGAATTTAGTGTTCGGCTAATATGTGTTCCTGGTATCAGCGATGATGATGAAATTGTTGTTGGTGTTATTGTTGATGTTGACATAGGATTTCCATGAAGATTATTATTATTACTACTGCTATTATTATTATTACCTGTTGGTCCTGTTACATCAGCTAAACCTCTAACTTGTAATAATTGGGCGGTTTTTAAAAAATCACTTAATTGCTCGTGTCCTATATGCACTTCACCATTATACATAAACCTATATTTTTTGTTGTTGTAAAATTAGTAAATCGATTCGAACACATTTCGATATTATAACTACTTACCTTAGTAAACTTTCAACATCTTCGGCTCGGACATCCCTCAATATAACAATGGGATGTTCGCATGGATTTGCTTTTAATAATTTTCTAAAATAAGGACTACAAGCACTTAATACTACTTTATGGGCCGTAAACGATTTTTGATCACAGGCCAATGTAACATCAACAAAATCTTCTTCGTCGCGTAAATGACGAAACGACGACAATATCGACTGTTGGAAATCGTTCCATTTGAGCGAATATTGTTGTTCCGAGGGTGATGGCGAAACTGGCGGTTCCATTTTAACACCACCAGTATTATTATTTTCAACTGTTGTATTATGCATTTGGGTTGTTTCAGTCATCTAGTCTCATCGAAAAAAATTATTTTTTTTTGTGTTTAATTTTTTTTTTACTTTAATTTAATTTCGTATTTAAATTTAATTAATTTTTTTTTATTTGTTTATTTATTCTCTCGTTTTTTATTAGTAGTAGTTTTGTTTATCACATATTTTCTTATTTTCATTTTAAATTATTTTTGTTGTTGTTGTGGTTGTCTTGTGTGGCTTTGTGTCGTCGTCTTTTTTAAAATAATAATTATAATTAACAATAATAAATTACGTTTAAAAAAAAATAAAATAAAATAAAAAATAATACTAATAAAATTATATTATTTTACTATCGATGATGACATATTGTGTTGTTTCGCGGCGCGTGATACTGGATAAAATTAAGGACGGAATCTGAAAGTAAAAAAAAAAATAAAAAATTAAAATAAATTAATTTTATATTTAGTTAGATATCTACTTTGCAATAATACATAAAATTTACGAATTAATCATATACTTATACAATTTGGAAATTATTGACGATTTAGAAATTATAAATTTGGTGTCAATTTTAAATTTTTATTTTTTTTTAAAGTATGTGAAAGTCTTACATACATAAGTAGTGAGGCGGAAGATAAATTAATGATTTAATAATTTTGTCATCAATTTTTTTTTTCTAATTAATTTCGTTGCGATCATTTTATACGAGATATATACATACATCATAAAATACATGTGTACATACAATAAATTTTAATACTTTTGTATGACATTACACTATACTATGTATATATTATACATATATTTATTTATGTTTCGCAACATACACAAAATAAATATATGTATGTACCCATCATAAAAAAAAAAATTATTCAACAATGGAAAGACTAATTAATTAATTTTTGTTTTATTATTTATTTCTCTGTATGTGAAAATATTATCAATTGTTAAAAAAAAAAAAAAAAATTGTTAAAACAATTAAAAATTAAATGAATGGTAGATTGTTTGTATTTTAAAATACACAAAAAATTGTGGCTGATATAAGTTAATATGGTTTTAAATTAAACTTCTTATAAAAATTAGGCTAAAATATAATTTTATTTGTCTCGTCGCGATATTAAATTTTTTTTATTAGGAGTAATATGATTACAAAATTTGATTATGAAATGGGTGAAATTTAAAATTAGATTATGTAAAATTTCTTACAATTAATTTGTTCAAAAATCAAGAACCATGTCAAATGATAATAACATATACAAGTATGTTCTTTTAATTCGATTTAAAATATTTAAATTTTAAAAGTAACATTTTTCAAACCAAAACAAATTTGATCAAACTTAAAACAATTGCAAGGATCCAAATTAAAATGATTAAGAAATTTAGTCGAATTCAAATTTTTTATGCAAAAATTTAAAACAACGAACCTTATAAATTATCTATTATGAGAATAAAGTTAGTTAAAGTTTGAGTCAATATTTCATTTGAAATTTATTAAAACTACAATAATCGTTGGTCTAATTAATTTTTTTTTTAAATTTTAACGAAAAAAGTTTGAATCGGCTATGATTAAAAAAAACTTAAATTGATTAAGGCAGAATTTTAGCTGAAGTCAAACAACATTTGATTTTTCACATAAAAATGCCACAATCGAAAACTAAAATTTTGCCTCTGAATTTTGTTTTTCGGTACGCAGTTTTAGCTTAGTACAGGTAACCCTCCTATAACACAATATAATGCAATATGGGTTCATTATTACATAAAAAAATCAATGTAAATCTTCTAATCTAAGATGAGTATTACTATTCAAAATCGGGCAATTATTTTATTGCACAATTTACGCATATTCATAATTTGGTCTAATCCATTGCCTAAAATATCACATCAGAAGACCATTGCAATGAATCTTAGACATAACTGATTCAAAATCACCTTCTGTTGGAGTGCGGAATCTATAGCCCAACACCGTAAATGTTACATACTCCAGCCTTGACTAAAAAAAGCGTCGCAATTCTTTCGTTGAATTTCGATTCTAGCATTTTTTTTACCCAATTCAGGTGATTAGAACATTGCCTGATTATTACAGTGACACAATTGCGTATATATTTGGCACCAAAACTACCGCACTCAATCACTTCTTTGTCCTCAACTTTAATGGGCACATGATTGGAACACTGTCCGAGATTCACTGATCCAAAGACTAAAATTAAAGTGGTTTCACGTTTGTTTGGAACATCTTTAATTTATTTAACGTTTCATTTGTTTTTACCTCTTAAAGCTGTTATAACGCAAAGCATCATTAGAGCTTATCACACCGTTACATAGAATAGGTTACCGAATGCTGACAAAAAAATAATATAGACCATCACAATGAACGTGACACGAACAATATTCGAACTGTGGCTAATAAATTTAAACCTCATGCTTCGTTAGCCACTATCGTTAAATGGCCCCCACCTGTGTACCATTTTAAATGTACATAGGACATTTAAATAAAATTACCAACTGCTTTTAAACTTAAAATGTTTGAGTTTAGTTTCGAAATAAATTTTGTTCAGAATGGCCGGAATTGTAAATATTCGTAGAAAGAAAAATTACTGTGAATGTCGGGAAGTATATCCAAGCCCCAGCAAAGATCTTATGAGTTTTGATTTTGGAAACGTAAAGTTTTTAGCGTAATATTTTTTGATTGAAAATTTCGAGGAATGAAATTTCGAAGCAAATTCGAGGTGGTGGGCTAACTATACTGCCAAAAAATTAGCATTTTTTTTATGCGCTACTAAAGTTACCCCGGATTTCAAAGTGATGTTGCTGAGGATATGAAACTGCAGGAAAATTGCAAACTTGTTTTAAAATTCCAACGGTTATTGCGGGGCATTGGGTTGCACTCATGTGAAAATATTAATGCTGCAACATTTTAGTGATAATTATATCCACGCTTAAATAAACAAGTCACTTGCGACTCGAATAAGAAAATTTCCAGTGTTGATCTCCAATGGCCAGGAGCTTGTCTACTAAGGGAATATACGAATTAACACCATCGTTGTTAACGCCGAAAAAAGAGCCTACCAACAGGAAGAATTAAACTTCAATAAAATGCATGCCATTGAGAGAGTGATTATAGAAAGGTTTTTTATTTTGGGTAATCTGGCTACTCAAAAGATTCCAAATACTGAATAGATTTGTTCCATAGTTTTGCACAATACAGATAGGAAAGCATTTAAATGATGTATATGAAATCGATTAAGACGCAAGCAACAGAAGATGTAGTTCCGATAAGGAATACAATAGAGTAAACGAAGATGGAGACCAACAACTAACAATGCAAGATCAACAGAAAAGAGCATCAAGGAAATTTTGATAAAATATGTTATATAACTTTCTCTTTTATGAATTCTCCGTCTAAACTCTCCTATCGCGGAGTTATTTTTGATTCGGAGGCCTACACCTATTGCCCCAGATTTTTTTACTGAAAACTGTATTTTCGTCGAAATTCTTTAAGTCTATAAATTCTTTCTTCCATTCCAATTAGTATAAAGAAGAATCAATTAGATTCTCATAAGTATTGCCTTAACATTTTCCAGTAAATCCTTGTTAGTAAAACATCGAAAAAGGTTTAGCTTCTACGGAAAAGGAAACTCTTAACCAAATTTACTTATTTTTATTCACTCAATTTGAACAAAATATAAGAATTTTAGTTATTTTTTGTTATTTATGAATCCAATATCAAATGTGGCAACTCTGGGTGCAATTTGTATTGGCCATAAGTTTATTCTTTTTATAAGAGCCATAATTTCGAAAAAATAATTAGGTGTCCTGACATATTTATTTAAGTAATACTGTAATTTTTTTCATTGTTCAATGTTGTGTGCCTTAATCGATTTTTCAAACTAAGTTTCAAATTGTTCAAGCTTCCGCTATTGCCTCATAGGTGGTAGGTAAAAAAAGTATTTTTTAGAGGTAACTTTTCGGTGACTTTTTTACAAAAAGTATAAAATAACTAAAACATTTGTAAACTATAAATAAACTATAATAATTTTTGGTTTAGTTTAGTTTCAAGTTGAGGTACAGTTGGTGACTTTTGTAGTAGTGCCATCTATCTAGATATAGCATGAACTAATTCGTTACAATTTAATTTAGTTAGTTTAGCCGATTAAGGACCACAGCATAAGGATAGTATTTTTCGGTAAATTTTAGGAACTAGGGCTAAGCCTTTTTCCAGTGTCGGATGACAAAGTACTATTTTACAATAGGAATATTACTATTAACAACTTGTGGCCATATCTTTCCCCAGCAGCTATTAGGCTTAGATTTTTTAATGTCGGAATATGCTAATGCGATATGCATTAGCATCCATCACAGATAAATATTCGTTATTATCCATTTGATCTTAAATACATCTGACCGTTGACTTGATGTACAGTGCTTTAAAAGTAAAGAGATTGTTCCTTGATCTTTTTTAGGAATAAAGGAATACAACTTTAGTATTTTCATGCTGCAAATCTTTCAGATGGCCGAGGGCGCTTTTAATAAGCATAATTGCTTTAGAAGGAAATCATTTTTCAGTTAAGTATTTTTTCACATTTTAAAAATATTAGCAGTAATCTATGCTTTGCTATTGGCCATCCAATCAACAGGAAAACTATTAATATCTATCCTCTTGAATGCTTGTGGTGTTTTTGACATATTAGGGACCGATCACACGGTCTTTCACTGCGGTATGGCTACCAGCTGTTTTAAAAGATCTATCTGCAAAGGTTCTTGTTGAGAATATTTTTAACTTTATTCTCACAAATTATGAGATTTTCCCGTTTTAAATTTTTCAAACCGTGTTAAAGCGAAATCGTGTAAAAAAAGTACCGTGTAAATAGGGGGATGTATATTTTAATTTATCACGTAGGAAAATCACTCTAACTCACCTAATTAAAAAATATATTTCTCTAGTGCACTGATTTTTCTGTAACTTAAAGATTTTCGTAAAATTTAAGACAGTTTTTAAACGATTTTAACAGTTTACTGGAAACACTTATACTTATAGTTTTAATTTTGTTTGACAAATGTTATAAGAATGTGGTAAAACATGTAAGTACAAACAATTAGAGTAAAGTTTCTTTTAAAAAGTGACAACAGAATAAAAAAAATGAAATAAACTTAGGATTTAATGCTGTGTGCCTTAATCGACTTTTCAAACTAAACTTTTCCAATTGTTAAAGCTTCCGCTATTGCCTCATAGGTGGTAGCTGAAACTTTTTCCGAGGTAACTTTTCAGTGACTTCCACAAAAAGTATAAAATAACTATAATAATTTTAAGCTGTAAATAAATTATAATACTTTTTGGTTTAGTTTATTTTCAAGTTGAGGCACACTTAGCCACTTTTGTCTACTTCTGTGTAGTTCCATCTATCTAGAAATAGCATGAACTGACTTGTTATAATTTAGTTTAGTTAGTTTAGTCGGTTAAGGCATACAGCATTAATCTAAATGTAAATTCCAACGATAATATTTCGACTTCCACTTATTACCAAGATCGTATATTGGATTTGTTTCGTCCTGAGGGCGACTAGTATGTTTTATCCTTTTTTAAATTAAAATTTTTTAAATTCACAATTTAATTGTGATAAAGTCTTTTGTTATCTAAATAAACTAAATCAAAATTGATCACTTGGCTCTGATGAAATTCCAGTTTTTGTTTGAATCACTTGCTCTATCACTGATTTTCAACAGGGTCATGAGACTAGTAACAAATCTAACATTGAGAATTAAAGACCAATAAGTATGTTTGAGGTGATATCCATGGTTTTTGAATGTATGATTCGTGACTACCCGATTTTACGAATAACTCATCGTTTGCTAACCTGGAATATACAGTAAAGCATTCAATCTAAAACGATTGAGCAGATCTAACGAAAACTTAGATTTTTGAGAAATCAGAATACTTTCGTATTCCATAACAAGATTTTTGACTATGCTTTACGAAATTAATTTGTGTTAAAATTTTCAAAATCTTGATTTAGTATTATTTATTAATACTAAAGTTGAAATTACTTGTTTAGTAATTTTTGAAGTGATATTCGAATGGAATTAAAGACAAATTTTTTCAGATCAAGAAAAATTCTTTTAAAATTTTACTTCACTTTCCAGGACGAAATCTCACCACAAAACTTTTTTATTTTGAATCAGACTGCACAAAAACCCATTAAAAACAGCGAAAAGTTAAAATCTATTTAGAAACAACATACTTATATGTTTATATGTAAAACCAAAAGAACGTGAAAACATTGTTTGGTTCTTTAGTTTTTTTTTGTCATCTTCGTGACAAATTACATTCATTTGTCATGCAGTCGTCTGCGGCACACGCTAAATCCAAAAAAAAAAAATTACTCGACTATTTTAATATTTATGTTTTTGAATCATGAAACATGAATTAAAATTCAAGTATTTCTTATAAACATACTTGTACATAGTATATATAGTTACAAAGGAAACAAACGTATAAAATTTATAACCGATAACGACAGTGTAATTACATAATAAATGTAAAAGCTCTTATTGTATTTTTTGTTTTTTGGTGTGTATGTATATATACAACAAAAATCGTATACATATTACATACACACATATATAAGTCCTGAGACTTATATTCACAATTTAGACGAAATAATAAAAATTCTAATTAAATCGTTACAAAAAGCTCGTCTCTCTTTTCATTTGTCATAAAAAAAATATTTTATATGTACATACATATTATAATTACACTTTTCTAGCCCTTGCTATATACTAAAACTACACTGCACGTATTAACATATAAAATTATAAATGTGCATTAGAAATATAATAATTTTTCTCTTCTGTGTAATTCTAATACAAAATATAATAATATAACTTTGCCATTATAATTTCTATTGTAGCAGCTTTTGCTTTATTTTTTTTTTTTTTTTTTTTTGTGTACAACTATTTTTATTATAATTATAATAATTTTTAGTAGTTACTGCGCCTGACATTATACAAAATGCTGTTTTATATAAATAGCAAAAAAACTTCCAACTTATAACAAAAAAAAAAAAAAAAAAAAAAAAAAAAAAAAAAAAAAAATGAGGTTAAAAGAAAAAAGCTTTAGTAAATGAAAAACAATACAAAAAATATAATAAAATTACAGTAAATTTAGGGGATGATGATGATCATAAAAAAAAGCTTTATACGAATAAAAGAGATAGAAAAATTGATTGGGTGTTTTTTTGGAGTATATTTTGTAGTTGATTTTCATATACATTTACAACTATATATATATGGTGTGTGCTTTATATATCTATATGTATAGAGAGATAGTGTTATGGTGTTTCTCTCTATTTATATTTTATACTATACATTTTCCGATAGGAAAGGAAGTGTTGCCTAGCTGCCGGCGTTTGGCCAATATTTTAACTTTTCTTTTTTTATTCTATTCTCATGCCACTGATATATTTTATATTATTGTCTATTTTATATATGTAATGTTTTTACTGCTGCTGCTGCTGAGTCTATATGGTGATACAAAAACTATTATTTTATATATTTAAGAGACATTTACTTTATAAATTACATTGTGCTATAATTTGTATAGTGTACTAATTAGAATATATATATATATATATATATATATATATATATATATATATATATATAATATATATATATATATATATATATATATATATATATATATATATATAATATATATATATATATATATATATATATATATATATATATATATATATATATATATATATATATATATATATATACCAAAGATTTGCGTCGTAGTGTGGTTCCTAAAAAATTTTTACGCAAAACGAAAAAACGCAAATCGGAGTGGATATTTACATTAGAATATATAGAAAATCTTGGAATAGGTTCAAAAAGTTGAGTAAAATATCATATTTTTTTTATTTTTAGTGTAAAAGGACTTCTATTTCAATATATAAGTATATCACAAAAATTGTATCATTTTAAATTAATTAAGTTACATATTTAAATTCATTTAAGAGCAAAAAGTTTTTTTTTTAAAAATATTAACATTTTAGTTTGGATGGCAATTTTTTCGCATAAGTTGGCTTATAGTACCTTATTGAGTTTAATACTCCTCTCACAATATTGAGATTCTTTCAGGGTCATCACTTTTAAACATTTATAATGTCTCGTCAATCGAACGCTACAGATAACAATCGAACGCTACAGATAATCGAGCTGTCGTTAGTTTCGATTCTTGCACTAATTCCTCAACATTTTTAATTTTCCAATCCATATCTGCTCTCATTGCAACCATATCTTGATTGGTAATGCTGTTACCATCCTCGTAGTTTAACATTTCTGCCAAATCTTCTTCTTCCATGCCATGAAAACTAACACTGTGAGCAATGTTAGTGATAATTCCTCGAATATCTTCATCCAAGTGTAAAAGAATACGAACACAATCAGATTAAAAAAATTGCACCGCCATTCATATTTGCCATTCATATTCAGATGCTGTTGTTTTTCCAAAACTTAATTGAGATTTTGTTGTTGCTATTCGTTGCTTTAATTAGTTGTTTAAACATTCTCCGCAGATAGTACGATTTAAAATTAGTACGAAGTAACCATTTGATCCATGGGCTGAATCATGGATGTTGTGTTCGGTGGTAAAAATAAAAATTTGACATCTTCACACATATCATCCAATTAAAAAGGATGAGAATAATTTTCGCTTGCACTTTAGTTCTAGAATTGCACAATTAAGCGCCCAATCTTTTTATTAATGCCTTCCATTGATCTAGGATCCGCGGAGTAGTAGATCAAATATGGCTTTAATTTATAATCACAGATAGCAATTTTCTTCAAGTAGAAGCGTTTAACGCTCCTTGTTTACTTGGCCTAACTAAAAACTTACTATGTGTCTAACTACAAACCTAACAGCAAACAAAGGACAAGCGGTTACATATTCTATTTTGACCGGCAAGTTCCTATATGAAGGGAATATATATAAATTAGGGTCTCAAACCCCGACAATTTTGGGTTCGGGTTCAGGTTTTACTATTTTAAAAATTTTACTTATTTTTCTAAGAAATTTTCATTCAATTAGACACGCTGTGACGTTAAAATTAATTTAAGGGCTGTAAAAGCCCGCTCCACACTGAATTGTGTTGCTGAAACAGCAACCACAATCTTCCCATAATAACTTCCAACTTCCCTGACCAACTTCCCATAATAATGGGGTATCCAATTTATGGTTTTCGGAACTCAAACATTTTTTCCTTTGGAATTCTGGGAAAAGTTTGATATACAGCAAACTCATTTTTTTTAATAAAATCAACGCATTTGGCGTCTTCATTTTCTACGCTTTCTATAGCTGCCATCAAATTATTTTCTTTGGGCTTCTAGATTTCTTCCAATACGTCGCGGTCTTTTTCATCATCCGATGAACTGGGGAATATTCTATAGAAACCTCTTTATTTCCTCCAATTTTTTGTCGAGTCGATCCGTTTAGTCAGCTTAACATGAGCTAATCAGCTGTCTCAAGGATATCCAGAAGATTTCAGAAAACTGAGAGACATCTGAGAGGAACGATCGATTTAAAGTCCTAATTTCACTGTGAAATCACCATTTTGTGGCGTGGATGTGCAGCAGGAGCTAAGACAAGTTCGAGATGTTGCTTTTAGTCAATGCATAGTAAGAAGACGCTTAAAGAAAGCCAACCTCACTCCAAGACGGACCAAAACTGACAACACGCCACAAAGATCCTAAAATATGCTCGTGAACACAACAGTTAGAGCATCGAGCAATGGAGGTCCGTTCTATTTACTGACGAGTGAAGGATATGTCTCCAAGGTAGAAATTAGGTTAGAAGCCGTAGAGGAGGCCAAACATAGGACAAACTAAAACCGAGGGTCCGAGCCCGAAATCCTGTACCATCCTTACATCAGTGCCCTCAAGTTTGCGTTGGATCAGGAGTGGGGTGCGATACCCCAAGTCGTTGTCAAAACCTTAATAAGTTCAATGGCGGGGGGAGGGGCCATTACTAAGTATTAACCAATAAAATTGTTTTTTATTGGCTTGAATTTTTTGTTGTATTTTAAATTTAAACATCCCCCACATTTTTTTTCATAATCATTAATTTTGGTTTTATTATCATTCAAAATTAATTATAAAAAAAAAAACTTCTGCACCAATTTTCATGAAAATGTCATTTTAAGTAAAAATATCAGTCTTACAAAAAAAAAAATGGATTTTATTCGATTTAGTTGCTCGAAAATGTATGAAGTACGTGACTAGTAACTGAAGCAAATAAATTTACTGTCAATACGAATAAAAGTAAAGTGGTTAGGTGATAAATAATAAATTGTAACAATTAACTTATCAAAAACCAATTTGTTACAGGATGATCCTAAAATGTGTAGACTTTCTAAATGATTATAATCTGAATACTCATAATTTCAATATTACTTATGACTAACAGTTGTAAAAGAGAGGACTAATTTGTCGAATTTGTATGCACGCACATTTGATTTATGAAAATGTGTATATTTTATAGTAGTATTCATAATAATATCGAAAGCTTTTGATTAAAGTTATCAACCGTTACAATCAGGCCACTATTATGTGTTTTATTGGTATATTCATAAGTATTCGTAAATTTTTGGGATAACTTTGGTCAAATTTGTATGCACAAAAATGATTTATGGAATATATAAATATTTTATAGCAGTTACATATTTGCATTGATGTCGAAAGCTTTTGATAAATGTACCAGTCTAGCCATCACAATTAGTTTCTGATTAAACTCTAGTAATAATAACTAACTAGTAATAATAACAGTCCCTTCCAGGTTTAGTAACAGGTTATTTATGACCAAATTCCAAAGAAGGGGGGATAATACACCACTTTGCGGTGTACCCCTACTTACTAATCTACGGATGGATGATATAGCTAGGTTCGCCGTTATGACCCTGCCTTTGAGTATTTGATCAATCCAGCTTCTAAGTGTCACATCCACCCCCAAATTTGAAAGTGCTTACGTGATCACCTCTGGTTTGACATTATTAAAGGAACCCTCAATATCACAAAAGGTCACCAAAGAGAAATCCTTATATTCGAGGAACTTCTCTATAGGGCATAAGAGGGAATGGAGAGAAGTTTCCACCGATTTTCCCTTACTTTATGCATGCTGACACGCTGACAGCTTGCAGGCTCGATTGAGCCTTTGAGGTAAGCCTCTATCTGTCTTTCTAGAATTTTCAAGAAATAAGAAGATAAGCTAATAGGCCTAAGGTCTTTGGGATTGCAATGAGAGCGTTTTTCCGCCTTTGGTATAAAAATTACATTTACTTCAGTCTATTTCTTTGGAATGTGACATAGTTCGAGGCTACTTTTGAAAATCACCTCAAGTCAGGAAAACAGTTCAACCAACATTTTACTTCAACCAACATTTTCTACTTGCAACAATAACGCATTTCTAGTACCAGCGCTTAAATTATTTCTGAAGAAACTTCATTCAATGCAATTTTCAAACCACAGTATCAAGCAATTTGTCAAGAGCTTTATTGGTTTCAAGTTGCTGTTCAATAAATCGGATCTGTTTAAATCCCCTATTAAGTGACAATCATCACTTAAACTGACAGAAATGGAATTTTCTTAGTCGTAACAAAAGTTTATCGTCACAAAAAAGGAAATTTTTCGTCACTTGATAATTTCATGTGACAGCCTGAAAATACTTATTAATTGGAAAATCACAAAATACATTTTATATAGTAATGGACATTTGTCCTGTCACGATATTTCGATCGACTAAAGGAATACTCATTTTCATTTGATGTAATGCGACAGTTGTCACTTCATGTGAAGTGCTATGACCAAGAGAATGGGGGTTTAAAACAATGTTGTATAAGTTACTGGATTAGATAAAATTCCGTTATCGAGTTTTCTTTATAAAGGCTCCTCGGAGTAGTGAACGACTGGTCTTCTTTTGTCTGTGTAGAACAATACGAAGAGCAAACTCGATATCGAAACACAACCATCAAAGAAATCTTGTTTTACTTCAAAAGTTAGTGGGTATAAAAGTTTCAAAAGTATTCTTGATTTGAAATTACGAAGCATCTATAAAGAAATAAAGATACAAATAGGCTACAACTAGAAAGAAAATTAGCAAGATTTTGAGAAAACTACAACCAAAGACAAAATGATTAAAAAAAAATATGAAGTAACTGGTAATTAAAGGAAATTAGGTTACGGTTAACAAGTATAAACGTAGAGTGTTTAGGTAACCACCACCTCATCCATCAATAATAATATCTTATTTCATGATGATCCTTAAATTTGTGGGCTTTCTTAATTATTATATTTTAAATGTTCATAATTTTAATATCAGTATGTGTAATGACCGATAGTTGTAAACGTAATTGTAATTGATGGATTATAAATTTCGTCAATTAAATGTAAATGTACCCATTTTCGGTTCCACAAAGCATTACCCAATCAAAATTCGTATAGCGATTATTTTCTGAGGTAATCGAACGATTTTTAAATAAGGTCCGGTCTTATATATAAATAGGAAATCAAATTATTTTCAAACAATCATGAATCTCTATAATTGTACTCTACAACATTTATAACAGTAATTTGCCAAAAAAACTACAAAACTATTTAAGATTAATTCATCTTTAATAATATTCATCTTTAGTACAACAGTAAAACAAAAAAAAAAAAAAAAAAGAAAATAATAAACTAAATTAATTGAAACTAAATAAGTTGGCGTCTTCTTATATATATAATTTTATTTTTTCGATTAAAACAATTAAGAATAATTGTATTTCTAATTCTCTTGAACAAAAATATGTTTTCTATAGTTTGTTCGTGGCACACACAAAATAAAAAAAAAAATTGTCTATATACACCACTTTAAGCGCAAAACCGTTAATTTGTTATGGAGTTTTTTCCTCTCTTATTTTTGGTTTCAAGAAGCAATTACAATTGATGAATTATATATTTCTGTAAATTTTTTATTTTTTTGTTAAGAGGACTTAAGTCATCTTTCATGATCAACCCAAAATTCATCTGTCAAATTTTAATTATAAGTTTCTTATAAATATTCTTCATCGTAGTTTATTTTTTTTTTTTATATTTCTTGTGCTTAAATAAAAATTAATATCGAAAAAAATAACAAAATCGGAAGCTCCATATTGAATTATGATAAATTAGTTTTTTTTTGGGGTTTAAATAATTTTGGTTTTTTGGTAATTTATTTAAAATTATCTAATAAATAATTATACACATACCATATACCAAATATGTTGCATGCAACAATACGTTAAGCAACTCCTAAACGAAAGAAAACATATCTGACAGTTTCTTTAGAGACAACACAAATAAAGCAAATCAATTTAATAAATATTATTATATTATTATAATATATTATAGTATATTATAATATTATATAATAGTATTATATTATAATATTATAATAGTATATTATAATATTAAAATATTAAAATATTAAAATATTATAATATTATATTATTATAATATTATAATATTATAATATTATAATATTATAATATTATAATATTATAATATTATAATATTATAATATTATAATATTATAATATTATAATATTATAATATTATAATATTATAATATTATAATATTATAATATTATAATATCATAAAATTATAATATACAATTTTATAACACCTGGAGAAATAAACGTTTTATAAAAGTTAAGGTCAACGGTTCTGGACAAGCCTAGAATTTAGGTCTAACACGTATTAAATTAGGCAGTTTGCTACAACCCAAATCTTGCGATTTGCCAATATTTTATACGAAAAGCAGATGATTGCCAATTGTGAAGTAGAAGAGGCTGATGTGGTGTACAATTATTATGTGGATGAACAAGATACGGGCTCGGAACAAGATATCAGTAATAATGGAGATGAAATAGTCCGTCGGATCACTCAGGTGTCCTTACGTGGTGTCCTACTCCGTTTTTCACCGTGATCGTGATTCAAAAAACAGTGTGGACACATGTAGTGTGATTATTGCCGTTAATAACAACCTTGAATTTCATAAAATCAATCTCAGCTGTGACTATGTTGATATTCATGGGAGTTTATACACCGTTTGGCAGTACCGCTGATGAGTACCGCGGATTACTATATACCGCGGAAAGACGATGTGTTTATATGATTATTAGTTGATAACACTTCTAACTATGTATTTGATAGTTTTGCGAAATTTGAAATGCGTCAATTCAACACTATATTTAACAAGAATTGGCGTATTTTAGACCTACTTTTTTCATTTGCAGATTACGTCGACATTGAATCGTGTCCGGATTTGGCAGGACATTCTAGTATATATCATAGGACATAGACCACTTTTAATTAAAGTTTTTCATGTAGATTCTGATTTTAGCGATTCTATTATTACCGATTTAAAATATGATTTCAGGAATGCTGATGTACCGTCGCTAAACCTCTATTTTGATAATGTTGATTGGGCAACTTTATTACACTTATTGAACATTTCGGATGCTGTAACAAAATTTTATAGTATCGTGATGAGTAGTTTTGAATTATTTGTTCCAAAGGTTTTGATGGAAACGACTGATGCACTGCGGTTAAAAAATCTCGCAAATCGATGGGATGGAATTGCATTGCTTGATGAAAGTTTTAGTTTTTTCTGGGATGAAAAACTGGGATAACTTCACATACTTCTTTTTCACCTGGGGCCCAAGAAAAAAACCAATACCAAGATTGCCGATATCATCTCCAATGTAAAGCAACTTCTAGCCTCGAAACACCATTGTTAGCCACCGTTTTTTTTAAGGGAGGAACGAGTTACAAACGATATGGCTGATAAAGGATGGGCCATCTATCGGTTTAAATTTGAACCATCGGTTATTTCGAATCTGGCAATACTTATGTCATTCTATTCTGTCACAAAATTCAGTATATTATCTCCACTGAACGAAATGAATCGAAATTCATTTCCAAAACAAAGACAATTGGTCGGATAATGCACGAAAATGTCGTGCAAAATTTGGTCGTAGAGAAGGACCAACAGTGCCCGGTATACGCAAGTTTATTGTTAAAGTTCGTGAAACTGGTTTCATTGTTGTTGCGCCAAGACGTGAGCGTGTTCGTATAGTGTGTACATCCGAAAATATCGAAGCTGTGGCTTAATTCTTGAGTTCTCAAGAATTAAACATTTCACGCACCAGTCTACGTCGAACTTTGCGAAAAGATCTCGGTATGACGCCTTACAAAATTCAATTGGTTCAAGAGTTGAAGCCGCATGACCATCCGCAACGTATTCACTTCGCTAGATGGGACAACGAGAAACTGCACGATGATGTCGATTTTGTCAAAAAAATCATCCTTTCGGATGAAGCTCATTTTCATCTTGGTGGGTACGTTAATAAGCCAAATTGCCGTATTTGGAGCTCAGAAAACGTGGTCTTACAGAAGTCAATGTACCCATTACGAGTGACTATTTGGTGCGGCTTGTAGAGCGGCAGCATCATTGTGCCCATATTTCTTTGAAAATGATGACGGCACAACCATTACGGTCAATGGGGACATCTATTGACACATTTCTCATGTCACAATCGATTTATTACGTCAAACGTTTAAAAGCTGTTTAATTAGCCGAAATGGTGATGTCAATTGGCCGGCAAGAAGCTGCGATTTAACCCCGTTGGATTATTTTCTGTGGGGCGCCCGTTAAAGACAAGTGTTATGCCGACAAACCAGAGACAATTGGGCATTTGAAGGCCAACATTCGTGATGCCATCGCCGAGATACGACCTCATACTCTCGAAAAAGTGCTCGAAAATTGGTCCGATCGAATGGGGTACTGTGAGATTCCATCTCTAACCGGAACAATCGTACTTCAAAACAAAAAAATAAATTTGACAAAATTTCAAAACCGTTTTAGTTTTATTGCATTTTTAAATTTAAACTTTTAAATGGCCCACCCGTTATAATGTCATCAAACACGTCTGGTTTTCTTAGCGAATGCAACAATCCTAAACCGCGTGTCCGTTAATGTAAGTGACGGTCTGGTTAAGTTTTGACACTATCCATATTTATGTTTGTTGATATTTTTTATAATTGGGTAGTAAGCGCGGTCAACCAATCTTTGTTTAAGTTTAGCCGCCTCCTATATACGACAAGCCAAAGATGCTATGGTGAAAATCTAAGAATAACATGCTCGTTTAGAAGTATTTTACGAGGAATGTGCTGAAGCACTTTGGGAACTTTTTATCGAATTTACAAAAAATCTGAGGTTGATCCTTGTATCCCGAAAAAAGCTGATATTTAATAAGTAAAGTCTAAAGCTATAGTAGTGGACCGATGGCATCAACTGTCAAGTGTAACTTTATTACTTGAATTTTAAACTTAGATACTTGAATTTTAAACTTGGCGTCAGTAATCATTTGGGACTGAAAATATTGAAAGCCCAATTTTGGCCTACACGTATAACTGTGAAACCTTTTGTCAGCTACAACTAAAAAATCCAGCGGATTCAGCTACCATTTACTTTTAGGTCTTATTCGAGGGAGCAATTAATATCAACAAATAAATCTGCCTTGATGATTTGCGACTATTTATCACAATTCGATCGGATTAAAGTGGGATATATTACTCGTTATATTGCCACAGTGATGAGGTCAAATTGCTGGTGAATAAGTACAAGTTTTGATTTTTTTAGTATATCGGAATCATGGTTGAATAGTAATATTCCGAATACAACAGTGCCTATACCGGGTTATGGCATCTTGAGACATGATCGTTTATCTGGTTGAGGAGGGGTAGCTTTATATGACAGTTTTACTTTTGGTAAAGTGAAATTTGAGAGGCGGTGTTACTAGGACCTAAAAAACTGCTATTAATTATCTGCTATAATCCTTCCCCTTGGTTTTGATAAAGTTTCGAATACTACCCAATATTTTACTATCTATGGTGATTTTAACTATCGCATATGAATGTCGTAATAAACTTTCGAACTTTTTATGTTCTAAAAAACGTTTCCGTCTATATCTGATCACGACCTTATTTATATGGATTATGAGTTTAAAATTCCGAAAGCCAAATTAAAATTTGTCCTGGTTCATGTATACAACAATATTGATTTTAATCTAATTACAACTCGTTACATAGAGCTTGGTTGGAATTTAATACATGTGTTCCGCTAAAAAGAATTATAAAACGTAATTCAATCATGTCGTGACTTAACATCGCTGCAGTCAGTACACACTATAAAGGAATTATCCCTTTTTTATTCACAAAATTAACTCTTTAATTCGTAAAGCTAAAATTTCTTATTATTTTGGAGCACCTAAACTGATAATAAAGACTATGGAATGTATGATATAGGAAGTGTGATGTAGTTCCAACGCAATGGGCGACGATCAAATTCGAAATTGGCCAAAGTAAAGATTGTCACAAAGTAAAGATTGTCAAGGTTTATGAAATCTTAACCTTGGATATTTTCAAAAACCAAATACGAACCAAACTAAATTTATTAACATGCATCAGTTAGGCTTTCGTAAACTTCACAGCAAAACTAAATGGTCCGTTGTCCAAATTTAGGGCCATGCTTTCTGGGGGTTTCTCACTGTAGTATTTTAGGACCTCTTCTGTTTAGTCTGCTTCTTAATGATTCCGTTCCATTGTATTTTGGAATAAAATTCCCAAGACAAGTAGAGAAGTAAATCCTCTTAGTCTCTTTAAAAAATTGGCAAGCGAGTATCCAAATAGCTCTTTCGACTAAGACGACGTTTTAATTTTAATTTTAACTTTTTTGACTATGATAAAAAAGCTAGATTGTGGTTAAATCATTATTTTTTTTTAATCAAATAAATTGTAAAATTATGAATTTATATATTTTATAAATCTAAAACTCTGATTTTTCAGTGAAACTGCAAACCCTATATACCGCGAAAATAGAGTCCAGTTTGACAATCTCAGAAAAGATCAATTGAAAACAATTTTATTTATTTATTGGAAAATATTTATTTTCGAAATATCCTTTTTTGCTTGGGAAAGAATTTTTTCCATAAATATTTATTCCTAAACTCAAAAACGCACTTTGGAAAAAAAAACTGCTATCCAATTGAAAATTTCCATCACGATTAATTTTAATCATTAAACTGTATAAGTATTTCTGGAAGACTTTCATTGCAACTTGAATTGATTGGGGTAAGTAAGTTAGATTCCAGTTCATAATTAACGAAATATCTGGTTATAATAGTAAAATTCCTGTTTATATAACATGTTGCATACAACAAATTAATTAATGCTGCATAGCAGAACCATCATAAAACTGACACCTTTTTTTTTTCTTACAGCTAAAGAATTTAAATTATGATAATAAAATTTTTTTTTGTTATGGGCTTTACAACTGTCGCCTCAAATTTTTTTTTGTTATCCGAAATTTTTTATTTTTTTTTTTTTATAGTTTATCATCGCATATTATAAATATATATAAGAATATATAAATTATTATTTTATGGCAGTTTTTATAGATTTTCCAACATAATATAAAATTTTGTTTTGAGCATGGAAAACAATAGAAATATAAGTTTTTATATTGTTATTGCTTTAGAAAAAAAAAATGGAAATAAAAAATATTATGAATTTATCAAAGAGTTATGTGGTTTGGAGATCTGGTCACCTACTACACAATCTTTAATTATTTTGTCGCTGAACGAACGACGATTCACCACATTCATTAGCTTAAAGTTAATTAAATAATGCATGTAGTTCAATTGTATAATTGAATAAATTTATTTTCTTTAACTTAGCTTCTTTAACAATACAATTATTGCGTATGTACGTTCGGTTTTAATTAATTGTAATTTATGTTTTTTTTTTGTAAGATGCAATTACTATATTGATTAATTTTAATTAGAAATTGATATTATTATCATCCTGTTTTGTATAACATTTGTCGTTTTTCTATGTATATATATATATATATAATATTCATCCTCTATATATTATTTTATATAATGATGACAAATCGTGTTACTACAATATATCATGCCTAATGATACACAAGATGAAAACAACAACACCAACAAAACATCAATCACGTGTTCTAATCACAGAAAAATTCCGTAAAAAAAGAGAAAATTTTCACGCACACACAAAACTAAATATTTATCACAATTATATTGATCAAGGTCAGCAAGTCGAGCATAGAAAAATCTGTATGGTATCTAACCAAGGAAAATACAAAAAAAAATTAAAAGGATGTTAGATAAACCTACAAAATATAAAAAAAAATGTTACACGTGCTGTGAAATTGTAATCATCGTCCATCAACTACATCACCTTTTTCATGGTATTATTATTTTTTTGTGTTGGGAAATTTTGTTGTTCCTAAATTTTATTTTTTTTATGTGCTATATCAAAATATATATTATCTGAAATAACACATTTATGTATTATATGTTTAAAAAGAAAAGCTTTTTAATATTTAGATGGTGTAATTGTGATGATATTAGGTATATATAGATCGATTTAGTTTAAAATTCAATACTGATCTCATCGTTCGGCTAAATAATGTTGATTGATACGTCGTGCGATAACTTTCGATGAGAGTCCAAAATTTAATTATTATTGTATGGGTAACCCCATATTAATATGGGGCAAGAGTATAATATGTGAAAAAGCTTTTTTTTTTTTCTATTCAACCACCCACCTTCATTTTCAATCATCATTATATACATTACGAATTTTCAATTTTTATGAAATGTACATACTACATATGTATGTTATATTTTTATAATGATTTTTCATCCCTTCAAATTAAAATAAAAAAAAATTAAAATTGGAAATAAAAAATTTGCAATGAATTTTTATGGAAATTGTGAAATATTTTGTGTTATCAATTTGGAAATATAGTTTGGGGATAAAAATATATACTTTTTTTTCTAGTATTAAGGTGGTATGTCCACCCTTGAATACATATAAATGTATACCAAATAAATGTTTTATTTTTTTTTTAATTTGGGTGGCGCCATTCAATAGCATATCCAACATAAAAAATATACATAAAAGGTGGTGATTATTTTATTTGGATAAATTTCAAATTTTTGGATAGTTCAGTTTGATCCGAGCATATATATATACAAAGTATGGGTATTATTATTATTTTCGATTATAATATTTTGTTGGTATTTTGGTGTATTATTATAATACAAACCTTCTATACACTATAAACATACATATAGGGGGTTGAGTTTGAGGTTTATAAATATATCGACAAAAATAAAGGTAGTTTTATGTTTCTTGATATATTTGAGGTGTGTCAATTTCATATATAAATTATTATTATCAATTTATTATTTTTTTTGTTTTATTTTTAATTTACTTAATATTTTTTTATATACATATAATATGAAAATGAGCTTTAATCACCCTCTTCAGAAATGAACTTTTCATTTTTGACAAAAAAAAAAAAATGAATTTACGCACGAGAATCCTACAATACATATTCTATAGGTATAAAAGCTCATATTTCTAAGAAAAAAAATCGGTCGTATTATTAAATTATAAAAACCCAAATTGAAAAATTTAATAATACATACATAAAAAAAAAATGACCTAAAAAATATTTTAGATAAATAATCGAATTAGAAATGAAAATAGATAAACAACCTCTTTATCTTATGTTTGCGTATATATTTAGAATATATATATTTTTAGTAAATCATAAAATAAAATATTATAGTTAATATTTTATTGTTATTTATAATTTTTTATTTTTTTATTATTATAAGGTAGTAACCAACGACCAAAATTCATCCCTTAAATAATATAATTATATTTTTCGGCGTCTAATTTTATGGCCCGCCAAATGAAAGTTATAAAATCATAAAACTTCTATCGTTTTCTTTTTGTTACCTCATCATATACACCCCGTTCGTAACCCAATAAAAATTCATTCATATATTTTGTATTGTCTTCCAAAAGAGATTGTAAGAAATTTTTATAAATAATAGATTTCTTTAAATTTTATGATGCGGAATTTCCATTTCTTTGTGGAAAAATAATTTTTTTTAATTTATTTTTTCGTTTACTTTCGATTTGAGATGAATTATAAGAAATATCTTCTGATTGTTTAGTTTGATCGACTACCACTAGACCGACACAAAGAATTTAAAGCATTGTTGCTGGCAAATTTAATTCGCACCTTCCAAGTGGAAATGTCCAAGCAATAATCAGAATGGTCAAGCACTTTTTAAGTTATGCAATACATTTAATTGCTCCTAAACAAGACTACATTCCTAGAAGAAATAATCCAAACATAAAAACTCTACAGTGGCAGATGTAGTAAGAAAATTGAAACCTCGTCAAAATACTAATGCTGAAGCACTACTATCGACTGCCTTAGTTCAAATACGTGATAGATTCGGCAAATAGAGATATTGTCGTGCTTTGTTAGATTCAACTCTACTAAGTGTTTCGTGAGCCAAAGCAAGATTCAACATTAATGCACAATTTACCATTGATATATAACTATGTATATAAAGAATATCAAAGATCACGTCAAATCTACCATCCAAACCAGTTATCCGAAGTCAGTTGGCTTACTTAGACCAATTGTTGTTAGCTGACCCGCAGGCTTGCATATACCATGAACCGTACATATTTTAATTGAGTTTGATATATTTCTGCTGATTTTATGCAGCTAGAGTAATATAGAGTAATTCCTCAAGCTAAAATTGACCAAAAAGAGGGCAAAGTTTATTATCTGCAAAAGTGTTATTCAAGGAAACGCCGGAGGTGGTTTAATTTGTTCAGATATAAGAAAAAAAATTCTGTCCGGTGTGGATCAAGAAATCTGATACCTCTATTCCAATACAATGTTTGGCGCTAATCACTATCTTTATCAATAAATCACTACTGTCTTCTGACCAACATTTACGGTACTGCATCAGCTTCGTGCATATCAGCACAGACCCTATCAGAAGCACATTTTATCGAAGAGGCTATTTCTATAAAGCCAACATGAAGGAAACAAGTTGATTCCAGTCCATGGTGTAAAGTTGGATTATCTCGTGAGTCACCAGTCATAATAGCCATAAAAACACTGTTTCCAAATTTATGACGGGGCAGTCAAACTCGACTGTAATGATTTTTGAAGCTTTTCGAATGTTTTCCAAAAATTTTGCTCTCAAGTATTTACCATATTCATAATATCAATTCAAGACCCAAGCTATTACTTCGAAATTACCAGGCTCAAATTTTAAGTTCATGTTCAACGAAATCTTTCAGATATTTCTCCAATCTCAACATTTTCTGAAATTGAAGAAAATGTCATCAAAAACAATCAAATGCGACATCAAAAAAACTATATCTTTCATTCAGAGCTTATTCTAATGAGTTAGCTTTATTATAAATAAAGACATACAATATAAAAGACATGCATTCGAACAGGGATCCGCTCAAAACTGGACATTTTAAACCTGGATATTTCCCAAAAAATCATTTTTAAATCCCATTTTCTTCCTACATATCGAATTTCATATCTCGTTTTAAAATATCCAGTTTTGAATTATCCTGTTTCATCAAATCCAGTTGTAAAATATCCAGTTTCGACCGGTACCCATTCGATCAGTAGACTGAAGCATTCAGTAGTACAGGTATAAAAACAGCATGTTAAGCGAGAAATATGGTGCAATGCACTACTTGTCAAACTACTTGATATATATCAAGCAGTTTGACATCTCAATGAATGTATTCAGTCGGTAGCTTAGAAGTCCACACGAGTAAAAAACGAGAAAGAAAAGAATTAGGAGTGTAAAGAAAATTGATTAAGGACAAAAACAAAATTAAGATAGCAATGGCAACGGTATAGACTATCAGAAGATAAACGCAAGTTAAACCAAACAGCAACCAACTGAAAACATATAGATTATTCATTGTAGAAAGCGAGTAAGAAGCTAAAACAACCACTGCATTATATTCCACCAATACGTAAAAGTAACGGTTTGTGGACGACAAATAATGAAGAAAAGGCTACGGTATTTGCAGACCATTTCGAACGAATATTTTAACCATACCCATCTGACACTACGGACGAAGAGAACAACAACATTCAAATGGTTTCACAAGTAATACTGATACGAAAACCAGGCAATCCACCAGAAGAAGTAACCTCGTACGGACCTATAAGCTTGTTACCAATTATGTCTAAGCTATTTGTTAGGCGCGGACCATCAGTTTGGGTTTAGGCCAGAGCACTCAACAATATCGCAAGCCTTTGATAAGGTGTGGCATGTGGGATTACAATATAAAATAAATGCTTGCATATGACTTCTATAGAATATTAACATCGTATTTAATCGAAAGATATTTTATTATAACACAAATGTCCGTCCAATTAAATCTGGTACATCACAGAGTAGCGTTTTTGGCCCGATACTATATCTGCTATATACTGCAGATATACCTAAATCACTTAGATTGAGCAAACAGCGTCCATATTGTTATTCAAATCGTACATTTGGACTTATCAATATAATCCTATCTTCACACAACGTTATGATTTAGTAAAATAAATGAAATACACACATTGTCAAACCAAAATTGTAATTACAAAACCGAAACCAATAGTTTTAAATTTTTTTTTCCATACTCTTGGTCTACAACGGTTAACACAGAGCAATAAAACTTGTACCGAAATTTATAAATCGAAATAAAAAAATAAAAATAAAATTTTACAATACCGTTATTTTGTTACACTCACAATGCAACATTTTGAGATGAGAATATACATTTGTACATTAAAAATTAACACTAACCACCTTAAAACACTCTCTACTTAAATCTTAAAGGTCACTATATTGAAAAAACTCCTTATTGCGTCTTAATTTTTTATCTATCCGAATTTTAATTTTATCCTAATATTAAAAAGCACCGCACATTTTGTGCCACTACCCGACCAACAATTCACAACAAACTGGTTTCGTACAGAAAAATGTAAAGTAAAAAAACCGAAAATAACCGTTACAATTTAAATATAATACAAAAAATTAGTATTGTGTATGACCAAAGTTAACCCGATGAGTGACAAGATATTTAAGGAATATTTCGAAAAGTTTTGAAATAGTTTTGAGGTTCCGAATAGGTTATCTATATTATAAAATTTGATTTCATGCATCGTTGGAGTGGTATTTTGATGTGAGATGAACAGCAGCATTTAAAAGGCTTGTTAAAAAGTTAACCACTCAGTTTAGTTACACAACTAACTTGTACCGACGCTAATTATATTGAGGTGTACCAGATCCTCTGTAAACGATTTTACAAAAAGAAGTCACCGATTAATTGTTATATTGAAACAAGAAAAATTGAGAGACCCATGGTTAATATATTTTATCGTTTAAAAATTAGTCGTCATAACCCGAACACTCCATGGACATAATTAGTCCATGAACATAAGTCCAACATAAAACATGTTAATGCATTTCCAAATTTGTTGGAATGGCAGACCAAATTTATCGTAAAGCTTAATTTAAGCAAATATAAAAGCTTCTAAACTTTTAGTACGGTAATCTGAAAAATTAGTTTTTCTGGTTTTTTCTGTTTAGTAAAATTCTAAAATTTTAAATGCACATAAAAGACTTTATTTCCATAGCATGAGCTTTTAATAGCTCAGCTTGGAAAATTTTTTACATATTAGTGAATTTTAATGTAAGAAAATATAAAATCTTACGTAACTTACAGGAAAGTATTTAAGAATTAGACATAAACGAAATGCTAAGTTAAAAAATATAAACACTTTAACCGCTTATTTAAAAGCTCTCTTTTATACTTTTAAAACATTATAATTATTGAATTGATAAGCTTTCAGTAAACTTCGTTAAATTTCACGATGTTTTCGGTTTAATAAAAATGAAAAAACTTTAATCGCTCATGAAAATCGTTACATTTTTACTAAAAGCTTAGAATCAAAAGCTCTTTGAAAATTAAATCAACAAATGTAAAAAAATAGAATATTTGAAAAAGATTCATTTTACACACTAGTCGATTTGAAAAGTATATGAAAGCTTTCTAAAAGTAAATAAAACCAAAACATCTAGCAAAAAAGCTCACCACACGTTTTTTTAAGATATTTGTGTAGAAATATGCCGGAAATCATATTTTTAAGATCTTAACTATAATGTCTTAACTAGACATTAACCACATAAATTATCATAATATTATTTAAGCAAGCTTTCTTAGTAAAGTCGACATTTTTAAACATATATGCGGTTTATAAAACCGAATATAAAATCTAACATCGTTTACATTAAAGCTCCGCGTTATTTTTTTAAAATCATTATGTCTTAGTATTTAAAAAATAAATATGCATTTAAAAAGCTTTCTGTAAATTTAACAAAATTAATTTTATATACTTTTAAGTGTTTGAAAATATACAAAAGCTTTAAAATTGTAGTTTTGTGAATAAGATATCCTTAAGCTTAATAAAACAGCTCTTCGCGATTTTTTACATAATAATGAATTGAAAGCTTTTATATGTTTAAAAATTATTGTCTAAATAATGACTTCATACATTTTTTAAACTTTCATATTACGAACTCTTTGAAAGTCTATTTGAAATTTTTTAAAAGCTTATAAAAAGTAAATATAAAAATTACTATTTTAGACAAAATTCCCTCCTTACATTATAGAATATATTATTTGAAAGCTCGCAAGTGATTTGTTGGAAAATAATTAAAATAAATTAGAAAGCTTTCAGTATATTACAAAAAAATCATTTTAATTATTGTTCGGTGTTCTTTAAATATGAAAACGCATATATAAAAGCTATCATCGAACACACGAAAGATTGTCGCTGTATGTTCAAATAATAATGTTTTAAAAGTTAGCTTTGGAGCCCTGACAATATAAAGATTTTCAAAACATAAATAAATTTTAACCAACAACTTTACACTACAAGGAAAGCTTTCTAATATTTTATATTGTGATGGCAAATATTCCGTAAAGCTTAATACAAATATAAAAGCTAGATAATATTGTCTAAGTATTCAGGAATAAGGTATGCATGTAAAAGCTTTCAAGATGATTAATTTTTTTTAAATATCAAACTGAAATATTTTAAAGCCCTCTATTGTTTTAGGATACAAATATTTAGGAGTGTAGCACGAAAAGAACTGCTAAGCTTTCAGTTATTTAAAATCGTCACAATGAAAGCTTAGATTGCAAAAATATCGATAATAATAACCTAGTATTATTGAATTAGACATTAATACTGTGTTAATAGACTTTCAGTAAGTTTAAAAATGTAAAAGCTTTAATCGCACATTACAACGTCATATTCATACTAAAAGCTTATTTTTTTGCAAATTTAAACAAAAAAATTTAGCGCCGCATACTATTTGTAAAAAATTCATTTTGCACAATCGTCGATTTGAATAATACATGAAAGCTTTCTATAAGCCCAATTAAACACTAACACCTCTAGCAGAAAAACTATCCACAATTTTTTTTAGTATTCATGTTTAAACATTCAGGAAATCGCATGTCTATAAGATCTCAACTATATTTACATATTATAATGGTAAAGCTTTCAGTAAATTCGAATACGTTATATTTTAATTTCTCATTGGTGTATTCAAATAATAAAAAATATAACACATATATGAAAGCTTACACCGTGATTTTATTTTAAAGTTTGACCACACACTGATCAATAATGAAACATATTTGGTGCGGCTGGCTTGAATAAAGCGCCAAACTTATAAAATTTATAATAGGCGCAATAACGTAGCGAAAATTGGTTTCCAAGTCGTCCATCGTCACTGATTTATCGGCGTTATCGAGCAACTTTGCACATATCATTTTATAATTCTTTGCTTAGAAAAAAATCTAAAGACGTTAAATCACAGGCTTTTAATTGACATAAGTACTCAGCTGTCAAATTGGATGTCGTTGGAAATAGTGTACTGGAAAAGGTTGCCAGTCCGAAACGCAATGCGATACAGCAAAGACTCTATAAAAACAATTTTTAGTTTGAACATCGAGGAGTATTACACTTTAATTTTAAAGTGCCTTCTGAGTGAATTTTAAGGTGCCTTTGGTAAATCTGATAATTTACCCAATTAAATTACTAAAATATGGTTATGTAATAATAAAAAAATTCGATCAATTGATCACAAAAGATCTTATTTTTCCCTTGTGAGTTGATGATTTGAGCTTTTTGATCGGATTTTGATCACATGACAATATTTAAGTTATTTGATTGGGTAAATGATCGGATTTAAATTATAAGGATTTAAATTCGAGCTAGGGAAGACGCCTTTAAAATATAGACCTGAAATAATTTAATCTTAAAATAGACACTGCAATATCGATAAACGATCAACCGGTAAACCGATTTTACCGGACTTTTTACTGTTGGCTACTTTATATAAGTTTTATAAGACGTTAGTCCGACAAAGCTCACACAATAATTTAAAGAATAGTAGCAATGAGATGGCTTTCCATTTCGAAATTTGTTTGGTATAGCTAAGACGACTGTTAACAGAAAAGGGAGCTTTCTACCGCACTTTTTTACATGTAAAAAAGTACGTGTAAAAGTTTCGGTGGATCTTGAAATTGCATTGCCTTTGTATTACCAAGATGAAGACAAATCTGACAAAGAAAAAAAAATAAAGTTGGATCATTTAATACATTCTGCAAATTTGGAGAACATTACAAAAAATTTGACGAGTCGTAAATTATTTAGAACTCTCCACAAAGAATGATTACATTTTACGAAAATACTTAAAGGACGAATTTATAAAGAAATGGAACTAAATTTTGACATTAGAACCAATTAGAATAGTCACAATTAATTTTTTACAGCCAGAAAAATTAGCTATTGAGTCTCTCGGATCATCTAATTTTATGATGCTGAATGTTAATGTGGACTTAAAGTTAAGGTTAGACGAGCTTTTCATTTATAAAACTGAAAGTTATTAAAAGAGGGATATCATACTTTAAACTGGAAAATCAACGTGGATAAAATTTGGATGTCAATTTACTTGAATCTAAAAGAGTTTTTTCTGCGGTGCAGCAAATATGCACAAAAATAGGTTTGAATCGGATTGTGATGATTGATACCTCAATCAGAAGTTCTTCGCACTAGTATAAATACAGCCATAAAACATTCAAACATTTTCACAAATCATTTTCTTGCAAATAAATCAGGCAAGGGGTTAGCCCACAATTTTACGAATATGAATGAAAAAGTCAATAAAACACGTAATAGTGGTCCGATTGTGATGATTGATACCTTAATCAAAAGCTCTTGGCACCAGTGTAAATATAGCCATAAAACAGTATCGCAAGTTATTACTGCACATTAGCATGTTAAATTTGCTAGGCATGGCATTCTCGCTACATCTAGCATATCCGCCACATTCATACTATTCAGTACATAGCTCAATGAATTTTGACATAAATTAAACACTTTGAATTCATTTCTGCGTGTAGCGTTTACATAATTTAACGTATGGAATAGTGGCAACCTCTTTTTTCTCATTAAGTTAATTGCCATGAAATGGCTTTTGTCATTTATTATGTTGTTCATTGCACTAAAACTATGTTCAGCTTCGGCGGAATTAACAGCAATTGCATTGAAAATGCTTCTAGTTCTCAAAATACTAGTTTTTTTTAAAGATGTTAAAAAAATCGTTTTGTAGGATCGTTAACTCGTAATTTGTAATGATCGATTCAACACGAATAAAACGAGACGACAGATAAAAGCATAAAACATTTTTTTTTATATATTTCGAGTGCGTTCGGGCATACCAGATCGTACCGGCTGCATTTCACCACTGATATATAAAAAAATGGAGTCTCACATGAGAATCGGGGAAATTTCAAATTTCATTAAATTTTAGAACTAAAAATAAATTTAAATTTAAAATTATTTCCTCAGTCGCTAAACATTTTCCGAGCGATATGATTTCATGGTCTTCGAATTAAAATTTCATCGATCTTTTAGCACGCGTTTAAAATAAATACATACATTTTTCGAAAATCGGTAATATTTTTTATATATCTTACACGATCTATGTTCACTAACACTATTTTTAATATTTTACTTGCTAGGAGTTCGCAAAAACGATCGATAATGCGCTATTATCATTTTCAGCTCGCAAGTTGCTAATTTGCTTGCTAGCATATATCGAGAATATATCTTATAATGGGGTACCAGTCGAAACTGGATATTTTACAACTGGATTTGACGAAACAGAATAATTCAAAACTGGATATTTTAAAACGAAAAACGGTACAAAACGGGATATGGTACAAAACTGGATATTTCGACATGTGATTTAAACTTGAGTTCTTAACCGGTTATGATGAAATTCTATATGTAGGATGGGAATGTGATTTTAAAATGATTTTTTTGGTAAGTGTTCTGGAATAGATTCTCTAAAGTGAAGAAAAGTTATATTATAGAAGAATAAAAAATAGATGAAGATAAATTTTACTGACAGTAAACTCGATCAAGTCAATGAATATTTTAATAAGATGAGAAAAGCAGCAATTAAAAAAAACCATTAAGTGAAGGAAAATTCTATCTCTCTGCCTAAAATTATTCAAGTATGAAACTTTATTGACCATATTCCAGAGGTTTTCCCAAAAAAGGTTTTAACATCAAATTTAATTATACGATTAAAGAAAAAAAACATCAAGTGAAGGAAAATTCTATTTCTCTCCTTAGAAATATTCAAGTATGGAACCTTACTGGCCTTATTCCAGAACTTTCCCCACAAATCATTTTAAAATCCCATTTTCTTTCTACGTATCGAATTTCATCAAAATCGGTTAAGAACTTGCCGAGTTCCTCCCTAATTGGGCATATTCCAGAACTTTCATAAAAAATCATTTTAAGTTTAAATCACATGTCGAAATATCCTGTTTTGAAGTATCCAGTGTTGTACCCATATCTCGTTTTATACCATATCTCGTTTTGAATTATCCAATTTTGAAATATCCAGTTTTGTACCTTATTTCGTTTTGTCAAATCCTATTTTGAAATATTCAGTTTTAAAATGTCTAGTTCTGAGCGGTTCCCCTTATAATGTTTGTTTTTTTATTTTAACAAAGTTTTTAGCAACATTTAAGATTTAATTTGATTAAATTTTTTAAACGTGTTCGAATTCATTCTAAATCCTCAACTTAAATTATTTTTATAGTTCTATCGTAGTGATAATAGATGGAGATATAATTTAGAATATTGAGCGCCTGCAGTTTTTACTTATTCTATGCTCTTTCGAACTGTCAAACACCACACTTATATAAAAAAAAAAATTAGTATGTTAGAATTTTATCTTTATTTTTTATTATAAAATATCCATCATTGTATATTACTATTAAAAGTAAATAAAGCAACAACATTAAATTGAAGCTACATTTGTAAGGCACTCAATTTTAAAGGAGATTCTGCTGAAGACAATTTTATAATTAATTCGGTATTTTATGTTATACTTTGTATGAATCATTGACAATTGAAGACAATGAACATCTACAACTAGGGTTGGCCGCCATCTCGATTTCATTTCGGCCTCCCTACTAAATGCTCTAATGTCCCATTTTGTCAAATTACTTTTCAAATGTAAAATAAGTCTTGCTTATTTTATGCTGAGTGTCTTAATCGACTAATCTAACTAAATTAAAATATGTCTGAGTTAAATTTTTCTGAGTGAAAATTTTTAAAACCCTACACAGTATTACTTTTATTTATTTTATGGGCCGATGGTTGCTTGGCGCAGTTGGTTATATTTCTATGTGCTTAAAATTTTATTTTTCAAACGATAGATATCTGTCAATATTGGGTGAAACACATATTAGTGTACACGCTAAAAAAAATGCGATTCCTTTGCTCGCAAATGAAAGTAAAGTAAAAACTGTTAAAACAACATAATCTTCTGTAAAATTAATTGATTCATGCAAAGTCATATTAACACATGCTTTGTCAATTGAACAAAAT
The DNA here is from genome assembly GCA_963556175.1 of Tipula confusa. NCBI lineage: Eukaryota > Metazoa > Arthropoda > Insecta > Diptera > Tipulidae > Tipula > Tipula confusa. The sequence continues at coordinate 84,494,541 of OY744475.1, forward strand.
TGGAAAAGTAAAATATTAAACTGGTAAAATTACAAAATTAAAATTAACACGAAAAAATTAATAGGATTTAACAGGAAAAATTACACTGTTTGAAGTACACTAGTCAGGTTTTACAACATTTCCACATTAATTTCGGGGAACCATTGTAAAGTTAAATCCAATTTTACATAGTTTAACAAATTATATTGTTCATGCATGTAAAATAATAAATTAATAAATTAACAAAGCAACAGATGAACGACAGGAAAAATTCTGTTTGTTAAATTAGCAAAGCGCTAGTTAAAATAACATAGCTGAAAGTTATATTCACTTAACCATTCAGTTGAATTATATTATTTTATGTTAAATTAACTTAGCAAATAATTAAAATTGACCAAAAATTTTAGTAATACTATAGCTGCCATTATAGATAATATTTCTTTTATTTTAGTCACTATGTATGGTTAATTGTAATGTAGTGATGTTAAGATTTTCAAATTTAAATAATGGACGATTTAAAATTTTATTTTAATTTTTTTTTTTAAGTTTAGTAGTGATTTTAATAAAATGGTATATTTAAACATTTCCTATTAAAGCTCCATCAGTAAGTATAAAGCTTTTAAATAATATGTTTGCATGTTTTAATTTTAAAAATGAAAGCAAATTCAAGCGAGTGAATATTTTACATTGCTTAGAACCGATAGTCTTAACATTGAAAATGTTTCAGCCTGTTTTTAGGGTAAAAGTAATATATTTTTGGGTGTTGACATATAGTATGTTGATTTTAGGTTTCAAAATGTTGTCTTTTTCGCTTACCCTCACTATAAACATGTTCAATGGTAAAAACGACGGTTTTACTTTGTTAATTTAAAGTTAGGTACAAGTGCATAACACTTTTAAAAGTTTTATAAATTTAATATTTATGTTGAAACATTTAAAAATTAAAATACTAACATTTAATTTTTTTTAACTAAAATGAAATAATCAATAAAATAATGAAATTTATATGTAAGATGAAGTTTGTGATTTAATTAATTATATGAACCTGATTAAAAAAAAGTAAAATACAACTGCATTTATTTATATATATATATATATATATATATATATATATATATATATATATATAATTCCCGATCAAAATATTTGCTTTGAAATATATCTAATTCTACTATTTCAAGATTCGTTAATTTAACTTTACTGCTATGTGCTTTTTACTTTGAAATATAGTTTGTTCTATTATATAAAATAATGTTAATTTTACAAATATTATTTACATAAACTAACTAAAAATATAGTTAGTTGTACTACATTGCTTTATAAATGTTAATACGCAATAAGTAAAATACATAAGCTAATATTACTTTGCGCTTTAAAAATTTTACTTTAAAAATAGTTGAATTTACAAATCATTTAAGTTAATTTTATCAATTATTTGTAACACAATTTTACTTAGCTGATTGTTAAATTTACAATGCAAAAATTATTATATTTACAAAACAAAAAGTAAGCTGAGTTCTTACTGTTTTTTTTTGTTAGTTTTATTAGCATTTCAGCACATCACCATTTTTCGTTCTGTGTACTATTGCAATCTATTACAAAACTCAGCATCAAAACATTCCCCTTAATATTTCTTTATTTCTCTAATAAGAATCATACAAAGGTAAAACAACAAAAAAAAAATAGCAGCATCTTTAAAACTAAAGTTAGCTTTTAATGAGATTTCGTTAACTAATGTGACGGCGCTGATAATCAGTAAACTTTGAAAAACTCCAAAACTTTGTTACCAAAATTAATAAAAATGTTATTTGTCCCTATAGGATACAAATGTCATATTTTTTAATAAATTTAGCTCGTCGCAAAAAAAAAAACCTGACGAATTGAAATGTTTAAATGGTTACAGACATCATATAGTTGTAATTACTTCTGCATGTTATTTGTTGGATTTTAATCAGACCAACGTAATTTGGAATTGACATGTAAGGAATTCGGTGTTTTTATATTTATTTCTAATTATAAGTTAAAATTAAAGTAACGATTTTTATAAAAATGTTAATTTAAGAATGAATCATTAATATAAAAAAAATTTCCTATTAGTAATTTGATTTTCTCGAAATGTTACAGTTTCGAACTTGTAACACAAAAATTTAATTAGTTTTTAATTTTCGAATTTTAGGACATTAAATAATTTTAATGTCCTAAAATTCGTCGAATCAAACCAAAAATGTATCATTTCCAATAATTGATAACTATAAAAACATGATCTTACATCATTTCGTAAACTTCTTAAAAATATTTTATTTTTTTGTAAAATTACCGTCGTTTTATTTATATTTTAAAATAAAACAAATGAAAATAATAAAAAATTCGTGATACAATAATTTAAACCTTTTTTTTTTAATTTAATTTTGTGTATTAAATTTTGTATGGACAATTCACATTTTAACATTAATATAGTAATACATTTCGTTTTAATTTTTTTCCTAATTGCACACTCATGTTAATCAACTATAATAGTTTTAAAGTTATATATTGTATGTATATATATTTATATGATATACAAATAACACACACCTATTATAAAAAATAGCATCGATAAAAAAATATATATATTCTTTGAAATTGGAGATGATTCTGTATTTTTAACAGATTATATATATATATATATATATATATATATATATATATATATATATATATATATATATATATATTTAAATGTCATTAAACTTGGCCAAGTAATTAATGATATTATGTGATATGTTGTTGTTGTACAAATCATAATAATGTATGCTAAAAATGTTAAACGAGCGCAAATTGAAATAAAATAATTTTGTTTATATCAAAAACAAAAAAATTATATATCTAAAGGATGTTTATAATTTTAATTGTTGAATCATTAAAAATATTAGTTTACACACTCTCCATACAAAATAATAATTATTTAATACAAGTTATGATTAATAAAATATTTTAGTGATTTTCAATTGCGTAAAAAAAAAAAAAAAAAATCTACATATACGAGTATGTTTGATTCATATACAATAAATCTCATATATTTTCATTAACCCAATCACCTAGCTAAGCGAATATTTACGTATATATTTCATAAAATATAAAGTTCGATCGGGTTAATCGGGTTGTGTAACTATCAAATTCTTTGTGCAAATAAAATTTAGTACATTCTAAAATAAGATCGCGGAACATTTTGTAATCCTTTTGACTGATATCTTTATATGTATATACGTGAACACATTATTGATGGATTACGATTATGTCATAACTTCCACTTGGGATTAAATGTAATCTTTTATATTATAAATCCAGTCAAATAATGATTTTATGTTTTATTTATTGTTTATCGTCGTCGTTGTATCTTCTCCATATAATATATACATACAACTTATAATAGTAGAGTATAAAATTTCGCGAGTCAGCATAAAAAATAAAAAGTTCGATTGAATAAAAAAAAAAAAAAAATATTTATGATAAATGTTTGGCGCGCATATTGAATGAAACTGTGTAATGTGTGTTTACAAAAAAAAAAAAAAAAAAAAAAATACAACACAAAAAAATCTAAATCACGTTTTGATGTTTATTTTGACAATTCGGGATGTATTGTGTGTGACAACAAAAATCTTTCTACCCCTCTCGCTAAACATAAATTTAACCAACATATATTATACTATACATATAGAAATATATATGTCAATGTCGATGAATCATCACCTTTTTGATATAATTTTTTTTTTTTTTTAATCAGTAAATAAAAATATTTTATCCCACCCGCGATTTTATTTTTATTTATTTTCACTTTTTGTGTGTGCGCGAAATTAGTTACTTCTCCTATCTTATAATATGTACGCGGCGTTTGATGATCAAGATTAATGCGACAAACACAAAAAAAAAAAAAAATTTTATATGTATGTACCATACATACTTTACACAAAAAAAAAAAATTAAAATTAAAAATCTGAGAAATGATCATCATTCATAATTTAATGATGATCATTCAGTCAGTACCAACAATTTCGTTTTTTTATTTTATTTTACGATGATTTTTAATTTGAAACAGATGGGTACTTATTGTAACTTAGCTCAAATAGACATTCAAACGCACAAAAGTGATTCAAAATATCGATCGCGTAATTGGTTTTTTTATGTTTGTCTCTAGTGTATTGTATAGAAATGCAAGGGATGCGGATTTGCAGCTTGTGAGCGAGCTGCATTAAGATTATTGAAAAAATATTAAAATATTTTAAAAATGTTAAATTGGGTTTAGTTTCAAGCGACTAGTTAAAAACTAAAGAATCAGGGTGGAAAAACTCACAATGATCGCTTAATCAAACGACTCTAATTGTTATGGTTTTTGATTGCACTTGTGCAATGTTGATTAGGGTAATATATTTGGTCAATGACAAAAACTAAATATTTTTAGAATTTAATTTTAATTTTTTTAAAAATTGATCTTTCATAAATTTGCATATCGATCAAGCTAAATTCATAATCAGTTAATTTTATAATGCATTGTACAGTTTTTACTTTAGATCGTTTACTATTGTGTAAGAAATTGAATTTTTTTAAGTTTAAAGTTTAATTTTAAAATTTGTTTAAATTGAAAAATCCATATACAATTACATATTGATCAAATTAAACTGCTGATCATCATAGCCTTAATGAATCTTAAAATTAATTAAAATGGATTTTATAAAGCATTGCACAGTACAATTTTATTGAACAAAAAATTTCGAGTTTCGAAATTTTAAAATTTATTTGTATAAGTTAAAAGTCTAGAGAAACTCAAACTTTAAGAGAATCAAGTCTAGCTCAATTTTAAATAAAAAGTAAGTGATCTTAAATTGTCATATTCGTTTAAAATTTACAATATTTTACAAGTATGTAGCATAAGAAATTTAAGTGTTATATATATATATATATATATATATATATATATATATATATATATATATATATATATATATATATATATATATAATTAAATCTAAACTATCACAATTTTTTAGGATCACTGAGTATATAGGAAATTAAATATCTGGCACGTTTTGAAACAGATCGAATACTATTGCCTAATAATTTTATTTTCTACAAAATTTCAAAGTTAAATTTTAAAAATTTGTAAATTGATCCATATAAATTTTCCTATCGATCAAACTAAACTTCTGATCAACATAACAATAATGGATCTTCTATTAGGTTAAAATGGATTTTATAAAGCATTGCATAGTACAGTTTAATCTAAGAAAACATCCTAGAGTTTCAAAAATTTTAAAAATTTGTGTATAAGTGTAATAAAAAGTCGAAATTAAGAATTAAGTGTAGCTACATTTTAAATAAAATGTAAGTGGTGATCTTATCTTGTCATGCTTGTTGACGTTAACGCTAAAATTTGACAGTCAACTAATCTATATAATCATCTAAAATTTCAGTGGATGTCATTGTTAAACTGTCTAATTTTAATATTTCCCTTCAAATTAACCGTCATAACTGATCAACCTGAAATCTTGATCAACATAGCATAAAATAATTTTAAGAACAAAAATTTCAAAGGTAATTAAGTCTGTAAATTTTAAGCAATTTTGCTTAAAATTTACAGACATAAGCGATGCTTTACACGCAGTAGCGTAAGAGTGTTTAAGTGTTAAATGTACATATTTCGCTGAGTATATAAGAAATTAAATATCTGGCAAATTTGGTCTAAAACAGACCGAACATCATTGTATAAAAAATTAATATTTTTTAAAAAATTTCAAAGTTGAATTTTTAAAATTTTTAAAATCAAAAATCCATATAAATTGGTCTATCGATCAAACTAAACTCCTGATGAAAAAAAAATTCTTAATGAATCAGATGAAAGGGATTTCAAAAATTTTAATTTTAAAATTTTTGAAATTTTAAAAAATTTGTGTTTAAGATAGAAGTTTAAAAAAAACTTAAAATTTAGAATCAAGTGTAGCTACATTTTAAATAAAATGTAAGTGATGATCTTAGCTTGTCAGGTTTATTGACGTTAATAATAAAATTTGACAGTCAAATAATCATCAATCATCTCAAATTTCAATGGCTGTTATTGTTAAACTGTACACCGATCAAACTAAATTCCCAATCAACATAGCCTAAATGAATATTATAATCAGTTTAACAAAAAATTCAAGATTTTTAACATTTTTTGTATAAATTAAAAGTCTACAGAAACTAAAAATATAAAAATCTAGTGTAGCTCAATTTGAAATAAAATTTAAACGGTGACATTAAATTGTCTTATTTACTATCATTAATGCTAAAGTTAATGATAAAAGTTTGGCAGTCAAATAATCTTCAAACATCTCAAATTAGCTTTAGCGGCTATCATTTTAAGACTCTTTAATTTTAAAATTTTGCTTAAAATTTAGAGACATAGCCGATGCTTTACAAGCAGTAATGCGACAATTTTATTAAATATACATACGCAAATCTAAAATATCACAATTTATTAGGATTGGTGAGTAGGTACATAAGAAATTACTGGCACGTTTTGATCCAGATCGAATACTATTGTATCGGAACTTTATTTTTTTATAAAATTTCAAAGTTGAATTTTAAAATTGAAAGATCCGCATATAAATTTCGTATCGATTAAAATATACTTTTCAAGCATTTCTAAAATTTATTTATAAGTTACAACTTTAAACATTTTAAAAAAATTCTGCAAAAATTAAAAACAAAGTTTCGATCATTTTTTAATAAAATATCCGTTAATGCTAAAATTTGAGCCGAATAAAGCTAATCGTCAAGCATTAAAATTAAACCTTGATTTACTAGCAGTAGCCGGTACAAAATTAAATATCCGGGCCATTTTTTGAAATATTCTGAATACTAATTGTAGAATTTTATTTTTCTACACAATTTCAAAGTTAAATTTTAAAATTTTTTTTTAATTAAAAGATCTATATAAATTTGCCGATCAAATTGAACCTAAATAAATATTTTAAACAGTTAAAATGGATTTTATACAGCACTGCACACAGTTCAATTTTACTGAACAAAAAATCAAAAATTCTCAAATTTTCAAAAATTTGTGTATAAGTTAAAAGTTTTAAGAAACTCAAAATTAAGAATCAAGTGTAGCTCAATTTTAAATACTATGTGAGTATTGATCTTAACTACCATATCCTTTTCAAATTTCAATGGGTGTTATTGTAAAACTGTCTAATTTTAATATTTAAACTAAAATATTTCAATTCTTTACGATCACTGAGTATAAGAAGATACTAATAGGATAGATTTGAAAACTATTTAAATAAAAAGATCTATATACATTTGTCGATTAATTCGTGATCAGCATAACATTAATTAATCTTCTAATCAGTTCAAATGGACTTCAAAAATGTGTTAATCATTCACAATTTTTTTAAAGTTTAAAGAAACTTCTCAAAAATTAAGATTTATGTGTTGCTCAATTTTAAACAAATCTTATAACTTGTCAAATCAATAATAAAATTTGACATTTAGCAAGTATTTCAATTTTGATTAAATGTCACAATTACATTATTTATTAACTGTCATAATCGATGCTTAACAAGCAGGAGCCACGGTCAGCAACCAATGTATTAAATAGATGGAAACTAAAATACTATTTCAATTTTTTAGGATCACTGAGAATAGAAAATAAAATATCTGGTGCGTTTTGAAATAGACATTAGATAGACTGTATAAGTTTGATTTTAAAAAATGAACCTATCGATCAAACTAAACTTCTGATCTCAAATGAATTGTATACAGCATTGCACAGTTAAATTTTACTTCTGTGTAGTATTTAAAACTATAAGAAACTCTAAGAAGTGATCTTTACTTGCTGTTAACATCAATACAACAATTTAACATTCAGCTTACTAATCATCGAAAATCTTTAAGAACTTCCCTTAAATTATCCGCTTACTCCCATATAGTGACAGATTAAAATCAAAATATTATTATGCGATCGTTTATCTCGTGTCTCGACAAAGTGTAGACAAACAAAAAATTAAAAAAAAAAAAATAAAATAAAATAAATAAATCGCGAGACGATGACAAGATCAAAGCGCAAAGTAACAACAAAAATACAAAATATACATAATATGTCAATTTATAAATTGAAAGAATTCAATCATCGTGTCAAAGTATATAGAATCATAATTTGGTATTAAAACATCATTTTATTTTGTTTATTTTTTTTTTTTAGATAAATACAACTAAACACACCACACAAGAATATTTATAATAATAAAATATTGAAGTCGCGCGACAATGCGCGCACGCAATTTTAATGACTAAAAAACGAGTCATAAGACAAAAATCAACTTTTCAACATAAACAAGTCAAGTCAATCATCTCAAACAAATGTGATGAAAATTAGAAGGGACAAATCACTATATATTTATCACTTATGTATGTATCTTAAGGACCATCATTGTAATATATGCCGCGATGATTAGAATTAGAATTTTCCCCAAATTTATTTTTATTATGTCACGTCACATAATTTTTTTATTTATTTTTTATTATTATTGCGTTATACACGGTCACGTGGAAAAATTTAGACAAGAAAACACAAAAAAAAACAAAATGATTGATGGATATAAAATGTTGCGTGCAGCATTTAAGTTTGTTGCATCATGTACCGTATTATTGCATCGTAGTTTTTTTGTTTGTATAAATTTGTGTATCGTAAATTTATAAATAAACTCACCGTTTTGAATTTAATAACACCAACATTTAATTGTATAAATAAAATAAATAATAATTATTTAAATATTTTTAGAATAACATCCACATTTATATAAATTCTATATATTTTAATCCTTTATACAGTGTTTCAACTCAATTCAATTTTCTTGTAGGTTTTCACTTATTTTTTTTTTGTTAAATCACATCACAGTAAGCATTGAAATAATATATAGATTTTATTTTTTTTTTATTTTAATTTTTTATAAATTTTCATATTTTCTTTTTAAATATATTTTAATTAAATTAAGTTTTAATGTTTCGCACACACTATAATATATAAAATAAATAAAATTATTAGGATAAATAATTAGATTTTATTTAGATTTTCGAAGCACATCAAACAAATTTAAAATTCGAAATTCCTTTCGAATAATAAGAAATAAATAAGAAACCAAATAAAAACAAAAATCGCGACGGCATTATCACGTGCTTGGAAGAATAATAAAAAAAAAAATAAAAAAAAAAAATAAATTATTTTGTTTCTCGCGATTATGTCAAATTAATATTATTATATTTTTTTTTTTTTTTGTATATAAAAAACATTTATTTATTTTTTTAATTTTCCCCGATGGAAAATCTTAATAAAATTTAATTTTTAATCCACAATTTGTAATATCACTATAATTATATATTTTAATTAATTTATATGATCACTATAGGTAAATTGTTAATTTCACTTGTTAAACATTTTTTTTTTGTATATTAATCATGATATTATAAAACAAACTATTATAACAAAAAAAAAACTATAAAAACTTTTTTACAAATAATGTAATATACATAATTGTAAAAATAATTAAATTATCTAAATAAATTTATAACCAAACAATTATTTTTTTTAAATTATTTTAATCTTTTTCAATTTAACTTGTTACCCGCCTGATTGCCAAAGTATTACTGAGAATATTTGTTTGTGCAGAGTAAATGTGAACCTGCGCACAAAAAATAAAAATTAAAAAAAAAAAAACGTACAAAACAACAAAAAAAAAAAAAAAATTAAAATAATAAGAAAAAAAAAATACAAAACTTAAACTAGAAAAAAATACATACATACACAACATATAAGCGCATCTTCCTTTATTATTTTTATTATAGTATTTACTTGCCTTCTTATTCATTTCTTACAAAAATTTTCTTCTTCTTCTTCGTTTAGTTTTATTTATGTTTTTATTTATTGTTTTCTTTCTTCTCATTCTCCACCTTCTTAAAATCTACTTCAAATCCACCAACAACAATAAGAGCACACCGAAACAAAAAAATAAAAATAAAAAATATTCAAGAAAACCGAAAATAATAAGATTGGGTAAAGAAATAAAAATGTATGTATAAGTAAAATATCAAAAAACTACTTACTATAATAGTATTAGTACATTTACTATGCTTTTTTTTTTTGTGTAAATGCAGTTTATTTTTATGATATTTTATGTGGAATATGTGGAGCGCACGGGAAGTGATCAAATATTGCGTTTATTTATCACCATCATGATGACATTGCACACAAGTACCGCGCGGTTTAGCAAAATGTTAGGTGATTATTTCACCTCACTTGATATTATTATCATACGACTTAATAGTGTGGTTTATTTTGTACACTATTAAATTATGGATATTTTTTTTTGTTGTTAGATTTGCGATAAATTTTAATTATTTATAGTTTTCAATTAGTAACACTAACACACAAATACTAGGCCAAGATCAATATTATCGTAAATGAATTGCCGATGTATATACATATACATATCAAGTATATGAAAAGCGATAAGACACATTTTTGTTCAACCCTATACCGATTTTTATGTATCAAATCGGTTATGAGCATAAAATCATTGCAATCTCTCTACAGTCTGTGTATAACGAATAAATTTGAACTTGATGGTCAAATGTCAGACATCATGTCAGTTTTTATCCATGAATGAGGTGAACATGTGTGTTATTTTTTTTTAAAGTTTTGCAAGTAATTTTTGCTTATGTGCACATTTAGAAATTATGTCGTCGCATGGTTTAATGTCATTTATGGCGTAACATATTGATTTAAAACTATAAGTGGTGTATTTTTGTGTTTGCAACAGGGTTGGGAAAGCCTGATTTTTTTTTTAAAACCCAAACCCGCGGGTTTTATAGTTTTCTTATATTAAGTAGTACGTGCAGAAACATAACAAAACGGACAATGTATAAAAAGGAATATGCAATAAAATAAATAGGCAATTCCTCTTCCCTTAAATGTGCTGAAACTTTTTTGTTCATTTCTTTGACACTTTGTTGTATAAACAAGCTTCTCCTATTTTCTAGTGATAGATAAATTTGTTTAGTGTAATCATTGTGGGCAGGACCCTCATCCTTAAATCTTAAAAAATCTAATAATAAAGTAAAAAGAAAAAAAATTAAAGAGTATTGCTTTGAACATATTACTCTCCAAAATTTGCTGGCCTTGACAATATTGGTGTTGATTTTCTGGGGTTTACCTCGTTGCTGGGCCACCAGGAGCAAAAGGCTATTTTGGATTCCAAAGCAGTTGATAATCGTATGTGTATGCTTCGTTTACGCATGCGGATAACTATATCCTGTCAATCATGCTGACAAAAATCAGACTAATTTGAAAATAAAGGTCCGTTCTCCCGACTCGATCTAGAAACCGATAGTGGAAAAATGATGTACTTTGCGATCGCACATGATCTCATTGTGGCTAGCACATTCTTTCCTCATAAAAATATCCACTTGAAAACAAGGATACATACTGGTAAGGCGTCTCGAAGCCAAATTAACCATATGTTCTAATGGAAGGTCAATGGTCATTTAAGATGTAAAATGTTATCAGAAGGCTTCAAAGTTTATAAGCAGTGATCTTTAAATAATCACTCCAAAGCTAAGATGAAAGTTTTTGTAAAATTCAGAGATCACAGGAAATAGAAGGACGTATTTTATCAGTTTAACGGTTGTTCATTTGATTTTAGTGTTGAATCTATTTTTTGGAATATATTATTATATTATTATATTATTATATTATTATATTATTATATTATTATATTATTATATTATTATATTATTATATTATTATATTATTATATTATTATATTATTATATTATTATATTATTATATTATTATATTATTATATTATTATATTATTATATTATTATATTATTATATTATTATATTATTATATTATTATATTATTATATTATTATATTATTATATTATTATATTATTATATTATTATATTATTATATTATTATATTATTATATTATTATATTATTATATTATTATATTATTATATTATTATATTATTATATTATTATATTATTATATTATTATATTATTATATTATTATATTATTATATTATTATATTATTATATTATTATATTATTATATTATTATATTATTATATTATTATATTATTATATTATTATATTATTATATTATTATATTATTATATTATTATATTATTATAATATTATATTATTATATTATTATATTATTATATTTAGAATATTATTATATTATTATATTATTATATTATTATATTATTATATTATTATATTATTATATTATTATATTATTATATTATTATATTATTATATTATTATATTATTATATTATTATATTATTATATTATTATATTATTATATTATTATATTATTATATTATTATATTATTATATTATTATATTATTATATTATTATATTATTATATTATTATATTATTATATTATTATATTATTATATTATTATATTATTATATTATTATATTATTATATTATTATATTATTATATTATTATATTATTATATTATTATATTATTATATTATTATATTATTATATTATTATATTATTATATTATTATATTATTATATTATTATATTATTATATTATTATATTATTATATTATTATATTATTATATTATTATATTATTATATTATTATATTATTATATTATTATATTATTATATTATTATATTATTATATTATTATATTATTATATTATTATATTATTATATTATTATATTATTATATTATTATATTATTATATTATTATATTATTATATTATTATATTATTATATTATTATATTATTATATTATTATATTATTATATTATTATATTATTATATTATTATATTATTATATTATTATATTATTATATTATTATATTATTATATTATTATATTATTATATTATTATATTATTATATTATTATATTATTATATTATTATATTATTATATTATTATATTATTATATTATTATATTATTATATTATTATATTATTATATTATTATATTATTATATTATTATATTATTATATTATTATATTATTATATTATTATATTATTATATTATTATATTATTATATTATTATATTATTATATTATTATATTATTATATTATTATATTATTATATTATTATATTATTATATTATTATATTATTATATTATTATATTATTATATTATTATATTATTATATTATTATATTATTATATTATTATATTATTATATTATTATATTATTATATTATTATATTATTATATTATTATATTATTATATTATTATATTATTATATTATTATATTATTATATTATTATATTATTATATTATTATATTATTATATTATTATATTATTATATTATTATATTATTATATTATTATATTATTATATTATTATATTATTATATTATTATATTATTATATTATTATATTATTATATTATTATATTATTATATTATTATATTATTATATTATTATATTATTATATTATTATATTATTATATTATTATATTATTATATTATTATATTATTATATTATTATATTATTATATTATTATATTATTATATTATTATATTATTATATTATTATATTATTATATTATTATATTATTATATTATTATATTATTATATTATTATATTATTATATTATTATATTATTATATTATTATATTATTATATTATTATATTATTATATTATTATATTATTATATTATTATATTATTATATTATTATATTATTATATTATTATATTATTATATTATTATATTATTATATTATTATATTATTATATTATTATATTATTATATTATTATATTATTAACGAAGCAGACTACAGATGAATGGTTGCAGGCTGGAGATGCCGACAAAAGATTGCATGAGCAGTTGATTATAAATGTCATTGTTTTGTGCTAAAAGTAGTTTGAAAATAGGGTACCGGAAAATCGGACCAATTTGTCACTATTGATATATTTTTTCTGTTTTTTCCACTCAACAAAAAAAAAAATAAATACCGATCGGTTAGATGTCAGTAATCGAGTCGATTCCATCATAACTAACATTCCTATCTAATCCTTCGGATTTGTTATATGTAACACGGGTGGACTTCTCAGCATTCCGGGATCAACATATTATGTCAAAAACTGTATTTAAAAGTTGTCAAATATAGAATGCAGCGATCCTACTAGAAATTCCCGACTGTTAACGCAAACTAAAAATAAACCATTGCCTTGGTTCGAATCTTATTCGATTAGTATGGCAAAGCGAATTTTTGTCTGTTGAATGGAACATGTCCGAATTACACTATCCTTAAAAAAGGAGATCATTCAAAAAGCAAAAACTATCGCGGCGTGGCTCTCCTTTGGACAGTATACAAATCTGTCTTACATAATATTGGAGAAAAGCACTCTCCTAGCGGAGGAAAGTAAATACCAAAAAAGGATTTCGTCCGAATCATAACTGATTAAGTTTTTTCTCTGAGGATGATTCTTACTAAATATTAAGAAACAGCTTATGACCTACATCAGGTGTACTTAGATTTCCTGCAAGCCTATGACTCAAACGATCGTATGTTGGTTTACTTTGCGATGCCTGAGAATATATGAAAAATATGTGTTAAAAAATTGGTCTAGACAGCCAGAAGAATCAAGTGATCCGAATGGCGCATCTGCACAAGAATTTTGTATTATAAAATTTCTGCCATAGGATGGTCTAAACAAGTTTTTTATTATTCTTTTAACTTCTTTTAACAAGTGATCGTAAATTTGAATATTTAAAATTTTTGGAGATTTCAATGCCTAGACTCACAACGAACATGCATTTTTGATTCTAATGATTTGTTCGTAATCCGTGAATATAAAACCAAACTATTCGTTATTTTCAATTTTCACTACGATTTTAGATTTTTGTCTTTCATTCCAAATTTGAAATAATAAATTTAAGATTGTTTAAAAGAGAGGGCAGCCAACAGTTCATAGCCAACAAACAATTTAGGTTATAAAGTCGTGGCAGAATAAAGGTTAAATTGTACAGCTATTATTTTAATTTTGGAGTCACATGATTGCTATCGGTGATGACGATGAACACAACAATGTTCCCCTGTTGGGATGTAGAATTCATGGACCGAACCATCGTCCATGTCGGTAAAGGATCTGTATTTGTGCTTCATCGATTTGGCTGGTGACGGCATAAAGTAGGACGGTTAATTAACTGCGAAAGACTTGGGTGAGCCCAGAAAAGATTGCAAGGATTAAAACACAAAAAAAAAAATTTGAGACAGAATATTTGACAAGGAATTTCCTATGGGAGCTTTCCGGGTCTAGAAAAACGAGGTCTGGAATTTCCCAAAAATACTTACCTTTCTGATATCTATAGAATCATACATGAATATCAGCCAACTGACAACTACTTTAGTACAATATTTTGTTGAGTTTCTTGAGCAACAGGGAAAGGGCATAGTTGCATAGGGACTAAGGGGGTAGTTGTACTCCCAATTCTATAAGCTGAAACCCTATAGAGAGATCACTAAACTTCAAAGAGTCTTTTATAGAGACTATACTGCATATTCTTTGTTGGTACTGACCGTTAGTACAATGAAAAGACCGCAAGGTGGTAATGCGGTATTCATTTAAATTTATACGAATGTTTTATTTCTCCTTCTCTCTTTCTCACTGGCTTTACATCCCATGAAGGGATTTTGTTATTCATTTTCAACGTGACCAAGCCATCTAATCCGGATGGATTTAATAAATCCGATAATGTCACAATCTTCGGGAAGTTGCCCAATCTCAAAATTCATTTTAATCCGATCCTAGTTCTAATCGACTTTTATGGGATTGTAGATCGATCCTATGACCTTCCTTTTGAACGTAGAACGAATTCTGCAGTCGTTGGATGTCAATATCCAGCTTTCTATTCGTTAAGTAAGCAAGTTTGTATGACTGCGAAATATGTTTTGATTGCTTACGATTCAGCTGTACTTACTTTGTAACCGGCAGCAATGCAGGCTTTGAATAGAACCTGCCGCACATCCAATATCATCTCAAAGGGACTAGATACTGTTCCTTCGATTTCTCAGCTTACCATTCCCGTCACTGAAGGGGATAAAAATTCGATTAAAATTTTTAGTAATATTCCGGGCGTTGGCAGATTAATCTCTGGAGTTTCCAAGTAACATATGGTCGTTGATGTTTTTATTCCAGTTTTTCATAAATTCGCGTTTCATTTGTCGAAGACAAATTTAGTGGTTTATTTCTAACGTTTAGGAATTCCATTTAGATGTTACGGGTGTTCCGCTCAAGCCACTTTTCTCGAAGTTTCTGTTTATTTGCAATGCTATGATGTAACTGGTTATCGTAACATATTTTGCGAACTTTAAGTGGTTCTCTCCCGATAATCGTTGGTGCTATGATTGCAAAGACTGACTAATATTTGCCACATCTGAATGGATATATTGAATGGATCTTCAGGTTGATGAGATTTTCTAATTTTATTTGAAAATTATAATTATATGTACACCGTTCATGACACCTCTAAAAGATCAAACATCAGTAGTGATTTTAGAGTGTCTCTTTGATATCATAACGTGATCGATTTGATTTTCAGTTCTTCCATCATTCGATTCTTTGTGAATTCTTTTATAAGGGGAAAACGCGAAATTCGTTATTGTTACTAACTTGATGCAAGCTGTTTGGGTCTGTGCTAAGTTCTGCACGCCTACCGATTTGACGTTTAAAATCACTTTCAATGATTCCGCTCGCGGGATATTATTGATGAAGTCTTGTAGCTCGACTAAGAACAAACCTTTGGCATCACCTGAATTGTCTTCAGTATAGGTGCACGAATTCTTTATATTGAATTTATTGGTGCGGTCTTCAGTCAATTCACGCAACCATGTATAAGGAAATTCAAATTCTTCTAAATTATGACAAATTCTTCTACATTGTGATGGCCTGAGTATAGTATAGAATGTAACATGTAGTGTGATGTCATAAATGCCACTTTCCTACCATCAGAGCTCTTGCAGTACGAACACGTAGAGTGAATAATTTTCCGCTTGACTAGTAAGTTTTTGAAAATACCCAGGTCAGACTTTGTACGTTCCAAGTTCCCATTTATATAGCGTGGTCCGTGTATAAAGTTTCCGTGGATGTTATTGTGATGAATCCAACGTAAGAATCCAAAGCCTTTGTGTGGATTTCATGCATTTGTACACATTTATAAAGCGGGCCACTTGATGTTAGACCGAAGCCTGGTTTAACCGTGCCTCACTTGGAGAGCAGACGCTATGAGTTTGGCAATAGTAATTCAATAGCGCCATTTAATAATTTAAAAATCAAAATTTATCAGGATAAACAAGGATCAGAATGCATGAGGATATCATTAGCAATCATAATTTACGTGAAAAACGAAGATCTCCGTTTTCCTTTGAGACCCACATTTCCAGACAATTTGTTTCCACATTCAATTTCACAGGGTTGGGCGTTTTACATGTAAAAATCGTTTTCTCCATTTTACATGTAAATAACGTAAATTACATAAAAATGTGTATTTTACAAAAATATGTAAATTATATTTAAAAAACGAGAATCTGTCCAGAAATAATTTAAAATATTGAATAAATGATACAAACATTTGTTTATAACAATAACTTGCATTAGAAAATCCAATTAAACATTTTATTTAAATGGTTAATCATAATTATTTTCAACTTTTAGTTATCTACATTGAGACTATAAAAATCACCTATCCTTCTACAATGCCATCTGTTTACGTCTTAAACTAGTTCTTATATTCGACAAAATAAACAACTAGTGACATAGTGCCATCTAGCCACATTTGAATAAACTAAAATAAAATATTTTTAAGAGTGCATATTTCTTTCGATATGTAGCGGAAAACTAATTGCAATTTGACGTTTAATCATAAATAAAATAATTCTCTGCAGTGAAATGAATGAAGTGAATCTTTACTCGTTTGACTGGCTTTTAAATTTAAATTTTTATTAATTTCAAACAGGACAAAATCAACCAAATTATCACTACCCGTCTCACCCTCATCAAATAAATGTATGCCTTAAATTACTAGCCCTATTCTATCCATTCGATAAAATGCCTATGCATTATGCCTTTGATGTCCAGTGTAGTAAAGAGGTAGCGAATATGATTATCGAATTTAAGCGTGGAACTGTAGTGAATTTCATTAATTCAATTTAATTTTTCTTACTCTAATTACAATTAATAATTTTTCATAACCTAAGTTTGCAGCAATACCATTATACTAACCTTACCATAGAATTAATACTAGATAAATTTATTAATACATTAATAATTAAATTTGGGATAAATATTCTTTTTGAAACCCAGCAGTTACCATTCAAGGAATTCCATATGCTAACTCCTCTCACGAAAAACGAAGCGTTCATCAAATTACATTTATTGATAGCAGGTGTCAAGATTTCATTGTCAAAATATTTCTTATCATAGGAAAGTTGCACTTTATTTTACATTTTTACATATGTACAAATATCACAATAAATAAACACAAATACACTACACTGTAGTATATAGTCAATTTTTCTTTAATTAAGAGATTTGGTAACAGATGGCGATAATTGTAATGAAAAAGTTGATTTATATTTTACAGTATGTATAAAATAATCGTTTACATTTTACATACATTTTACATGTAAAAAACCCAGTAAATTACATTTTGTAATTTACACGCCCAACTGTGAATTATTCAGCTTGCAATAATACATTATAGTATTACAAATACCGCAGAATTAAATTATGCCAGAATTTAAAATTAAAGTCCATATACGATACTCAAATATCACAAAAAAACCTCAGAGGAGCCAACAAAAAGCTCATTTAAGAAATGTTTAATCTACCTGACTTTAATTATTCTGAAGGGGACCGGTATATAATTCTGTTTTACAAAATTTTCTTACACACCCGCCCATACACATCCAGATACGCATATATATATATATATATATATATATATATATATATATATATATATATATATATATATATATATATATATATATATATATATATATATATTATTATTATTTTTTGAACCCTGCAATCTTTTCTGGGGCCCAAGCTCTCCCAACTCTTTCACGGTTAATTTTTAACGTCCTACCTTACGCCGTCATCAGCCATTGACTTATCAATTGACAATCAATTTTTTTTGTATGATCGATTATTCTTTCTAAGGTAATTCCGATTCCATTTTTACCACCTGCACTTCTAAAATTATCATCTCCTTTTACAAATCACCTATCAATTTATAAAGCCCCGTATGGCTTTTCCCCTCTACCACTTTCAAACCACGCTTCAACGCTGTTTTGCGTCCTTGGGAAATACTCAATTCCGGTTTTGCTTTGGCGGGTTTGACTGATTTGTTGTCATTAAATAATTTTTCTCAAACTTTAGGGATTCTCTCTTTTAGTTCTAAGTAATATGAATAAACTTTACCTTCCGGAACAAATGGTTCACACCATAAAATTTGTCCGAAGTGGAACAAGCAGCGCTTTACATTTGCGTTTGGAAAAAAAAATTTAAAATCCAAAAAAGAAATGATCGTATAATTTTAAAGTTTTTGGCTTAATCTTTTCTGTCAGACTCACACGAGACAAATAAATCTCCTTCCAATTGACGTAATTCTTCAGGAATGTCCATAAGGGCAAGATTTTATAGCTAAGCAATTATATCTTTTCTTATCCGATAAACCTTCATCACGTTGTATTTATATAAGAATTATAAACGTTTCAAATAATTTTGCTAAAAGTTAATTCTGTAATTAAGTTTTTTGCCGCAAAATTTTGTAAATGTAGTTTATAACTTTACCGGTCGTATATCCTTCTACATTTAAATAGTTGGCCAAGAAATATGGATTGGATTGTATGGAACTACGAATTTATTATTAACAGAATACCCATATGGACATTCATACCATTATATCACGTCGTCCATAAACAGGCAATCAACTCACGATTTTCACGCATATAACATTTTTGTAAAATGTTTGATGCATTTTCAGTCAGTTTAACGGTTACGTTTTCTTTTAGTGTTAAATAATTTTTTTGAACCTAATTCCAGATATATACATTTTGGAATTGTGTGTGTGTATTTGGTGTGTTGTGACGGTTTTGAAAGTATTGGTATGTCATTTTACTGTTATTTTTTCACGTGTATAATATTTTTGTAAAATGTTTGATGCATTTTTAGTCAGTTTAACGGTTATTTAATTTGATTTTAGTGTTAAATAATTTTTTTGAACCTAATAACAGATATATACATTTTGGAATTGTGTGTGTGTGTATTTGGTGTGTTGTGACGGGTTTTGAAAGTGTTTGTAGGTCATTTTACTGTTGTTTTTTTCATGCGTTTAACTTTTTTGTAAAATGTTTGATGCATTTCCAGTCAGTTTAATGGTTATTTCATTTGATTTTAGTGTTAAATAATTTTTTTGAAACCTAATTACAGATATATACATTTTGGAATTGTGTGTGTGTATTTGGTGTGTTGTGACGAGTTTTGAAAGTGTTGGTGGGTAATTTTACTGTTAGTTTTTTTACGCGTTTATGCATTTTTAGTCACTTTAACGGTTATTTTATTTGATTTCAGTGTTAAATAATTTTTTTGACCCTAATTACAGATATATACATTTTGGAATTGTGTGTGTGTATTTGGTGTGTTGTGACGGGTTTTGAAAGTTTTGGTAGGTCATTTTACTGTTATTTTTTTCACGCGTATAATATTTTTGTAAAATGTTTGATGTATTTCCAGGCAGTTTAACGGTTATTTCATTTGATTTTAGTGCTAAATAATTTTTTTTAACCTAATTACAGATATACATTTTGGAATTGTGTGTGTGTGTGTGTGTGTGTGTGTGTGTGTGTATTTGGTGTGTTGTGACGGGTTTTGAGTTTTGGTAGGTCATTTTACTGTTATTTTTTTACCTAAAAAATTTAACTAAATTTAATTTATTACAGATTACGGCTTCGGGATATTAATGATATACTATTTTAATATTTATTGGCAATTTGGGCAACATGGGAATTTAGTTAGACTAATTATTACTTTAATCAGATCTATATTGTATACTAAATAAAATTTGTGAAATATGTGCAAATAAGTGCATAGAGGACTTATCCTTTGAAAAATAGAGAGAATGAATCGATTACATTTTTCCGACAAACTTTTCAATTAACACATCAAATCTTTAACCACACCAACAATTTTGCAGTCACAATACAACCACCTTTGATTCCATAGTAACTGTAAAAAAGCACTTAAAGCTACTAACATTAAACGTTTTCTTTGTTTTAAAGCTCATTTATATTTCTCTATCTGAATGTGTTAGTATTTCATATATATATATATGTACATAAAATAAGAAGAAAACTTGGTATTACATATTTGTATTTGTAATTACTCTATATATATAGTTGATTTTATACGAGTACACGATATAAATAAATTCTCGATTTATTTCTTACTCTTTTCAAATACATAACTTTAAGAGTACACGTTCATGGTTTTATTTATATCCGTCCACTTTTAATACAAAAACAAAATAGCAGAAAGAGCTTATTTTATCTCCTTTCCATGTATTGTTACACAATTTATACACAACATGACGACACGAAAAATCGAAGCAGCATACAAAATTGTAACTATTTCGTGTGTGTATATACATATTGAAAAGAGAGATTTAACCTAAACTATATATTATAAGTAGTTGTGCTTTACTTATGTACTTTACATATACAAGCGAATTGTTTTTGTTTTTTTTTTTATAAAAGTACATATACATATATATACAAAATGAAAATTGTAAATAAATTTATATATTTGAAAAAGCACGAAAATAATATAAATTAAAAAATTATAGAAAAGAAAATTTAAATTGATAGTTTTTCCAAGTATTTTAGTTATTTTTTGCTATCCCGAACAAAAAAAGGGGTAAGAATCGTTTTGATTGGATATCCAAGTTTTGTGTTGTTGTTGTCAAAAAAGAATGGGGTAGTAAATAGGATTGAAATTATTTTAAATTAAATTATTTTAATTTTTGTATAACTTAGTTTTCGGGACATTATATATATATATATATATATATATATATATATATATATATATATATATATATATATATATATATATATATATATATATATACATATTTATATAGTTAAACTATAATTAATCTTAATATTAGTTTCGAGAAAATTAAGGTGACCATATACATCTAAGGTCAGTCATTATTTCAACATATAAAGCGTAAAGCTAAAATTTGGTCACTTTTCGACTATACACCCTCTTCATGAAGTAGAATATTCGCATTACACCACATAAACCATAAATAGTTTGAAGGATATAAATTGCTCGACACAGTAGTGTACTATAATTATGCTTTACATATTTTTATTACATAGTTCATTGCAAACTAAACTATATGTCCATAAGGAAATGATTGCAACTCTGGTATTATAGAACGAGTACGAGTACATACTGTTGAAGAGCCAGGAAAGCAAAATGTACTAAAAAAAAACAACATAAATTCACCATCATAAGTAAAAAAGTAACAGCAGAACCAACAACATATATATTTATGTATATCCTTGGTGGAAAAGTGAGACACAAAATGTGAACACATAAAAATGTATGTACACAGCTTACACATATATATATATATATGTAAGATAAAAAGTTCCACATACTCGTATATACATATATAAAAAAAAACTTGCATAATTTTCTGCTGTTTTGGTTTTTGTTGTCCGAGAATTTCTCTTCGATATTTTTCGTATTATGTTATATGATTCAGTTGAAAATTCACAGTACACATAGAAAATATGTAATATGTGTGTGCAAGAGAATAAAAAGTTTTATGTTTTGGTGGAAAATAACAATAATACAAGTTGTTGTTTGTGTACATATTGAGAGATATATTTTTATTTTTGGTAAGATGCTGTGTATTTGATTTTTTTTTTGTTGTTTTTTTATCCAAACAGATAAAATAAATTTTATGCTATGGATTGTATATTGATACAGAAGAAAGAGATGCAAAGCATTTCTTTAATAAAACATAAAAAGAAAAAAAAAAAAATTATAATAAGATAAAAATAGTGAGACAAGTGTGCTATTGAATAATTGAAGATTTTTATTTTTCGTTTTGGGGGTTTTTCATGGTGCTCTTGTTGTTATTCGTATAATTTTTGTGAGATTTTTTGTTCCCTTTTGTTTTTCGGTTGGGATTTATTTGTATGCTGTGCTGCGTCGTTTATATCTTTATACTGTGTTGTATGCTACGCCGCGCGACTTTTATGGTTTGGGGGTGCCAAGGAGTTTGACAACAAAAATTAATGAAATTATTTTAGATTGTGTCTGGTTTTTGTATATTTTTGGAGATTTAAAAAAAAAATTTATATTTTTATGTATTTTTGAATTAGAATTTTTTTTATCTTATATTCTGGGTTTGTTGAATGAATTATTGCTGAAAGTTTGCATTTAGAAGGTATATATTTATATAAAATGATGATGATGGTGTAGCGGTTTTGTCTTTTAGAATTTACATAGAGAATTTAGTTTTTCATAATGATTAATGTTATGTGTAAGTTAGATACGACGATATATTTGCTGTACAGCATAAAACTATATATGTGACAACGTGTTAAGTATAAATTCCCACTGTGTCTAGGCGCCATTAAAGTTATTTAAAACCACACATTATAGTGTATATATAAGAAATAAATCGATAATTTATGTCCGTTTTGATACATATAAGATGTGTTTTTCCTATATGTATGTAAGACAAATAAACGATTTTTGAGGTGAGAATTTTTATTTCGAAAATGTTAGAAAGTCGTTCAGGATGTAAAATATTAACCAGTAAAATTAAATATTAACATTTTGTTAGCAAATCCAATTTAAGGTTCAATTAGTTCACTAGTGGATCTAACTGTATAGTATCAACAAATTGCAGTTGATCCCTTACATTTTCCTACCATGTTTTACCACGGTCAAACTGACGTTGTTTACTAGAATAGAAAATTAGAAAGAATCTCAGTACCGACCCAATTCGTTTTACATGGTTTGTATATTGCGGATATCACACATAAATCATATTTCAGGATACTTCAGACTGCTTCGGAATAGTAACCAATATCGCCCTATAGTTAAAAACGCCGTTCATGGTTTCCAACTTAAAAATTACGATAAACTGTGACGCTTTCAAGCAACAGAAAATAAACCCGTCATTAGCGTGATGTTAAAAAAGAAAGACAAATGCTTTCGCATGCCATCCGGTCCGTATTTATCATTAAACTAACGAATGTCCTTAATAATGTCATAGTACTCTTACACATATTTTGATCCCTGCTGTTATAGCAGCATTAGATCTCTTCCATTTGCAATAAATCGAAAATTCAAATTTAGTCAATCAAATTTAGGTATAAAATCAGAACCTTACTATAAGCTCAACGAACCTTACACCAACGGTTTGTATTTGAAAATTTTGAACTGCAATATTTAATAAAAATTTAGTAAGGTTCCTTCCTAGATGTCTGGCTAATCCACTCTCCCAAGAGGCTGGCACAATGAATTCTGAGAGCCAATTATTGCTATACCTATTCGTAAGAAGTTCAATAATATCAAGCTC
Organism: Tipula confusa; assembly: GCA_963556175.1. Lineage (NCBI taxonomy): Eukaryota > Metazoa > Arthropoda > Insecta > Diptera > Tipulidae > Tipula > Tipula confusa. The sequence continues at coordinate 84,519,213 of OY744475.1, forward strand.
TACCTATAGACAATCAAACTACGCAATTCAGCAGAAAAACGAAAACCCCGAGCGTTTTCACTTCCCTCGTTTTGAAAACCCTCTATAACTAGTTTTAACGAAACAAGCACTTGTGCTTGTCATCACAATGAGAAAATGATTGGTTACTGAATAGAAGAAAAAACCTATCAAAAATCGAAAAGCAGAATTCTCGGCTGATCTTGCAGAACATCTATCAGGTAGTGCTAATAGTAATACTATCATTAAACTAGCACACCAAAGCAAAATAAGAGCAACCAAAACAAGGAAAATTCAAAATATTTTTAACATTAAAGCTACTCTTAACATGAGGGTTAAAATAGAACTACTAAAAAAGAACACGAGGCTATTAGCTCAATGCAAAAACAGTCAAGGTTTAAAATACACACGCAGGAATAACCTTGCAAAATGTATAAACTGTACCATCCTTATAACTATAGAGGAAGTACAGTAGCTAAAGAACTTCAAAAGTTAAAAAATATAATGTACCAATTTCCTCAAAATTTAGTATTTTGAGGTTACAAAAGAAAAATCAACAGAAACCCAAATGATTCCAAAATCATTAGTTATAGGCACAGAAAAAACTACTCATAAATTCTGCAACTCGAAAAGCAAGAACATAGTCATGAAACCCTCTTTAAACATCTAGAAAAGCTATGAGCTTCGAATTTTCGTTGGTCTTATACTATGTGAATGAGCAGAACATTAAAAATAGTCACTTGGTGGAATTCATTGATTGATTGATTGATTTAGAATGTATGGCCAAGCATTAAACAGAATATCTCGGAAAGCACCGGGTGCACCATACACCGATTTTTACATATACTTGGAAGGATAAGGCAGAGTATTAGTTAAATTATTGAAATCGATCAGGTAACAGACACCGTGGCGGCCAATAGTTAGTAAATTTTTTGTGGGGTAGAGAAAAAAAATGTCAGTATGTAAGTAATGACAGAATTGGTCCGGTTTTTCGGTAGCCAATATTCAAACTACTGTTAGCAAAATCACAATGATAATGAACTGTTCTGCATTCTGTCATCACTTCTGAGCATCTCCAGTGTGCTACCATTTAACAGTAATCAGTAATGTTTCTCTGAAAAAAAAAAATCTATTAGTGAGCTAATTTCTACAAGCCGTAGGTTGTAATAAATTAGATTATTTTTGCCCGAAATCTCCAATTAAATAATTTATTACATAATTAAAAATATAAAATTATAAAAATTATATTATAAATTAGATTTTATAAAATTTGATTAAACATTACAAATCAATTGAATTAACCGTTTTATGATCAATACGTCATGTAATCGAAGAAAATATAATTTACTTACACTTTATTAGACACAAAACCATACAAAACTTTAAAATTAGTGCAAATTAGATTTGATATGTTGGAAAAACCCATTTTGGATCTGTTTCTTTCAAACCGTTATCACGCTCCTTTCACAGTTTCAATGTCACAAGATTTTCCTTAGTTTTAACACGCCCGACCATTCAAAACTATCAAGTGGATATGCATAGTATTAACTGGCAGTTTTTCTTCCTTAATTTATCAGTTGAGGAGGCAATAGATAGTTTTTAAATTTCCATGTTCTCTTTAATAAAAAAATATGTCCACCACATTCCTGGAAGGAAGTGTAATTTTCCATTTTCCAGTTAAAATTGAATTTAGGAATTTCTGTAAAAAGTGTATCTTGTACATTGAAAGAAACATTAAAATGAATCCATAACTATTTTGGCAATATCATAGATCGTTTAGTGGTAAATCAGATTATCCGCGTAGTATGATATTAAAGCAAAATAATTCATAGTGAAATTTGTGATCTGTTTGTTGATCACTTTAAGTCAGTTTATGTATACAGGAGACACACTCTGATCGATCTGTTTGTAATATCAAAGCAATCGGTGACATGAAAATGATATCAGAATCAGACATTTTTGGCAATATTGAATTTATTGGATACTAATAAAGGAGCAGATCGAGAACAATTATCTAATTTATTTTTAAAGAATCTTAAAGGTGTAGTGGTGGAAACTATGCACTCTTTCAAACTTATCTCAGCTATCCATCGATACGGTGACTTAGTGAGATAGATGATTTAGTGAATATTGAGAACTATAGATCTATATCTATACTTTGCGTATCGCAGCGGTCCATGTTATATTTTAAGGATTTGGATTTGTTTCCAACAAATCAAACAAATAATGTTTAATTCTTAAATATTAAATCGCAGATCGACGTTTCCATGTAAAATACTCGCATACCAGAGAATACTCTGAATTAAAGAAAATATCGGTTCACAAAAACTTCACAAACCAGAAAGTTAACTAAACGCCAGTAGAAATTAATTATTTCACCATAATTCAATAACTGCTAAATATCTCGGCATGACTCTCGTTTGCAAGCCATGAATCGAGCTTTAAATGCGAATACCATCGCAGAATAGCTTTCCTTTGCACAGCATACAAATTACTGTCTTACGTAATATTACAGAGAATCACTCCCTTGGCAGATAAAATTGTAGGTGACTACCAAGGAGGATTTCGTCCAAACCGGTCATCCTATGATCAAGTTTCTTCGCTGAGGATGATTCTTACTAAATATTACATAACATTTCGTGACCGTACAGGTGTTATTTGATGTCCAACAAGCCTATATGACTCAATCCATGATTTCCTTTGCGACGTCTGGGAATACCTGACAAATATGTAAAATGCGTATGTGTAAAATGACAGTAAAGCAATGTTTTGTATCAAAGTTGATAAATCTATCAGGAATTTTTGCAATTAGCTGTGGTGTACGGCAAGGAGATGCTCTGTCTCCGATACTCTTTGATCTCATGTTAGAATTTATTTTTCTTAAATTTTTCTTCTTTTAAATTTGAAGGAGTACAAGTTTCGATACCTCGGGTCCTTTGTCACTCAAGATAATTGTGTGGGAAGGAATATTAAAGCTCATCTTGTCGCTAACAGCCGTGCTTTGTATGCCTTACACCCGCCCCTAAAGTAAAAATACCTTGCAAATGCCAACAAGCTGAAGTTGTACAAGGTGTTGATCAGATCCGTTGTCATGTATGGGTGTGAGAGTTGGACTCTGACGGATGAGTATGAAAGATGGTTATTGACATTTTTCACAATATAAGAATACGCGATTTTTCTTCCAATAATTTTTACGCATAGTCAATGTTTACAAAATCAAAACACAGACGTATACATTTCAAAAAAAAAAAAAAAAAATAATAATAAATAAAATGAAAAACTATCAACAAATAATTCTTGATTTTCGTATAAAATTCGACCTATAGTGTTGCGTAAAAATAGAAGCAAATAGAAAATTGATTTTTGAAATGTTTGATAATATTTTGAAAGCTAATAAATTCAATATTTTCCACAAAGTTGGAAAGTCATTTCTCCGAAGAAGGGTTTAAAAATTATCGTTTATGGTAATCAGTTTGTTTTTTCAAAATTAAAATCGAAATTAATAATTCGTGCAAATAGTAGGGTAAGGTAACTTTTTAACATCCAAAAAATAGTACTATATATATGATAAAGTTTTCAAGAGGAAGTTTTCCCTAAATCGTTTTACCAAATTTATATCTTTTTATTGACTCTCGAACCTGTGTATATTTTATCTAAGACTTTTTGATTTTGAGATCGACGGCAGCTATAAGAATCAACCAGTGGGGCTATTAATTATTTCATTTCGTTTCATTCCGGTCTAATCGAACCAGTGAGGGAACAAACGATACAATTAACGAAAACGCGCGGGTAAAACTATTGCTTTTCTGGTCCGGGTAATTCCGGGAATCAACCTAACCGCCAGCACCGGGTAACGTATAACCCTTTTGGACCTCGGGACCTTTGAATTTGGTGTGAAATCTACCTTTATTGTGTCAAGTACCCCTGTTGCTTCTTGGAAACGAGGGTTAAGCCTATCAATCGACACGTTGGCTTCCCGGTCCCTATACCTAATATTAAAAAACTTTTCACTATGACCCAAAACTAGAAAAGGTCTCTCGTATGGAGGTTGCAGAGATTGTGATGGGCAGGAGGTACTGGCTTCACAACCTTAAAGTGTTCTCTAAGCTCTGTTACAAACCCTGTTTGATTTGCTGAGATACTAGGCAAACTAACGAAACCTCCAGGCAATCTTATTGCTTCGCCATACACCATCTCTGCTATAGTACACTTAAAGTCTTCCCGATAAGCTGTTCTCAACCCGAATAACACAGTTGGCAATACTTTTGTTCACTCTCCGCGGCCGTGACACACTGATTTCATCAAATCTTTTCGAAACTAATGGGAACTGACCCAACGGTGATTTGACGTGTCGACTGATTTTACATTTCATAATCTAAATAACGATACTGGTGCGGCGATGCCTTTTCAAAAGTTAAGAGCTTGTGGTCACTGTATAAAACAAAACGCCCTTCTAACAAGTACTTAATTTTTTTAACCGACGCATACGCAGCCAACAACCCCCTATCATATGCGCTATAACGCTTCTGTGCATCGGATAGCTGAACAGAAAATAACCCTAATGGCTGAAACTGTCCGACTAATTGTTGTACCACCATGCCTATAGCAATGTCGGGTGCTTCGACCGTTCATGCCAACGATGCACTGCAATACAAATGAGCCAATATTGTTGCGGAGGGCAGATCTTGTGACCTATTGAAAGCTGGGATTGATTGTTCGTTCCATTTAATCCTCCTCTTAATCTCTGCAGGGTCACCATGAGCCATCCTTCTTCGATACCATGATTTGACAATCGTTGCAGACATCGTCGATACATCGGCTCCAGTATCTATTCAATATTGTCGTTCACTTGATCCCATAAAACTCAGTGACTTTGGTTCTGGCCATTGTCACATGTCGCTAACTGTGAATGGCCTAATTGTTTTACTTCTCGAATTGACATTTGTCTAAGTCTTCGCATTTCTTTGCTTTTGTACCAAAACGAAAATAGTACCAGCAAAACTTTTTTTCACGAGGGACCGATGAAGATCTATCACGTGATCTTATGTTGATGTGAAACTTATGTTGATGTGAACAACATGGCTTGATTGATCGAGTAACATGTGATACTTTCACTGCTGACCGCGAAAATTGCCTGCTGCATCTCTCATGCTGCAACCTGTTGCGGCAACAAACATCAACCTGGAAAATATGACCAAGCATACCAGGAAAATATGCGACACTATTGCAGATTTTTTAATGGTATCACACACCGGACTATTTAAAATATTTTTTTGCAACAGATGGCGCCACAATCGCAAATCTAAGATGGCATGTGGCAGTTTTGATAGCCATTAAAAACAGAGAACCCATTGTTTTTTTTTTGCAAACATGGAAAAAAGTGAATGTCGTGTGTTAATTAAATATTATTTTTTGCGTGGAAAAACCATTATGCAATCCAAAACAAAGCTTGATAAATATTATGGGAACTCTTCAGCATCGATTAAAATGATTCTCAAGTGGTTTACTGTTTTTCGTTGTGGTCGTACTAGCACAACTAATACCGAACATTCAGGACGTCTAAATGAAGTCACCACACCAAAAATGGTTGACAAAATCCATGATATGGAGATAGCTGAGATAGTAGGCATCTCAGATGAACGTATTAGCAATATATTACACGAATTTTTGAATATAAAAAAGCTATATGCGCTTGGGGTGCCGCATTAGCTTACAATCGTCCAAAAAAGCACACGTGTGACAACTTCAGAGGCGCAGGTTCTGCGATGTTCAAGCGAAATAAAACGGAGTTTTTGCGTCTTTTCATAACTGTGGATGAAACGTGGATCCATCACTATACACCGGAGACCAAAGAACAGTCTAAACAGTGGATTTCTACTGGCCAACAAGGTCATGGGCACAGTTTTTGGGGATGCACGCGGCATAATCCACATTGATTACCTTCAAAAGGAGAGAACAGTCAACGGGGAATATTACTGCAACTTATTGGACCATTTCAACGATGTTTTGAAATAAAAGCGACCGTATTTGGCGAAGAAAAAATTTCTCCATCATACGTGAGTTGTTGACATGGCCAAAATCCATGAATTACGCTTTGAATTGCTTCCATATTCGCCACACTCTCCAGACTAAGCCCCTGCGACTATCACCTGTTTCCGAACTTGAAGAAATGGCGCGGCGGAAAGAGATTCGACTCTAATGAGGAGATCATCGATACAAAAAACGCCTATTTTGAAGGGTTGGAGAAATCGTATTATTCGGAAGGGATCGAAAAATTGGAAAAAACGTTGGACTAAGTTTATCGGGCTAAAAGGCGACTAAGTTGCAAAATACATTTTTTTGGACGAAAATATTTTTACCAGACTTCTCACTCTGCCCTCTAGTCAGTAACAATCTAGTTTCCTTGACTAATGAGCAATTTGTTGTAGCAATCAGTGATTGGCGTTTCACAGTTTCTGGTAAGTTGTTGTTTATAGCACATCATTATTGTGGATTTAAATCAGCAAGCCCCTGTTTGTCCTAACAATTAAACCAGATCAAAGGGTTTGGTTATTTTCAATCTGCATACAATATTGGAGTTAGTTAAGAGCTGAATTGCCTTGATATTTAAGGTCACTATTTCTGACGTATACCATGGTGAATCGACGATGTTCTTCAGTACCCTGTTCTGAAACCTTTGTATGATACTGGTTTCAGTGTTTGCTTATAAAGTAGCAGCTTGTTGTATGATGATAACGAAGAGTATCTGCCTATCAGCCACTGCATTTTTCTTTATTTTAGTTTTAGTTCGTCATTTTTTTTTTTGATGGATACCTTCCATCTAAGTTTAGCATCCAGGGCCATGCCTAGATACTTAGCTGTGTTCGCATACGGTGTTAGTTCTCGATTTATTGAAACAGGTATATGTTTAACTCGTTTGTTGGTAAAGCTTATGTGAACTGATTTAACTTTATTTAGCTTAATTCGCCATCTTTTAGTACATTTATGTACTTCAAAGACAGCTGATTGTAATTTTTGTATTGATTCTTCGCTACTTTGCAACAGCTAGGATCGCAGTGTCATCAGCAAAAGTCGCCACTGTATTGTGTTCTAATTCAGGTAGATCATACGTGTATAGTTAATATAAAATCGGTCTTAATACACTGCCCTGTGGTACGCCTGCTTTTATTTCTTTCAATTCAGAATAAGTTCCATCCAAATTAATTCTAAAGAATCTATCTTCCAAATATGATTCCAGAATTACATTTATAAGAGATATCTTAACTTATGGTTAAGTCCTTCATGCCAAACTTTGTTAAAGCTTGCGCAATACCTAGAAATATCGCAGACTTTTTTTCCTTAGAGTACTTTCTTAATTATATTGATTATTCTGTGTACTTCTTGTATTGTTGAGTGTTGGCCACGAAATCCGAACTGTTGATTTGGGATTAAGTTATTCTTTTCGATTATCGGGTTTAACCTTTTAATCAGTAGTTTCTCAAAGAGCTTAGACATAACTGGCAACAACGAAATTGGTTTATAAGACGAAGTATCGTATGGTGGTTTTCCAGGTTTTAGTATCATTATTACTTCTGCAATTTTCCACCAAATGAGTACAAATTTGACTCTAAATGTTGCCTTATAAGATAAGCGAGCTTAACTAGAGCTTTCCTTGGTAGTTCTTTTAAAATTATTTATATTTTATCTTCGTTATTTCGAGCTTATTTTTCGCCTTCTATCCTAATTGAAAGATTCTGAATCGCAGTACTGCTATTATTAGTTAGTTTTTTTAGACAGTTACTGATTCACTCATCTTTTACTTTATGGATTTCCCTTTTCAACTATTGAGTAAAATTATTTAACTTAGTTTTATATTAAGGAGCTCTTGTTTGCTGCCATATTTTCTTCGCCCTTCTTTTTTCTTCCAAAAGTTCTCTAATTTCTTTTGTTTTTACTTAAAAAAAATTCAAGTTCTCAAATAGTTAATAAATGTTTGTTATTGAAACATTGTAACAAAATTTCCCATCGCGAATACGCAGAAATGCATAACATTTATGCTGTAATGGCCCGAGTCGCAGCAACAAATATAAAAAACGATTTACCCAAATCGGGAACGCTTCCCCAATTATAGATTATTTCAAAACGTGAATCGTTCGTTTTCTTTGTGCATCCCCAGAGTTGAATGCCATAGGTCAAGTATTGGTTTATATAAAAGCAGCTTATTGTGAATGGTTAGCTCACTATTTTTTCCAATGAGCCAGATCATTTTCTGAATTTTATATCCAGTTCTTATGCCTTTCCTTCGTGACATGCTTTTTCCATTTTAACTTGGCATCGAGCGTCATACCCAGGTATTTTACTGTGTTCGCATGTATTATTTTCTGCCTCTTTATATAAATAGGTAGATGATCAACTTTTAGATAATATAGATGAAGGTTATGTGAAATGGTTTTAGCTTATCCAATTTTAATCTTAATTTTTTTTCAAACTCATTCACAGTGTGCTGTAATTTGCTGGTTATCTCTTCACCATCAAAATTAATATATCAACCGCAAAGGTTACAATATCTATTTCTTTACTAATAGATATGTCATTTGTATAAAGCAAATACAAGGCTGTTCCCAGCACGATCCTTTGTGGTATTCCTGCTTCAATTCTCTTGGGTGATGACAACTCTCCTTCATATTTCACTCTGAAATATCCCCCTTCATTGTATGATTTTAATATCTCATAGAACTGCTTGAGGAGGTCGCGAGATAATTTATATTCCAGTCCTCGATGTCAGACTCAATCAAAGGCTTGGGCAACATCAAGGAAAACTCCAGAACCTATCATTTTGTTTTCAGGCGTCTTCTAAATCACGATAGTAACTCTTTGTACCTGCTATTTGGTGGAGGGTTTTCTCTGAAACCAAATTGGTGAGATGGTAACAGGTGACTTTCTTTAATCAGAGGTTTCATCCTTTTGAGGAGTAATTTTTCGAATAGTTATATGTCTGTAAGACGTTTTCTCATTAGGTGGCTCATTAGGCTTGGGTATCATAATAACTAAATGCTGCGTTAATTATGGGTAGCAACTTCTTAAGACATTTTTCTGGTAACTTTTTAATAACTTTTCCTGTAATTAGATCGTTTCCAGCAGCTTTTGTTGCATTTAGGTACATTTAACTCGTCTTTTTTGCATTAAAAAGATATCTTCTGTTTGTCTAGTCAAAGGTTTAAACGTTTCTTCAGATGTTCAGGCGCCCAAATGCATGGAGTGAAAAAAGGCTAGCGCCGTTCCTGAGAACACCTGATGTAAATTTAAAAGCAAACATTTTTAAAATTTTGGTTAAAAAATAAAATCTCGAACAGGTTCATACAATTAAGACATCCCAATAATTAGATTATCCGACGGCTACTTCATCAGCATTATGCAACTGATACGCTGTTAATGAATTAGAAGTAATATCATTGACGAACTGTTCCTTTCACTGATCTATATAGCATCCGTATTGCATGAAAGCTTTTCGCCACAAATTTTTAGTTTTCTTATACCATAATGGCGTTTAAATTTTACTTTTCTTTCGTACAATAGGATGTCGCAGAATCGGGTATATCTTAATCGGAGATTCGTTAGATCTGGTTAGCCTATATATGGAAAAAATAATCTGTGAAAAAATAACCGTGAAAAACTTTCATAAGGTATCCTGCGGGGGTCAAATTTCGTTGTAAATTTATCGTCTTAAGGTCATTTGTTTCCACGATGCTATTGTTAACATTCCGACAATTCCGACTTAAACTGCCATCATAGCCTTGTAGTGATTAATTGTTGATCACAATTTAGTATAGATGACCGATATGATCTCACATATAGTCAATTTAATTTCGGGTCGTCTTACGCATGTGTGTCCATATTTTTAACTGGATGTTTTTATGTGGAAAGAATGTACATCATTCTGGTATTCAGGAACTATATTTTTACATAGGTCAGCCTGGCACTTATCTGAATATCACTACTGACGTCATGCTCCGATATAGATTCCATTAAATCATATAAATTGTGGTAAAATAAGTTTTTATCTTTGGTGTAAATGTAGCTTTCAAATATATGGTTATCGACTGCTTTGAAATCAAAACAGACTGTTTTACGCCTGTGGCGCAGAAGAAACCAAACACCATGATTGCCGAGGTTCTTCACTGTATAGAAACGTATAACGTTAGGGCACGTGGTCTCCAGTTTTAGGCCATCGAGCTTTTTTGAAATCAACAAGTTCCAAGCGATACTTTTTCATGGTTGATGCAGTACCATGAAGCTCTCCTAGTTTACTTAGCGACTCCACGTTCGAAAAATGAAATTATCTCCTCTTTCAAAAGTTGCTTCAAGGGAACAATAAATTATAGTTTTAATTTAAATATGGAAATTTTTTATAATGAACGAAAACTGTTGATTTTATAGATGCTATTCAAATTAGTATACATATTTACCATACAGCTACGATTAAATTGTGACACCACAGCATGTGGTTTTGATTGTAGCTGTAAATTATAATTTATAAAAATTACCTCCCTATAAACTTCAAAATGCTAAGTCATAACTAAGTTCAATAGTTTTGTTGACAACAAAAAAAAAAACTAGTACCAATTTTAGCATGACTCTGCTTATAAAGAATGCACACATTTGTTACTATATAATATAACTAACCGTATATACAGCAATCATTACCTCATCGCTAAACTTTTTTTTTTTTTTTTTTACCCAAAAATCTCAATCGCATTAATTTATAACTATATTCTCGAAAATCTATACATTTTATTAATAATTATCTATTTATTTATACATTTGTTGTTATGCTCCTCTAAAATTTATAAATGTATAATTGTTCATCTCTTTTAAATTTTTGTTATTTTAATTTTTTTCGTTTTTGTGTTGTTAAAATAAAAATAAAGCCACACAACCAATAATCTAATCCATAAACTAACAAAAAAAACAAACAAAACAAATTTGAACCAATCACAATTGGTCATCTTATATTATTTAAATACACAAAACTATAAAATAATAATTTACAAAAAAAAAAAAAATTTATCTCATTTACTCAATTTTTTTTTATTATATTTTTTTTTTGTGTATTTTAGAAGTAAAACTTTTAAAAACTGAAAATAGTTTTTTAATACAATTGCATTTCCCCCTTATATACGAGTATGTATTTTAGGTATGTGCGAGAGATACGAGATGTTTGTTATATCGTTTGTCTGTCACGCGACATTTTTTTTTGCTATTCGATGGTTTCTAGTTATTTTATATATAAGATACAATGAGTAGAGTAAATTTAGTAGCTCTTCATAGAGATTCACAAATTTTGAGTAGTTTTCGTACTATTAATAAAATAATACTACTACTGTGTTATGTTAATAAAAAAAAAAATAAATAAATTTATAAATACTACTTTACATAAAAAAAAATATTTATTTTTTTTGTTTTTAAGTTTTGTTACCGTACTATATGTAGATATACTATAATATGTATATGCATTGGTTCAGCTTAATTTGGACGAGTGCGAATGAAACGGAAAATTAATTAAATTTAATATTTTATTGTGTTGCATGTACAAATTTAATTGCACTACACGGCTATATACAAACATATATATAAAATGAGAGATACAACTATATTCAGTATATTTATATATGCACATACATAGAGGTATATAGATAGGTGTAGTTTGCTTTTTGCACTGCATATATATGTAAAAATGAAACGTTATTGCAGTTTTTAATTTTTATTTTTGCGTTTTGTGTAAATAAGACCCCACCTACTTTGGCAATGATTAAAATTATTTGGCATTCACTGTAAGTAATTTCATAGGTTCGGTACAGTTAAAATTTTCATAGTTTATCATTGTTGTTTTATATCTTTTTTGGTTTAAGACTTGTTTGCCTTCAATATGGTTCTGTTTTAGGTTAAAGATAGTTTAACCACATTGTATGAATTATGATTTAACTGTTCGAAAAGCTAAACTGTGGTATCAAGAATTAGGCATAAGATATATTATATTTTTTTTTCTTAAAACAAATTGAATTGAAAGGTGTTTGATTACTTTAGGGGCAGTTAGTTATCGTATAGCCAAATACCCTTTTTAACGAATTATCTCTATATCCAAGTGGATAAATATTATCTCTCCCGATTTTTTCGCGATTAATTTTAACGTCCTACTTTACACCGTCGCCAGCCAAATCGAGGACGCTTCTTCCATAAGAGGCTATAACACTATTTTGTTCGTCAATCACTATATATAGAATTACTATATAAGCCGACTAAGGGGATGTCAGGAGATGCTATTTTGTAGTTTTAACTACAAGTCTTAGCCTTTTTCAGGCGGCTGTCTAAACACTTGGCAATAAGTATAAAATGCATGTGCTATCTTGCACATCTCGGTATCAATTTTATCAAAACCTTTATTGGTATGGCTACTACAATCTTTATTAATTCACACATTATTAATTCATTAGTAGGTCAGTACTTATGAGATAAGAATAAACTTGTGTGGGTCTGCTGAACCAGTGTCCAGTTCCCTTGAAACATAATATTTATACGGTTAGCTCATGTGGTTTGATTCGTTTGAGCCGCCTTACTTAGTTTGTTTTGTCCAAAAGTTATATGGCATCAACGTTGGTGTGGGTAAAAAGTTTCTTCTCATGTTTTATGGCTCATTCCCGGATAACGTCGTCTATCAATTGTATTTCTAGATCATTGTGTATTTCCCTGTTAGTCACAAATTTATTTTATTTATTTATTTTTATAGTTAAAAATTATAAATCTGACTTTAAAGTCCATAAAATATATAAACAGTGTTTTTTATAGAGTTACAGAAGTTTAAATCATAATAGAACAAAGAAATATATTTTTAATATCAATGAAACGGGCTTTATAAGATAGCAAATTTTATGACCACGGCTGGCGCGTACAAGACGCAATCTGGAACACCAATTTTCGCAACATTTGCGGCCGTATTTCGCCAATAACTCTTTGAATATTGATTTCCAGATGTTCAATTGTCTCTGGTTTATCGACGTAGACAAGTGACTTTACATAGCCCCAAAACAAATAATCCAATGAGGTTAAATCACACGATCTTGGTGGCCAATTAATTGGACCATTATGCGAAATTATTCTTTCATCAAAACTTTATTTGAGTAAATTCATTGTAGCGCGCGCTGTGTGGCATGTGGCTCTGTCCTGTTGGAACCACATGTCAGCAAGATTAATGTCAGCTAATCGAGGTACGAAAAAATTTCTAATCATGTCCCTATATCGCTCACCATTGACAGTAACATTCTGACCATCATCGTTTTTGAAGACATATGGACCAATGACGCCGCCAGCTCATACAGCCCATTTTCTGTGGATGTAATGGTGTTTCGACATAAGCTTGTGGATTATCCTCACTCCAAATCCGATAATTCTGCTTATTTACGTACCCATTCAACCAAGAATGAGCTTCATCGGAGAACAAAATTCAACAAATTGCAAGCATTGCTCTGATGAAAGTCTATCCATAATGAAATGTCAAACCAAACTAAACAAAAAGCAACTATCAGCTGTTAAATGGGTTGTCAAATAAAGCAGTGTTGCCAACTCAATGTTGTGAACCTATAAAAAACCCTTTACAAAGAACAAATATAAATATAAAATTATGTTGAATAAAAAACTAAGCCTAAAATTAATAATCATATCAATGATAATACAGTATACCGAGCAATTGGCGCAGTGGTTAAAGCTGCGGTGTTTGGGACGGGAGGTACCGGGTTCGAGTCCCAACGGGGGAGGGTTGCAAAAGGGATTTTTCATCACCTGATTTCGATCGGTGATGACGATGAACACAACTATGACCCCCTGTTGGAGTGCAGAATCCATGGGCCGAACCATCGTCCATGTCAGTGCAGGCTGGCTGGAGCAATGCAATGTGCAGATGGATTTAAAATCGAACCTGTATTCGTGCTTCCTCAATTTGGCTGGTGACGGCGTAAAGTAGGACGTTAAAAATTAACTGCGAAAGAGTTGGGAGAGCTTCGGCCCCAGAACAGATTGCAGAGTTCAGAAACAAAAAAAAAAAACAAAAAAAAAAAAAAAAAAGATAATACAGTAAAAATAATATCAATATAATAATAAAAAAATAATAATAATAGTAATAATAATAATACAGTAATTCTTTAGGGGTTGGTGTGTAGTCTGCACGTATGCCAAAAACAATGCAGTATTCAATTTTATAACTTAATTAGAGAAGGGAAAATTATTTTAAACATTCTTTTTTAAACTAGTGTAGACGTGTAATACGCTTTAGAGTAAGGGGTAGGCTATTCCAAGTTTGAGCCCCAAAAATAAATAAAATGATTTTGCTCTAAGCGCGGTTTTAAACCGAGGTAAAATAATAATTGGATTTCTTTCACAAATTCCAGTTTGCACTTTATCATTTAAATAGTCAACAGTTTGCCCATAAATAATGTTAAAAAGGAATACACATTGCCTATATTTCAGATAATTATCAAAAGAACAACCTAAACAATTTTTAAGAAATGGAGTAATGTGATATATATAGATAAACTATAAACATATATTGTAATAGAATTAAAGGCCACATTAAGTGTTCTTCTATGTTCATAACTTATGGAACCCATAACTATATCGGCATAGGTTAGATGAGTAATAAGTAGTGAATAAGCTAGTGCTTTTTTAGTTTTTGTGGCAGTGGATTTTCTAAATTTTGATAGCCTTCTCAAGCCAGCGTAAATATTTGCTTACATGTGAATCCCCCCAAGTGAACTTTGAGTTCGTAATGAATCCTATAAAAAAATAGCACAACATCATTATCAATATACACAGCTGGATATGTAATACTCAGATTATGAGAACTGATTGGTAAAACTTGAGACTTGGAATAATTCAACTTTAATTCATTAATCAAAGCCCAATTAGAGATTACGGAAGTGATATCATTGATAAAAAGCATAAACAGTATGGGCCCCAGTATCGATCATTGGGGAACTCTCCGCACTACATTAATGTTATGCGAACGACCACTTAGATGGTTTTCAATCAATTTAATTGCTTGCGGCGGAAAATTGAAATGTGCCTCCAACTTAACAAGCAACACGCTGTGATTTAGTGAATCAAAGTCAAGTAACTTGACTTTGAAAAGTCAAGTTACTTGACTTTGATTCACTTTGATTCAAGTTACTTGACTTTTCAAAGTCAAGTAACTTGACTTTGAAAAGTCAAGTAACACTAATAATGCAACCTGACCCTTATCTAGAGCAACAGAAATGCCATCAGTTATTTTTAGTAGCGCTTTAGCTGTACTGCATAATGTTATTTTCCAAATGTCAAACCATTTGCTCACACATGACTCTTTCGAGAATGTTTGACAACATAGGTAATATGTTAATAGGTTTACGAGAATTTTAGGATTTAAACACTTTGCAACTGGCAACTCTCGATATTTTCCAATGAGACGGAAATCGCGATTCATCTAAACAACTATTAATTAAATGGCAAAGAATTGGTAAAATATATTCTAGAATCAATTTAACAAACTTTAATGGTATACCATCATCGCCAACGGAGTTAGATTTAATTCGCAATACGGCTAGTTGCACAGCACTTTTATTAACTCCACAGGGGCTAAACTTGGGTGCTATATTTATATCACCATTACTAGGCCTGTCGATATTGTTTGTGCTAATGAACAATATTATTGCCATTAGAGATAGTTTTAGCAAACCAATTGTTAATTTCATTAGATGGAAAATGAGGAGTTATTACCCCAACATCTTTAGAAAGGCCAAGATTAAGGATGTTGGTCCACAAATTTCTTGAAATTAAATTGTGGTCACGCATTTTATTAAGATATTTAGATTTTGCAGATCTAATTAGCTTTTTAACATGGCGTGTACTACCATAAAAAGCTCTATGATTATCAATAGGTTTATTACGCTTTCAACGTTTATAGCACGTTTCTTTACCAGCTATCGCAATTTTAATTTCTACGCTGAACCATAAAGGTGTCAAAAATACAATCCCAATGCATTCTCATGCAGTCATAAGCCAAGGCATCTAGATTAATGTATTTGTAGGATCTATATTGAAACGCAGAAGTTGGAGCTTTTGCCACAGGCATCATATACGATAGATAGATAAAATCATGATCAAAAATTGATGCATCCAGTTGCACAAGTCTTTCAATTTTGGCAGAGTCCTTAGTAATAATTAGGTCTAGTAATGATGCACTTTGATGAAAATTGGAAAAATGAGTGGGTTGATCATTAGGAAGGTAATTCAGGCTTTGACTGACCAACACGTTTTTGAACTGGCTACTTGATTTACTGTTATTAAGCTTATTTATGTTAAAGTCACATGTTATTATAATATCATTTTAACCAACAAGTGAAGAACATCCTCTATAACATCCACATTTCCACCACCAGTATTATACACGACACCAACAACAATGATGGATTTATTAATAAAAACTTCTATAAACAAAAATTCAGTCAAACCATTACTAGACCTGGTCGAGGATTTTCCTAGACCTGATCGAGGATTCACCACTTCGAGTTAAACGATCATTCCGAATTAGCGTATAACCAGGTATAGCAAATCGATAGGCGGTGGTGATCATTCGCAGAAAACGTTTACCATTGACTTTAGACGTTTTAGTAGTAGTTTTTCAAACAGCTTTGATAAGGAAAGCAGAGAAATTGGTCTGTATGATTTCTTCATCTGGTTTACTTGGTTTCTTCAGCATAATTATTTGTGCCGTTTTGAAGGATTTGGGTACATACTTCAATCTTATACAGGCGTTAAATAAGTATGTGATCATGACGATTGCTTTACGTGAAAGTTCCTTTAATAGACCCGGTGATATTTCATCAATTCCTGGTGCTTTTTTTTGGTTAAGACTTTTATCAATTTTTTCAGCAATTTCCATTGGCGTAACCCTTTTAAAATCCTGATTTGGTTGATAAACAGGTGTTACGTCAATGTCGGATTTAATGTCATGGGGTTGAAACACTGTTGCTAGGTGTTGAGCAAAGAGGCCCGCTTTTTCTTTGTCTTGTCGAACCCAACTATGCCTTGAGCATTTCTTATCGGTGGTACTCGAACTATAGGTCGATTAAACTTTCTGGTTGCTTTCCACAACGAGTAGTCTTTATCCATTTCTGGGACTTGCCCGCTTAAGTAGTTGTCGAAGCAATCCTGTTTGAAGCTTTTGATTAGCCTATTGACTTTGTTACTTATTCGATTGAAAGTTGTCTTGCGGAATTTCTGGTGAGATACCATATTCTCCTTGCCTTTCTTCTTTCATTGATTTATTCCCTGATTCCTAGCCGGGTATTTGACTTCAATCTCCGCTTTGTCCTTTAATTCTCGAGTAGCTAGATTGGCGGCCATTCGACTGTATTCAATGAAATTGTTTGTTTGTTGTTCCAATTTTCATTACTTTTAATACTAACTTTTTATTCAACTAGCTCTTCCAATTTTTTTCTGAATTCATGGATCTGTTAATAAGGTTGAAAAGTTTACATCTATACTGTAACTAATGATGTTCTACTACAAAAGCTCGAGCAAATGAAAAAAACACAACTAAAAAATGCAGTTGCCGAATTATGAAGGAAAACTCATACTTAGATAAAAGTATTAGATAAAGAGAAGAAGATTCTTCGACCTCCTATTAACTTAATAGGAGTGAAAGAATATATAATGACATCCAACAACTGCTGAAATCGGTCGTAAGCAAGAACTATAGAGTAGTATCATTAAAAGATAACATCTGGAAAATTAACACGACAGAACCAAAAGATTATGAAGCATTCGCTACTGAAATTAAACACAGATTGATTTGAATGGTATATACGTATGAGGAAAAAATGATCGCCAAATCAAAGTAATGGCAAGAGGGCTTGATCAATCTTGCTTCAAAGAAACAAGGCAGCAACAGTAAATTGCCATCATTTAGTCCGTTTTAACTACTTTTGCCCGTGGTTTTTGCATGCTAGCGTTTTCATAACTTCATTTGTGGGCGTAGATTTGTTGTTGAAATTGATCACAAACCCCTTGAAACATTGAATTTGCGTGATATTGATGGTGTCACACCAATATTCCAGCGAATGTTAATGACGTTGTTGAAATATCCAGGACTGGAAATTGTTTATAAACCCAGAAAGGCCATGCCGACTGTCTCTCTCGTGCACAATTAGAAACAAATATAGACTCGGAAGAAAAGGAATGGTCTGGGGTCATTCACGCTGTCACAAAATCTGTTTATGTCTCAAAGGGCAATCATATAATTATTACAAAATGGTATTGGAATCCGATGAAAATCTCAGACGTGTGTGTGTGTGAATACGTGAATGATTTTGCAGGGTGTGTCATAAATACAAGTCAAGATTTTGAAAATGAGCTCTTGTTCAGAAATCACCCTCTGGTAATTCCAACGAAATTACAACCGAAAATGGCAAAATGGTTGCACGAACCATCTGGGAATAGAAAAAACGTTTGCCCGTTGCCGAATAGTGACCGAAAGTTATTTTTATGTTTCATGTTTGTGTTTATACCAGCAAATTATGAAGTGTCATATTCCGCAACCATGGATGACAATGGAATTTTACATTACAGAATTTCCCTTTCTCCGATGAACTGTGGAGTTAGTTTTTGCCACGTGCTTTCAAGATGAGTCAAAAAACCTGGCCCATGGAACCACAAAGAAGGGTTGACTAGTATATGGATGGCTGCATGTCGCATGACGGAACGTAGTACCATAATCGGATGCCTTTGTGGATTGCTGAATATTAGAAGCACGATTTGCGATAAGGGTTTTTAAATCCGATGATTCAGAAGCAATCTAATGAAGCACAATCGTGGAATCCGCTTAATAAAAAATTTTGAGAGCATTTAGTCGCAGTACTGGAATTACGCGTTTATTTAAATTTACCAATAGTTCAGCAGCGCAAAGTTCAAGACGGAGAAGTGATTCCTTCTTTGTAGGTGCGACACGTGATTTGGAGCATAATATAGGTAGCTCAAAAATATACCGTCACCACGACTGCTGCGAATATATATTGCTGACCCGTAAGCTGCTTCACTAGCGTCAGAAAACCCATGAATTTGAACTTCAGAATGTAATTCGTATTGCAGAAATCTAGGGACAAGTATTTTGTTAAGCTCCAGCAATTGAGATCTCAAGTTTTGCCACTTTGAATACAAATTTTGAGGTAAAGCGCTGTCCCAATTTAATTTTAACTTCCACAGGTCCTGTATAAAGAGCTTGCCTAGCGTTATCACAGGCCCTGTGTTTCCGAATGGATCAAAAATTCGTGTTACTTCGGAGGGACCGGTTTGTTTTGTGTTGGGCCTTGCTGGGTGAAAATCTGCTCCTTTAAATCGAAACTGGTCACTTTGTGGAAGCCAATATAATCTCAGTGTTTTAACGTAGTCAGTCATAGATGCATAAACAAGGCTCCCGATCAATGTCGTTAATATCTGCAATTAAGGTACGGTCATTACTATTCACCATTTGCGCAATTCTATTCCAGCTTCTGGATAGCTAATTTCAGCCATTGTGTTGAAACATTTAGTGGCTAAGTATGAAGAAGCTGACAAACCGTATGTTACGGTAGTTAGACGGAAAACACGTAAAGAAACTGCTGTCGAGTTGCGCCAGGCTCCATCAGCAGATGAGTATCAGATTCGTTCATTCGAATTTGACAGTACATTTTGGTAATGTCTGCACTGATTACATATCGATGAGTACGAATCCGAAGCAGGACTGAGAAGAGATTGCTATGAATGACTGGGCTGACTCATCAAACACTACGCGAATTTTTTTTGTGGATCTGTCAGATGAAAACACGCAATCACAGAACCATATGGCCTAAGTTTTCCTATTCAGTGAGAAATTTGGCGTATGATTGTTTAAGTTCATTATCTTTACTTATGCGTTTCCCTAAAAATCTGCGTGTAGTTATGATTCGAGGATTTCCCAAAACATTGGGTGATTGGGTCAAAGATAGAGAAAGTATGAAGCGACCGGTACTATCTCGGATAGTATTCTCTGCAAAATGAGCTTCGCAAGCTGATTCCATTTGTGTGTAATTACGCTGGGATGTGACTGTCGACTCAACATTCCAAAACTTCTCCAATAAACTGTCTAAGGCTGGCTCGTTAGTTACTGTGGCTACTTTGAAATGTCTGATCGCAGGACAATAATTCGTGACTTTTCCAACTATGATCCAACCAAGTTGAGTGTTTTGAAGATGTGGTAGCTTAGCAGCTATAGTTTAATTTGACCAATTAATAAGAGCGTTAAATAAAGCTCAGCTCCGATCAGTTAATAAATCCTTTGAGATAAAGCAAATTTTGGGTCTGCTAAATTAATGTTTTTAGGTAGTTTTCATTCGGCTGTGTAAATCGGGATTTTGGGTTGCGGATCTATGATATTCGACAAAATTTGAGCTGCAACGGTGGTGTTGAAATCAGATATGCAGCAGCAATTGATCAAATTAACGCCGAAGTTAGTTGATGTTGATTTATCGTTGATGCCTCTGATTGACGACGATATTTGTCTCCGAGTTAAGCTAAGTTTTGCTGCAAAGGATTCAGTAATAATGCGTGAACCTGAGAGACTGAATCGAGTAAAGCTCTGCCGATGAAGGGCATACGGGTACACCATTTGTATCGTAAACTTTAATCAACGAAGTAGATAGGTACATGTGTGAGTTATTTATCGAAACATTTGGCTGAGCTGCTTGAGGAGTTGATGGAATGATCGTGGCAAAAGCAGATGTACTCGATAGTGGTTGTGTATTTAGAATGGTATCAATATGATTCTCCGAAACCATATGTTTTGCTGGTGTAAGGTGCTGTTGACCATGCTATTGCTAAGACTGCAATTGCGTTTGTTGAACTTGTACCGTGTGAGATGAGAATAAGTGTTCCTTTTGATTGATACTCATTTCAGCGGGACCATGCAATAAAAATGATGCTGTTGTTTACATTTGAAGCATAGAAACCGAGATGTGCGCAACTTGCATCTCTAATTCTAATCTGTTAATTTTTCTAGAGTTGGCATTCTTTCCATAGGAGCTTCGTCGTTCTATTTGAAACGAGTATTGGACTCTAACGTAAAACAAAGCAAGTGGACAATTAGGTCATCCAATTTTGCTGTAGGGAGTTGAAGTGTAGTCAGGGCGCGTAAATTAGAATTGACAGTGTCAAGTAGATGTTTAATATTTTCAGATGTTGTTTTGATGATTGAATTGAGCGAAAATATTTCGCGAATGTGGTCTTCATAAATCAATTTTTTATTTTGATAACGATTTTGCAATAGTTTGATAGCTTCTTTATAGTTTACCGAGGTCAATTCCAATGATTTCATAGTTTTTATGGCCGGATGCAGTCCTAAAGATTTCAGGTAACCAAATCGAGCAATATTCGAAAGACCGGGGTTCCTGTGTATCAATTTATTAAAAGACTCGTAAAAGGTAACCATTTTTTGCGATCCCCTATGAAAGGGGTTATTTCACATTTGGGTAATTTAACAAAGAAATTTTCATTCGCAACAGGATTTTTAATTCTACCAAGTTTTTATGTAGTTGATTTATAAATACGTGCTGGCTTTACCAAGTATGTTTCTTCAAAATCAGATCATACATCCCCCGTTAGTTCATGGGCATCCATTATTTCAAGGTCTGAGTGACTATCCTGAAATAATTTTTACGCCTTTGCCACAACGGCTAATCGTGCTTCTAGCTCAGATAACTTGGTCGTTTTTCCTTTGTTGTCTATAAATTTCTTTGTTGCCTACAAAATCGAAAGGTGATCTTCTTTTGCGGGTAATTTTGTTCCCGCCTAAAGTATTTAAGATTTCATTTTTTTCCTTTAATTCTTTGTTAAAAGATTTTATCTGTGAAACAATAGCTTCATAGTATTTAAAAGGATCAGTCTGTGCTGGTGTTGTAAATGTTCCGTTTGAACAGATGTTGCTTAGTTGACGAGTCACGTTCCCAAGGTAATCCAGCTCTGCCCAATATGAACTGAGATTATAGTAAGTTATTATCCTCCATTCTCCGTTGATTAGACTTCCTTGCCCAATTTTTTCAAAGTGAATCCCTGGATGGGAGATAAATCTCGTTATATTGCATCTTGTCGGTAGCACTGCCACTACTACTCCTAGTACGCAGATTATTGCGAGAGTGTGAAGTAGCAGTTTGGACTTGGAGCTTGCTCTTGTCACTCGCTTTTGTTGTTTTGTGGTATTATTGGCTGCTGCTGCATCTGTTTGTGTTTTTTCCGGCAAAGGTAACGGCTCGCATTGTCCATTGTCTTCAATCGGCAAGCGACTAATTTACTAATGGGCCTTTTGAGTAATCCTCCCTTGCTGGTTTTAACCGTTACAGTTCTAACAAAACCATATTTACCACTGTAGATTTCATTAATTCTTCCTAGAGGCCATTTTCCAGTAGGCAGCTCATCATCTCGAATGAGTACAAGCTCTCCTTTTGCTATATTTGCTTCTTTTTTATCCCATTTCCTTCACTTCTGTAACAGTACTACGTATTCAGTTAGACAGATCTTCCAGAATTCTTGCGTTATTTTATGCAAAAGTCTTTATCGTGTTAAATAGTTGATTTTTTGATTTAGAGGGTTGGTTCTGGTACAATTCGGAGTGGTTTTCCTATCAGAAAATGTCCCGGTGTTAGTGTTGAATAGTCATTGGGATCTGATGATAGTGGAATAAGCGGTCGCGAGTTTAGGCATGCTTCTAATTGATAAACAATTGTTGCCAATTTGATAAACAATTGTTGTCACTGTAGAGGTCAGAACAATGACCTCGAGGTGCTACAAAGCATTTAAACGCCGATAGAAATGCCTCAGATGACCGGTTGCTTACTACTTCTAAGTGAACGGCCTTTATTGCGGAACAGACGAACACTACTGTATAGTCTTTATAGCTTTTATTACCTGGTCCTGGCGAATGTCGCAGGTGAAATGGCCCGGCGTAATCCACTTCTGTGTGCATGAATGATCTGGTTGGAGTAACTCTTGCTGCTGGAAGATCTCCCATTAATTGTTTCTTATCCGCGTAGTCTATCAGAAGTGTTGTAAAATGACCCTTATAGGGAATTATTATTGGATTTTGGATGTCGCAACTAACTATGGCGTTAGACAGCCTTCCGCCTACTCGCAGTAATCCATCGTTGTCTATTGTTGGGTTAAGGGTTTGAAGGTTTAACTCGTTTTGTTTTCCCACCTGTTTGTCGAATGCTCCAAATGAAAACTGTTGTGTTACCTTTAAGGCTAACTTTAATCTGTCCTGAAGTTCTCTGGTTGTAAGATAGCTTGGTGCCGATTTAGCTGTTCTTTTGGTAAATCTTAAAACGTAAGCAATACTCCTTAATGCTTTTGTGTATGTTGAACACCGCTCGATTAAATTCAGTATGACGTTCTCATCTTTGTTTGTGGAGTGAATGCGCATGCTTGATTTCTTAACTCTTCAGTGGTTTCTTTAATTTGTGGTTATTGTGCATATTCGAACGAGTCCCTGAGCCAGGCTGGTCCATTCCACCAGAGAATGTGATCTTTCAAGATGTTAGGATTCAAATCTCTCGATGCACAATCCGCAGAATTTTCTTCGGATTTTACATAATACGAATTGGATTTCAACAATTCTAATTGCTACGAAAGTTTTGAATATGTTAGGTCTCCCTCTAATCCATGCTAATGCTATCATTGAATCTGTCCAAACGTTTTTATAATTGGTTTTTGTAACGCTTGCTTAGTTTTCTTAATTAATTTTGATAGTAGTCCAGCTGCACATGATTTCAATCTAGGGATGGTTAATTTGGATTTTAATGGTGCGACCCTTGTTTTGGCAGTGACTATAATCACTTTATTTTGGTTGGTTGCAGTGTTAGCTTTGTAGTAGATTACTGCTGCGTATGACTCTTCTGAGGCATGTAGGTTTATTTGATGTGTACTCCTCTTTTAATGCCTCATAATCTCCTCTGGCGAAATATTCTAGTCTCTCATGGTCTTCGTCTGAGACCTCGACACAAAGTTCTTCGTGTCTGTCAATTACCTGATTCATAGTATGTTGCATGCAGTGTATAGTGAATTGTATAGCTTGCGTGCCTCGTTTTCCTTCCAACACGTCTTTGGGCTTCGCGATGTCTCTTTATAATTCTCTCATTTTGAAGTCTTGTCGTCGTAGCAACTGGTCGAGCATAATTCAGAATTTTTATTGGATTCGTCTTCTTCTGGACGTGTATAATATTGGCTGAGCGATGGTATCGGTGTTAATGGTGGCTCAGTGTTTAATAGCTGGCGCATTTTCTCTATAAGTTTTTTATAGATCGTTGCCACCGTGGTTCATTCGTTAGTGGATGGATGTTAGTGTATCTATCTTTGTTTCCAAATATCTTTTTGTCTTTCGGCTTCTTCCATCTTTATTGTAATTGCTCTCGAATTGAACAATTTTGTCCTTAACTATGGTTTGTTGAGCAATTAGTTCGTCCATTATGATCGGTTGTTTTTTGACTGACGATACTGTGTTTCGCTGGTTGTTGTATAGCTCTTGACTTTGGCTGAAAACGTCGATGGATTAGGTTGTTTTAAACCGTTGTGACAAAGATTAGATTTGTGTTTGGGACGGGAGGTACCGGGTTCGAATCTCAACGAGGGAGGGTTGCAAAAGAGATTTTTCATCACCTGATTACGATCTGTGATGACGAAGAACACAACTATGACCCTCTGTTGGAGTGCCTAATCTATGGGCCGAACCATCGTCCATGTCAGTACAGGCTGACTACAGCAATGCAATGTCCAGATGGATGTAAATCGAACCTGTATTCGTGCGTCCTCGATTTGGCTGGTGACGGCGTTGGGAGAGCTTCGGCCCCAGAAAAGTTTGCAGAGTTCAAAAACAAACAAACAAACTATATAAGATAATAAAAACTTAAAAAAAATTAGAAGTTAGAAAGCAATAAAAACTAACGCTTATATAATGTAATAGATTAGACCGAAATATCAGGGATGTTTACCCTTTTGAAATTGATCTGATCGTCTAACTAGAGAGTAGTATCAATAAGGGGTCTTAAAAAAACCATCTTTAAGATCCATCACAAAATCGGCTTCCAACGGATGATAATTTAACTCTGGCAAAATAACGAAACAAACACAAATTACACACCTAAAAATCATTCAACAAATCGCAATCAAAACCAAAGGGTTAATAAATTATAAAATTTTGTGTTTAAAATTAAAAATACATATTTTTTTTTTCTAAAGTACAAAAAACACAATTTTCAATTAATTTGGTATTTTAACTATATAGTAAAATAAAAAAAAAAATATCAATTTATTGAATTCCATATGCTATCTTTCATTATATTTAATGAAAATCAAATGAAAAGAAGAAAAAAAAATTATATTTATAAATTATTTTTATTTTCTAAAATTTTCAATTTTGTTTTTCAAAACATAAAATTATTTTCATTTTTTAATTGCCTTCAATTCATCTTACGATTGAGTATACTATACATATACAGTATATAGACTCTTACAACAGTCTTAATTTTAAAATTTTTTTTTTGATTTGGTCATATCCAGAAAACCCAGACACACTACTTACTTTTCATTCATTATATTATGTATTTTTATTTTTCTCTATCTAATTTAAATTAAATTAAATTAAATTAAAAAAAAAAAAATGTATATATATTTACAATTTTTTTCTCAATCTTCACTTGGAAATAGAAGAAAAATAATGAGGTTACAGAAATGAAAAATCTTTTCATTATTATTGATTACAATTCAATTAAGTTATTTTCTTCTTCTTCTTCTTTTTCAATTAATACATACACGTATACCGCGCATTTCTTATAATTAGATCTTAGCGGCATTATTTATGTATATATACAAGTATACAGATATAATTTAATTAGATATACGATATTAAATAATTTCAACTACACATATTATGTATATAGCATACGCATTTATATATATATGTATCACAATTCATTCAATTTAAATGATTTTCTAATTTATGTTTTGTTCTAATATGAATGAACATAAAAAATAAAGCATCAATCGATCGAAACAAATTGAAATTACGTTTTTCACCTGTCGTGTGTATGGTGGTTATCTGCTTAAATAAAATGAATGTAAATGTAAGTATAGGAATTTATATTTAAGCTTTAAAGCTTTTAACATAATCGAAATTTTCACGCAACTTTATGTCATTATATTATAGAGCTGCGGATATTCGCGCTCGATTTTTTTTTTTTTTTAATTCAATTACCTTCTTTGTTAAGTACATGTGGTTGGATAATATACGTAAAATTCGAGTCGGGCGGTAAATATTTTTATTTTTAATCTTTACAATTAGTTTTTCTTCGACACAAATAAAACAGGTGACATACAGAAAACGTAAAAAGGAAAATTGAAAAAAAAAAAAAAAAAATTATTCTCTTTAATTGTTATACGTCGACTGTCGTATTAAAAACGGACCAATATAATATAATATTTTTCAATCAAAAACGTTTTTGGTTATGGTGAAAGATTTTTTATTTTTTTAAATTTAATTATACTTTTTTTTTTTCGGAAAATCGAAAATTATTTTTAATTTTTCTTGAACATAAAAAAAAAAATGTATAATAATAATTTTTTTATTTTATTTTTAAATAAAAATAAAAATATTTTTTTTTTCAACAAACAACAAAAATACCATTAAAATTAAAATATAATTTAACTACTATACAACAAAAAAAAAAAAAAAAAAAAAGAAAAAAAAAAATCGAAATTGTTTAAGTAAATTTTCATTTTCTTCTTATTACTTATATTTTAATATTTTAATGTGTGTGTATATAGTAGTCGTCGAGAGAGTATGTGTGTGTGTAGTATGAGGGAAAATTATAAAAATAAAAATTAAAATAAAATCGGAAAATCTATCCAAAAATAAATCCAGAATAGTATATTACATATTATATACGTGCTTGTGTACACACAGGTATACGGTGATGGAAGCATAATATATAAAAGCGGACAATGTAGAAACTATCACTAGATCTTATAATTTTTGCTAATCAAAACGACAATCTTAAGATATCGCTTAAGCTAAATAAAACACTTCCTCGGATCCAGATTACGATAATGGTTCATATATTTTTCCATTTTCTCATCCATTTTTCACGCATTATAGTTAAAGAAAATTTTAATTTTTTATATACATTCATACAATTTTTTTTTTTTTGTTTTTAACTTGTCTAATCTACTTTTATGTAATATAATTTATTGTTATGTTTTATTTTAAATGTAAGTAGTTTTTATTTAGAATTTTCGTTTCGTTATGCTATATACGAGAGTACGTATGTATTATGATTCGTTGGTGGAGATAAGAAAAATGAAAAATTAAAACAAATGTAATTTTTATTTATTGTTGTTGTTGTTGTTAGTGTCTATCTATTTTCTATTTTGCTTGGTTGTTGTTTTAATTTGTATTTTTCAATGTGAAAAGTGGTCAGTAAATTAAAATATTTTGATTAAAATTTTATGTTTTGTATATATATATATATATGTATGTATATACATTTAAATTTTATGAGGTTTGGTTTGGAGGGGTAAAATAATTTTGGTATGAATTAATATTTCATGGTAGATAATTTAGTAGCACACAATTTAAAAGGATTAAGACAGGGTTTGGCGATATAGTTTAAATATTATGCTGATTTTAGATGTTTAATGGTCGGTAACGAAATCTTTGTTTGACACGGCATTGTGATTGTTTTGACATGGGTGCTATAAAAATGAATAGAAAAATTTAGTTCACTCGACGAAGAATACACTGTCGGATAAATTTTATACTACTATATAGAGAAAGCGAACTGATTTCTGATTATTTCAGACAAAGGTGGATTGCTGGGCTGTTTATACTCGGATTCTTAAAATAACAATAAAGATCGCATATGTCTTAAGGTTATATGGTGCTTTACAGTGAGGATGACTTAGGCAATTTTGGTGTTAAATTTCTGCTAGAGTCGCAGGTAATAAAGGCGGTTTTCAACCCAAAGATAAGGATTCATTTTACAATGATTTAGATAATCTAATGGCATCAATGCCGGAACTAGACGTCAGAATAGTGATTTGTGATTTTATGCAAAACTCAGACTAAATTATGTAAAAATATAAGTCCGACACGATCTGTGGCAACGTCAGTTTCAAAATTTAACATTTTCAAAATTGTCATTCAATGGCAGATGCGGTCTTTACAAATGAACACAATAAAGTAATAGATTTTTATCATTATATCTTTTAAATTTTATTTGTATACATTAAGCTCAACTGGAAATATGGAAAACTTGGGTGCATAGAAAAGCCGTTGTAAAATAATATAAAAAGGAATAGTTGCTCATTGTAAAATTTAGTTGAAAATAAATATTACTCGAATAAACATTTAAAATAATAAATAAAAAAAGTTAATATTTAAAATTAAAAGTCAAGTCATACCCAATAATTAAAAAAGAGCTCCCTAAGAACACTAGCAATTTGCAGTCAAAGTAAACTTTTAGTTTAATAATGAACCTTTTAGGCCAGCTTACCAGAGGTAAGCTAAGGTTAATTAAACTATACATCTGACTTCAAATTGTGGACTTCCACGATTTTACGATGAAGAAAAGCAATTAACCTCATAGCCCCACCAGTGGTAAGGTTGAATTGGTATTAAATCATCGTGAAGGATTCGTCATCTGTACCAGAAACCACACAGTCAGGTGTACTTTGTCGAATTTTGATCAGAATGAAGTTTATGGAAACATTTCTAATAATCAAAATGTCTCTTCAATAGCATTTAAACCTCCTCCGTCATTACATAATCAAAATCCGATTGTATGGTTTAATATATTAGAGCAGTCTTTCCAGTTAGCCAACATTAAAGCAGAACAAACTAAATATGCTCATGTCTTTGCGGCGCTAGATGCCACCAATTGATTAACATTAATTTGATCGGCTGATAATACGCATATTGGCCTGTAGTTTAGACAGCTTTCTACTTCGGCTAGCAACGTATTCATCTTTACCATAGTTAAAACTGTTTTTCTAATTACTCTTTTTAAATGGAACTTTGATGATTTGACAGCAGCTTCCCAGATGCCACCAAAATGAGGAGCGCTTGGTGGTATAAAGTGCCAAAAAATTGTGTTTCAAAGTATATTTTCGACTTCTTGCCCTATCGTTTTTCTGGCGCCTACGAAGTTCATGCCGTTATCTGAATGGATTTCAGATAGTACACCTCTTCTGGCTATGAAAATTTTTAGAGCTGCGCCAAAGGATTCACTGGTGGTCTCCGACTAGTTCTAAATGAACTGCTTTTGTGCTCATGCAAACAAATAAGCAGATATAAGCCTTATGAGTTTCTGTCCTCGTCCCTTGGTTAAATGGACTGATAGTGGTCCAGCAAAGTCAACGCCTGTCTTATAAAATGGACGAACTAATTCACCCATCGTTTGCTGTTGCTATGTACTATACAATTTCTGGTTACTTCTCGCACTGTCGTTCGTCCACTGGTTGTCCAATATGTTTGGCGAAAAATCTATAGTAACAACGACGGTCCAGCGTGACTATACATTTGGTGCAGATCTTCTAAAATTATTCGTGTTAAATTAGATTTCGGAGGCAATATCACCGGATGCTTCGTACTATAAGGTGCGGCACTGTTTTCAAGCCTACCGTCTACGTTGCCATTCCGTTTGAGGGTTGATATTTCGTCATAATATGACTTCTTCTGTTCGTATTTACAGATCTTTTGAAACGCAATAAACACTCTTGTGGTTTTAAAAAATGTCCTTTCGATCTCTTCGCCGGAAGCTTTGTTTTCGTGTTGATAATGAATCGAAGAACAAAAGCGACGATTCGCTGGAGTTTGTAAAATGATGAATAATTTGCTAACAACCTTTCAAACAAATCATTTTTCTTGGCACCCATACGTTTTTTGAAGTGGCCAATATTTAGAGCTATAATTCAGCCAATCTGGACCATTCCACCACAATTTAAGCCTTTGAAGTTCTGAACCCGACAAGCCCCGACTTTTCAGTATTTGCGAGGTATAACATCAGCTAACCAATCGATGACAATTTTTGAATCTGTGCATGCAAATATGTTATTGATTTTCAGGCTTGTGTCATATTTCACTGTTTCAATCAATTTAGATAAAAGAACGGCACCACATAACTTCAATCTTGGCAACGACACTTGCTTAATTGGTGCAACTTTAGTTTTGGATGATATTAGATGTACGAAAATTCTTTCATATGTGGTGATTTTAAAATAAATAACTGCTGCGTAGGCATTCTGGCTGGCATCACAAAATCCATGAATATCTACTATGGAGTCAGACGACGAACCAAAGAATCTTTTAATAGTGATGTCTGTGTAAGCGTGAACTGACGGCTTGAATATAAAATTATCATTTATTGGATCCCAACTCACCCCTAATACTTTTATGTATGCGGAAGGACCAGCTTCTGCATCATCTATTTCTTTAATGTTTCCCGCGATATCCGCTTTATTTGATATGGAATCGAGGATTGGTTGGCAATTCGAAGACCATTTCCATAATTGAAAGCCGTATTGAAGTAACAGGTTACTGATGTCTTCCTTTAATTGTAATCCTTGTTGCGAGGTATCAACAAGGTCATTAGATCATCTAAATAAATATTTTTTTCTATTTCGTGGCATGATATCGGACAAGAATGTTTATGTTCTTCTACTATTTGCTGGAGACATCTTATTGCAAGAAATGGTGCGCTAGATAATCCATAAGTTACGGTTAAAAGCCGATAGAAGGCAATAGGATCCGTCGGCTGCTTTTGCCATACAATCATCTGGAACTTCGTATCGCTTGGATTTATTAATACTTGCCGGTACATTTTCTCTATATTGCGAATCTATGTTCTCTAAAACGAAGAATTATTGAATACAGGTTCGATTATATAGTGGGGCCTACGGCTAAATAAGTACCGACCGGGTTCCTAAATTGCTTTTTGCAGAACCATCAAAAACCACTCGTAGTTTAGTCGTAGAACTTGCATTTCGTAACACTCCGTGATATGACAGATAATAGCCTTCAGTGGTGGTTTCGCTGTCGGGTATCTTCTCCATATGTCACAACTGCTCGTACTCGGCCATAAAAAAGTAATACAAAGTTTTAAACTCCTTATCCCTCGCAAATCGTCTTTCCAATTTCCTTAGTCTTTGTATGGCAATATTTAACGTGTTGCTTAATTCATCTGCTGGTTGTTTGAATGGTAAACCTACGATAAACTGTCCATTCGAACTGAGGGTAAGGTTTTCTTTAAAATGCTTTTCGCACAATACTTCCTCGGTTGACAGCATATTTTTCCTTTCACCTATCGATTCTATATCCCAAAACCGCTTTAAAGTGGCATCAATATTTGCTTCGGATTCCATGCAATTCGTAATTAAAAATGTTTTGGTTTTCACTTCTTCCTTACAGCATCCTGACACTATCCAGCCAAATATTGTATTTTGTAGTATTGGACCATCTCGGTTGAATTGTTTTCTTTCATCGCACAAAACAGAAAAGAAATGATCTTCCCCTATTAAAATATCCACTTCTACAGGCCGATTAAAGTGTGGATCGCTTAACTGCAAGGTACTCCAAATATCTGTCGAAACACCGGTAATAGTTTGCGAGGGTAACTTTTGATGGTACCTCTGCACAGTTTGATATTGTGTTTGAAGAGGTGGCACTGAATGAAGCCGCTGTCTTTGATGTTGATACATGCTCTTCTGCAAGGTATCGGAAAACTACGGAATGCTTATTTTGGGTAACTTAACTTCAGTTTGGCCGCGATGAGAGGCGTTTAAAGTCATATCAACTCCTCGAACTTTATTGCCAGGCACCATCGTACGTTGTCTAATAATTGCATTTATTTTTGCCTTTGCCACATAATATTTCTCTTCGAACTCATAATTGGGCTCCTCCTCGTGGTCAACTTTAAATATTTGACTTTCAATACTGGTGAATTCAACCATTAATGTGTCAACACATCTTCGCCTGATTCTTCGCCTATCGTGTTGATGAATTTAACAATATTAGTTAACTTGGCCTTGTTTGTAGAGCGCTGCTTCTTAAGGCTTGGTAATTCTGACATCGTATTATTGAATTAATGCTTGTTTGTAATGACGAAATACGTATTGATGGGTTGTCCTTTAATTGAATCTGGTTGCTGATATTGGATCACTAACGGTATGCACCACAGTACACTATTATTTTGACACGTTGTTCCTTCAAAAGTGAATGCTATTTGTCACTTCACAATGCAACATTATAGTTTATAGAACACGTGTTTCTTTCCTTTCTTTTTTTCAAATATGGCTCGATTTTGTTTTGCTGCCTTGTATGTAGTTAAAGGATTAAGTTCCCTTTAATTCTCGATATGGCAAAACGAGTCTTAATTTGTTCACTTGCGAACACAAATCACTATTTTTCAAAATGGCAAGAATTTAAGTTTATATCAAATGGCGAGAATCGTAAAAACAATTTTTACCTCAAATGGCGAGATCAAATGACTATTCCGGAGCTGAATTATTAATTAATATGGTTTAAAGTATTAAATTATATTTTTGCTTGTTGTCTCGATGCAAATCAATTGTGTACTGTCCCAAAAATTGTGCACAGAAAAAATTAAAAGAAAAAAAATGTTGAATTTTGCAGTACTCTTAAGAATTCCCGTTCCAGATCTGAAATTAGATTATCAAACAATCAAAATCGTCGACGATCTATTTCAAGAAATATTTCATGGTTCACCAGTGCAAACTTTCGGCACTAAAATATTAAAATTAGATTTTGGACTAAGACGAAAATTTAAATGGGAATTCGGCATCGCAGACGTATCATTGCCCATGATAGATGCAGATTTTCTTAAACATTCAGGTCTGCTAGTAGACATCCAAGGACAAAAATTAAGAATCTAATAGTTCTACAGTATCATGCAAAACACGTCGTTTAGCTCCTGATAAATTACAATGAGCTAAAGAAGAATTTGAACATATATGCTGGCACAGGGCATATGTCGACCCAGTAACAGCGCTTGGTCTAGTTCACTGCATTTAGTAAAAAAGAAAAATGGCACCTTTCGATCGTGTGGTGATTATCGTTCATTAAACAACATCACAATCCCATATAGATACCCAATTCCGCATCTTCAGGATTTTTCGTTTCAGTTTAAAGGTTGTAACATTTTTTCAACTTTAGACCTTATCCAGGCGTACCATCAAATATAAATACCATAATTACTACTCCCTTTAGCTTTTTTGAATACACAAAAATGACATTTGACTTCGTAAGGCTGTACAGACTTTTCAACGACTTATGAACTCAGTTCTGTTATAGGATTAAAATGTTGTTTTGTATATTTAGACGACATTTTGCTTGCTTCAAAATAAATGGAGGAACATTTGGACCATTTGAAGTTATTTTTCAAAAATTTTCAGAACACGGACTTGTTATTAACTCAGACAAATCCGTTTTTTAGAAAATTAAATTTTTAGGACATAAGGTCACTGGACAAGGCATTCTCCCAAATCAGGACTGCATTGAAATTATCAAAAAATTTTAACGCCCTGATACAGTTAATGGTATCAAAAGATTTATTGGAACTATTAATTTTTACAGGCGATTTGTTTCTCACGCGGCAGCTAGTCAGTTAGTACTCAACTTCCTAAAAGGCTACATGAAAAACGGTAAAGTCAAAATTCGGTGGTCAAAGGAACCAATACTTGCGTTTGGTACATGTAAAAAGCAACTCCGTGATGCTATACATTACTGGTCTACCCATCTCCATCCGCATGACTTACTATCATGGTTGACGCCTCGGACTCGGCACTTGGGGTTGTAGTTCAGCAGTTTGTCTTTAACATTTGGCGACCACCCGGGTTTTTCTCTGTAGGTCTTAACAGGACACATAAACGGTATAGTGCTTATGACAGAGAGTTGCTGGCAGGTTATTCTGGCATTAAGCACTTTAAATATTTGATGGAGGGTCGTGAGTTCACTCTGTTCACTGATCATAAACTATGCATTCCAACAAAATCCGGAAAAAGCACCTCCGCGCCAATTTCGATCTATATAACAATTTACAATTTTCAGCTTTTCGGAAAATTGTTTTTGAATCTTTTCACAATTTATCACACCCTGGTGTTAAAGCGTTTGTCATAATTTTGACTAAAAATGTCATTTGGCCTTCTTCAAAAGAAGTCTTTCTTCAAAATATTCAAAAATAATGGCCCAAAATTGTGTATACCTTGTCAAAAATCTAAGATTTCAAAGCACACTCGATCTCCTCTCGGTACTTTTAGAGTTATATCGAAAGGATTCTCAGAAATACAACTTGACATCATTGGTCCACTCTAATTTCCGGAAATAACCGATATTGTGTACCGTTAATTGATCGATTTTCGCGTTGGGCCGAGGCGATTCTAGTGCAAGACATGACTGCTGCTACAGTCGCATTTGCAGTATTCTCAACATGGATAGCCAGGTTCGGAGTACCAGACTTTATTGTTACAGACCAAGGGGCGCAATTCGAACACAATTATTTACTGAATTATAAAAATTATTAGGTTTCGAACACAGACGCAAGCTCGTCTGGAGTTGATTGTAGTAATTCCACGCTCTTGATATTCGGAGGGGATACATTGTGGAACTATCTTTTCGACCTTATTCGAATAGTGTGGCCAAAGAGAAATTAAGCTCGATCAATGGAAAATAGCTGCTTTATGCCTATCTTTAAGAGAAGGAGACGTTCAAAATGCGAAAATTTGTGCAGTGTAGATCGCAATATATTAATTACTGTCGTACATAATATTAGAGAAGCATTCTCATAGCGAAGAAAATTGAGGTGACTACATTTCGTCCGAATTGGTCAGTCACTTTTTTTTTATTTTATTTGTATTAGAAGAATTATTACAATATTACCAATACTTAGTATTACAATTTATCTTATATGAGGACTAATGAGTAAGTTTGTAGTCGATCATGGTGCCATCTTGCCCAATTTTGTATTTCTCCTGCAACCGACTCAGTCTTCAAGTCCTTTTGAAGATCGCTATTTCTAATATACCATGGTGCTTTTACAATAGTACGCAAAATTTTATTTTGAAATCTTTGCATTATATCGATATTACTATGTTTGGAGCAGCCCCAGAGCTGTCTTCCGTAAGTCACAGGGGTTTTAAAATTTCCTTTTAAAGCAATAGATTATTACTAGTAGACATTTGGAAGTGTATGCCTATTAGACTTTTTTCCCTAATATGGGAAAGCTCATCGTAATTTAGCATAATAATTTTTAAGATGTTTTCACTAAACATTAAAGTGATAGGTGAGTGATCTGAGTTCATTTCGTAGCATTCTTCCACTGAAATGTAATGCTTTGAAATATCCCTCGTTACAAAAAAGTCGATTTAATCTAGTATTTTGGTTGGGTCTAATGGCCAGTACGTTGCGGTTAACCTGTTGATATTGCTTCACAGTTGCTATCTTTTATTGCCTTCAAAAATTCCTTTCCTTTAGTGATGTTAGTTGGGACCCTCAATAAATATTCTTAGCGTTAAAATCGCCGCCTGCGATAAACCTATTTCCCATATAGTTAAAGAATTCTTTATATTGATTTTTCTTAAGCGAATGTCTTGACCGGCAATACAAGCCTGTAACTGCCACTGTAATTTTGTCGTTTCAATAGCAATCTCGAACCCACTCAGTTTTTCTTGGTAATTCACCCATACCCGTAGTATATACGATATTTTTGGGAACTTCTGGATTAGTTTGAAAGTCCATTTTCACATTTTCTTTTAGTTTTTTTACTTCTCCATCGAGAATTTGTATGTACCCTTGCATCCATTTTATAGTAGCATTAAGTTCTTTATTTTCTTGTCTATATTCCACTAGAGCTGTGAGCAACTTCTCAATTTGAGGGCTTTAAATATTTTCTTGAGACGTCTTAAACTGTAGTGTACAACTACTTACATTTGTTTGTAACGTTGGAGATCATCAGCTGAAAAGAACTTGTGTTCTTTGGCAAGATATAAACCAAGTCCGCTTAACACAAAAAATTATAAGTTGGACAGCAAACGATTTGCTAATTGGCCTATTGATGGAAATCTCATCAAGTCAAATGATATGAGTGACATGACTGTAGTACTGTAGCAATTTTTGAGCAATCCCATACTAATAGATGAGATATTTGCCAAAAAACTTACTGTTTCTGAAGCAAAACAATTTCCTAATAGAGCCATATTGCCGGCCATTTTGTCGGATCATTTTTTACAACCTATGATTTTAAAAAAATAAAAAGAAAACAAAAATGCAGTTTTAAAATGATAGTACACTTTGTATTTCTGACATTCAGATCCTAGAAATATTTTACAAATTGGT
This sequence comes from Tipula confusa, assembly GCA_963556175.1. Taxonomy (NCBI): domain Eukaryota; kingdom Metazoa; phylum Arthropoda; class Insecta; order Diptera; family Tipulidae; genus Tipula; species Tipula confusa. Next base: position 84,555,676 of record OY744475.1, read on the forward strand.
TAAAATATAGAGAATCCTAAATCGCAATTTACCTTTAGTGAAATTACTTTTAATGCATTTTTTTTTCATTCTTACTGTTACTGGCACTCCTACTGTTATCATGATTTCTGAATCATACTCTCAAATGTTTTCAATAAGTAAATTTTATAAAATAAATTACAGATTGCAGCATCAGTTTTCTTTAAGTGTAAATTAAAATGAAAAGCTTTAAGTAATGCATTTTTGGGCTATTATATTACATTTTAAGCTGTTAAATATATACAATTTTCTGAATCTATGACCAACGCCATCTTTTAGAAAATCGAAATAATTTTTATCACTACCAATATCATCGGCTTATATTTAAACTTTGTAACAATGTACAGTTGTCTAATGGCCTTCTAGTGGTAGCACTTGGACAGTAATGAAACTTAGGCTAAATAACTCATTTTCAGAACACTTTCGTGGTTCGGTATCTACTGCCATAATTAGTCGTCATTTTGAGCAATGTGTATCAAAAATTGTTCTCGGCCACTTTCAATGCGTTTACTATTAGGCAAAATATACAAGAACTGCAATTAAAATTGCGGTTGAAATAGACAAATTGGCCACGACCATCGTTTTTTGAAGAATTCCATGTAAGTGAAACAAAAAGCGTAATTTATAGAATTGCAAGTAGAATATTTAAACTATTTTACTTAGACCCTTTAACACTTCAAATTAATTATTTAATAAAATTTTATCAAAATAAATTTGTCCCCCTGGAGGTAAAATAAAAAAAAACCTTAACCTGTATCCTTACTATTGACTACGACGGCGACTATATCGCCTTCGATTATTATAGTCAGTTTCTGAACGACCGTCGAAAATTTTCGTACTATTGATTTCGATCAAAAACAAAATAATTAGTACTAAATTTATCAAGTGTTACCAACACAAAGTATGATTTTAGTAAGATTTTAGAACTATTACTGAGTGAAAATCGTCAAAATGTCAAACTTTTATTATTTTTATTTCGATTCCTATGCAAACATATTTTTATTTAAAATTATTAATTTAATTTATTGTATAAATAAATAATAATTTATTTATTTTTATATTTATAATAAATTAAAATAATTTTTCATAATTTTAATTATTTTAGAACACAAAATAATTTAGATGACAGGCGAAAATAATTAGTGGGGAATTTTGTTTTTTAAATTTTCGTTTAAAGTTGATCAATTTCGACCGCGTCGAAACCAATAGTACAAATTTATTTGAACGAACACAAAACAAAGGCGATCGAAATCAATATTAAGGCCCCTGTTTCTTGCAAATAAAATATTGAATACTAAACAAACTAGGTTTTATTACCATTTTTGATATTATGATATTTCAATTATTGTCATATTTTTACAAATTAATGTAATTTGCAATAAATGGCAATATCTACATTTTTGCAAAAAAAAATATAATACATATTTTTATCATTGGGACCAAACTTTCTAAAGAGTAGTGTAAAAAAAATGTTTTGTTTCAAAATTGGACCGAGTTCAAAAATGCTATTTAAACAGAAAGCACAGGATTCGAAAGCCAACTAATAATTCGGAGTTCTTTAATGTGAATAGAATAAATGAATAAATGCAAAGAGGGTTTTAGATAATAGTTGTAAAAAAACAACCAAACGACTAATAAAATTTCCAAACTTCACGAAATGCACTTGCTCAAGTTAGAAAAGATTTACCAGCAACAGAAACACGTCGAAAAGTGTTATTTCAAAAATGGTGTAGAAGTCAAAAATATGCAATCCAATGGTAGCCCAAGTTTATCTACAATAATTCAAAAAGTTGTACGAAATTTTTATAATGCAGATGACATAAGTCGTACGCCATCGAAAATGATGGTGATGGTGAGTGTGATTTAGCAAGTGTAGTACTTATATTTTTGACTTATAAATGAATTAATAATTAAAAATAGTAAATAGTGATTAATATAAGTGAAAATTCATAATGTTATGTGTGATATGCTAAAGAATATAAACAAAGTACAGATTTGGTGAAAAACTGAAAAGAAAGTGCTAAACAGACAAAATATATTGAATCATTCTAAATAAAGACGTACACGTATTACATTATTATAATTTAATTTTTTATTTTTTTTTTTGCAACTCTTGCAATTTTTAAATTTTTTAAATTAAATTATCAGTGAAGTCAAACAATTGTATACTGTTGTCCATTAAATAATTTTGAATTTATAATGTCTCAGTGTGAGAAATGTAAGCAAGTGACAGATTCAAGACAAAGAACCACTATGCGATGTTTTGGGCGATGCAAAAAGGTGTATCACTACACATGCATTGATTGGAATTTCGACAAGTATAAGTCGTTGTTTAGGGATTGTGCTTATGCTAGATTTGTTTGTGCTGAATGCCAAAATCACGAGGAGGATACCATATATGAAGAGTTTAATAAAATTAACAAATTTGTTGAAGAACTAAAACAGCATTTATGTGCAAATAATTCGAAGCTTAATAAGCCACTAATAGACATTAAAACCCATGTTGAAGAAATCCATAATAAACCTGCTGAGACGAACACTTTTGCTTCAGTTGTAAAAACCAATCCTACCAAATTAGTTCTGTTACAGCCAAAGAAACCACAAGAGAGTAAAAAACCCAAAGAAGTTGTCGTAAGCCAGATTGATCCGAAAAGTATTCCTTTAATGGGATATCGAAATGTTTCGAACGGTGTAATTATACTTCAGTGCGATTCGAATGAAGCAAAAGAAAAACTGAAGAAAATAGCTACAGATAAATTAGGAACTCAATATGAGATTAAACTACCCGCAGGACTCAAGCCTAGAGTGAAGATATTGGGAATGTCGGAACAACTAGAAAGTGATGAAATAATATCAGCGTTGAAGCAACAAAATTTGTTTTTGGCTAATACCGAAATTAAAGTAGTAACAACCTATCGAAGAAGACATACACATAAAGTAGATACCATCATTGAAGTTGATGCCACTTCTTATAAGAAAATAATGGAGGCTGAAAAATTAAATATAAATTTTGATAGATGCCATGTAGTAGAGTCCATTGGCTTAACAAGATGTTACAAATGTAATGGTTATTCACTTCATGGTGATAAGTGTACTAGTAATATAACATGCCCAAAATGTACTGGAGGGCACAAATATATTGAATGTAACAGCACAGAAACCAAATGTAGCAACTGCGTTGAAACAAATAAAAAACTCAATCTGAATATTGATGTAAATCATGCTACATGGGATAGTACTTGCACGGTATATCAACGCAAACTGAAAATACTAAGAAACCAAATCAATTATCAATAGCAGTTTCGCAAACAAGATGCACTATACACCAATATCCAAAATCTGTCATCAAATTTCATAGAATTACAAGAAATTGTATCCAGTTATAAACCAGCCTTAGTATTACTCAGTGAAACCAGTACAACTGAAGAAATGTACGATTCTGAATTTCATATTGATAACTATAAATTTATACGCTGCGATTCGGATAGTCGATATACAGGTGGAGTTGCTATGTATATTCAAGAAAACATAAATTTTAAAATAATTTCAAACTGTGATAAGGATCGCACTTGGTTTTTAGCAATACAAATCATAAAAGGATATCATACGACTGGGATATTTGGGTTAGTATACAGATCATTTCAAACAACGAGGGCAGTCTTCTTAAATAAATTTGATGAATGGATGGAAAATATCATAAACCATAACAAAAATAATTTTATATTCGGGGATTTTAATATTGATGTCAAATCCAATGAATATTACAGTGTAAAATTTAAGAATTTGATAAGAGATCATAGACTAATGCAGGGGGTTAAAGAATATAGTAGAGTAACAGCAACCAGTGAAAGTTTAATAGATTTAGTAATAACTAATTCTAAAAATGTGCAATGCGAAATAGTTAAGGAACAGCAAATTAGTGACCATTATATGTTAAGCGTTAATTTAAATTATGGGAAGACAAAGTTAACAGAAAATTGTGAACCGATAGAAATACGTTCGCTAAAAAATTATTCTCCAGAATCACTTAACTATGCTTTAAATCAACAATTGATGACATGCCAAGAAGTTAACTTAAACGAAAAAAACATTGATTTAAACGAAGCAGCTGATAATTTAGTGTTAACGCTAAAAACTTGTGTGAATGAATTAACTTGTATAAAGGTTATTAATAAAACAAGTAAGCTACCATGGTTCTCCGAAAATTTGAAATTAATGAAGCAAGAAAAACTTCGATCTTATGGAATTATGAAAATAATAAATTCAAAGGCGAGCTGGGATAACTACAAAAGAGCCAGAAACATATATAAACAATCTTTACGGAAAGAGCAGTCTATTTATTTTAAAAACAAATTTGTAGAAAACCAAACCAATCCAAAAGAACTATGGAGAACATTAAAAGCTATGTATAAAACTAAAACCACAACACAGTGGAATAATCAATTTAACAATATAGCATTAACCGACAAATTAGAATTGGCCGAATCTCTAAATAAGACGTTTGTATCAAGTGTGATTGACATACATAACAATATTCCAAATATAAAAAATTTTAATGTAGCGAATACGTATCTTTACACAGTTCCATTCTCCTTTCAAAACATTACATGTCAAGGCATAACCAAAACTATTAATAGTCTGAAGTCAAACGCAGGGATTGATGGTATAAATCGCACTATACTGTTGGATGCTATGAACAATGAAATATTCGCATCAAAATTTACTGATTTAATCAATAAAAGTTTAAATAAAGCTAAAATTCCGAGATCATGGAAAATATCAACAATTATTCCAATTCCGAAAACTTCTAAACCAACCAAACCAGAAGAACTACGTCCGATAAATATGCTACCAACCTATGAAGCTGGGTTAGAACGGGTAGTTAAAACTCAACTAGTAAATCACATTAACAACAACAATATACTAGTCGACCAACAATCTGGGTTTCGAGAATTCCATTCATGTGAAACTGCGTTAAATTTAATGTTGGATGGTTAGAAATCTGAAATAGATGACAAGAAAGTAGTAGTAGCACTCTTTTTAGATTTTAAACGAGCTTTTGAAACAATCGATAGACAAATCTTATAAAACAAATTAAACAAATATGGAATCCAAGGCACAGAATTTGAATGGTTCAATAATTATCTTTACGAAAGACAACAATATACAAAAGTCGATAACTGTATCTCTAAGCCAATACCAAATAATCTCGGAGTACCACAGGGTTCTACGTTAGGACCATTGCTTTTCATCCTGTACATTAACGATATAGTGAATGTTATAAAAAATTGTAATGTGAATATGTTTGCCGATGATACTTTGATTACGATTGCTGCACCAACCCTTATTGAAGCTGTACAAAAAATAAACGAAGATTTGAAAAATCTGAGAAAATGGTTAATGTTCCATAAGTTGTCTCTTAACATTTCTAAAACAAAGTACATGGTTCTGGCAATAAAAACAAAACTAGAATGTAATCAAAATATATTAATTGATAATGAAGTCATTGAACGTGTAAAACAATATGAATACCTTGGGGTTATCATAGATGAAAATTTAAATTTTAACGATCATTTGGATTATATTGCTAAAAAAATGAATAAAAAGCTGGGCCTTTTTAATAGACTTAAGGATAAAATGCCAAGGGGGCCAACAATTATATATTTCAAATCACTTGTTGCACCTCATATTGATTATTGTTCATCAGTGTTATTCATAATGAATCAATCACAACTATATCGTCTCCAAAAAATACAGAACAAATTTATGCGAGGTATTTTAAAAGCAGAAAATAGGACACATATAAGTGAAATGCTTGAAGTATTAGGGTGGAAGTCTATAAACCAAAGAATACATTACAATGTCTTGAAGTTAATGTTTCGCCTTGAAAACGGAGATCTACCAAAATACCTAGACTCAATGTTATATTCTAATAGAGAAGTCCATAATTATAATACCAGAAACACTACATTATAGATTACCAATGTACACTAAATCTTTTTCACAGCGGTCATTAGGGTATAATGGCGTAAAATTGTATAATTCGCTGAGCAATTTCTACACATCGGGCGAATTACGCGAATTAAAATGCAATCATTTTTTACGACTATTGAGTGTATTCATTAAAGAAAACATTAGTATTTAGTAAATAATATGTATTAAAATAAATAATTAAGCTTTATTTAATTAATTCAAAAATATGGTAATAAAAAAAATGTCAATATTGATAAATATATAAATAAATAAAATGATCTTAAATAGGTAAAAATTTAGTAACTAAAATATATTGCAAGACATACTTAATGAAAAATGTTGAAAAACTGCAACAAGTTTTTTAAAGTCGACGATCTGATTCCAAATATAACGTTGCTATAATGTCTCACGGACGTAGTTCTACTCATGAATTAGTAACTTTTCAAAAACTTATATTTTAAAATTTAAAAAACATTTTTATGTAAAAACTGTGCAATTGGTATATTTTGACACCACGATAAATGACAGTTAACGTCACGATAAGCTCAGTGTATTGTCAGTTGCTGAATTAGTATATTTTCCAGAGAAGAAAACCTTCCTTTTTTTCAGGAATTTTTTCCCGACTGTTATGGTAAGGGAGCAGCAAAATAAATAAATAAATTATTTATTTATTTAAAAAAAAAAAAATAGGATTTTTCTGAATCTCTGAAAAAAAAAGAAAAGAGAAAAAAATGTCTACTCTAATTAAAGCTAATAATTTGGAAATATTTACAGTAAAAAGAATGAACTCAGAACTCAGAGTAACTCAGAAGGGACGACCAATTCTGTACTGATAAAAGTGAACTAGAAGAAGAAACTAATTGGATTCTCGAAAGAAGAAAAGTGGAAACAAAAAAGCAAGAAAATACACTACAGCAACAAAAATGAAGGCTGCGTCATCACCTGAAGTTGAACCAACATCAGCAATGAAACATGGACTATAAAGTAGTATCATTAAACAATAACATCTGGGAAAGCAACACGATAGAACCAGAGGATTATAAAACACTCGCTAATAAATAATAAATTAAATATCGACAGGTTTGAATGCGATACGTATGAGAACAAAAATGATTGGCCAATCAAAGTTATGGTAAGGAGGCTCCACCAATTTTGTTCAAAAGAAGACATTATGGAAAAACTAACACGTAAAGGTCTTAAAATTTAAGGTGCGGTCAATATGACCAAAAAAGAGAAAAAGCAAAACAGCGACTGAAACATTGAAATTATCAGAAGAGGACTTCCACTGTTTATGTTAACCTTCGACAATAAAGAAACTATAGAAAAAATCTATAACATAAATGCGATTCTCCACCTGAGAGTTAAAATTGAGCCATTGAAAAAAGCGATTAGACTAATCCCACAGTGCAAGAAATGCCAAGAGTTTAACCATATACAAAAAATACGGTAATCGTGAACCTAGATGTGTCACATGCGCAGGGAAACACGCAGCTTAACTAATTAATAAAATTTCACCTCCAAAATGTGTAAATTGCAAAGGGTTTCAATAGAACTACAAAAAATGAGAAATAAATCTCGTAATCCGAAACAAAACCATGTTAAATATGTACGAGAATATTTATGTCAGAAACTCATTTCACAAAATCCTCATATTTTAAATTTCGTGGGTATACCTTTTATCATGCGCTACATCTTGAGAATAAAGTTAGAGGAGGTTCAGCTATCTTTGTTAAAGATAATATCCAACACAATGAAGAACTGAAAATTAAAAAATTGTTCATGCAAGTCTCAACAATTAAAGTGCATCTAAGTAAAACAAAAAGTTATAGCATCTCTGGAATATAACGTCCACCTAGATACAACCTCAAACAAGAAGAAGGCATTATGTTCCTTAAAACACTTGGACGTAATTATTTAATTGGAGGTGACTTTAACGCAAAAAATATCTGCTGGGGTCACGGTTAACAAGAACTAAAGGGAAGGAGCTATTAGCAGCCCGTAAAAAGCTAAAATGCGAATTCCACGAATTCTAGGCGGTACACCAACCTACTGATCGACGGACATCAATAAGCTCACAGCTCTTATGGCCTTTTTTGTAACAAGACTTATAACAGAGAATTATATCCATATAGAAAATGACTCGAGTCCTTCATCGGATCATTCACCATTTATAATGACGCTTAGCCAAATAATAATAAGAAAAGAGGTTAAACCCAAGTTAGCAAATAACAAACCTCATTGGAATCTCTTACAAACTCTTATAAAGGAAAAAACTAATCTTCAAGTCCCAATACTTAATCCAGAGCAATTAGAAGATGAATTAGACAAACTCATCGAAAATATACAAAGTGCCGCTTGGAATAGTACTCCTAGTCATATAAGGGGAAAAAATTAAAACGTTATATATCCCGAAGAAGTGAGAGAAATGATTAAAAATAAAAGGAAAGCACGCAAAAACTGGCAAAGAAATCGAAGACCAAAACGGGTTAGAAATCCCAAATAAAAAGCAGATCTGTTTGCAAATCATCTTGAGCAGACTTCCAAACATTGTCTTATCCAATACAATCTGCAGAGGAAGATATTACCACGGCTAACAAAATTGATGAGCACGGAATACGACCTATCACAATGCATAAATTAAATTGAGAAATAAAGAACAACCTAAACGTTAAAAGGTTACTGCGCAGAAAAACGAAAATTGCAGAAGTAACCATATGATACTTTAACCTATAGAGAACCACACGAAACTTCGTTTTATAGACCAATTTCGCTAATACTATATAGTTATTTCTAAGCTCTTTGAGGCACTTCTGATCAAAAGGTTAAATCCGATAATCGAGATAAAAGACTTAATCCTATTTATTATAATAAGTTTGGTTTTTGTATCTAATACTTGAACAAGTACACATAATAACCAATATAAATGAAAAATCACTTTAGGGAAAAAAAGTCTGCTAAATGATGATACAACAACAAGTCGACGACTTTTGCTCATTACACTTTGATCTTAACTATTGGAGGAAGCAATTAAAAAACAAGACAGAAATTAGAAAACTCCAATAACGAAAAATGTATAGGCTGATAGGCAGAAACTTTTCTCTATAAACATATAACAACCTGCTACTAGATAAGCAATGAAAATTATATATACGGACTTATGGTATTCAAGTTTCAGGTTGTACCAAACGGAGCAACTATATAACATTTTAAAATGACCATATGAATACTATAATAGGATTTAAGGACATAAAACGATATTTTGTATATTCATCATCAATAATACCTGGGGGTACATATATCTAGTATTGGTTCGATGTAAAACGAAAATTTTTTCTAACTCTCATTTTTTTTTGTTAAACATGACGACAATAATTCTTATATGGTTGACATGCAAAAATATTAGATTTTTTTTTTTTGAACGAATTAAAATGTAAAGTAAAATCAGTTGAATAAGCAAAAATAATGTAAAACAATAATACAAAATTTTCTTCTTTCGTTATGTGAAATGGAAAATTTTATTTTTATGGAAATCGTCTTAAAAAAAAAACCAATATGTATAAATATATTATATTGTATATTGTTTGTTGATAAAATGCAAGGGTTGCAAAAAAACTAAAAGAAATACCATTCTACGATTTATACAATTTTTTCAATTCCAATTTTTCAAATGGAATTTTCTTTTGTAAAATAAACAGTATATAGCTAGAAACGAAAAAAATTGACCAATTTGTTTTATTAAAAGTTAATTTATTTATATACTATATACTATATAAATTCTATATGTCTTGCACAACATTAAACATGTAACAATTAACCTAAAATAATAAAAAATGTTATATAAATGTAGTACCTAAACACCGTATACACTATATACACTATATAGGCACTTAACGAAATAATATGTGATGTGTTACATTCTCATGTGAAATTATCGACAGAGATACTTTAAGATTAAGTGGCTATTTTGATATTTTTAGTTTTAAGATTTAAACAAATTAAATTAAACGGTTAGTTATATATATATATATATATATATATATATATATATATATATATATATATATATATATATATATATATATATATATATATATATATATATATATAGTTAATAGTATAAAAACCACATACTTTATGAGATTTTTCTACCGTTTAATTATTCAATTAGATGCACCAATAGCATTTTAAATACGAATAGTCGCTTAAATAATTTTTAATACATTACGTTATAATATGTAACGAAATTTTATTCTTTAAAGTGATTAAATTACCGTGAGTTAATTACATTAATTTTTTTTTTTTTTGTATAAATTCCAGTATTAATTTTTTTTTTGGTTTGTAAATATACATATTTTTAAATATTGTCTAAGTATATATATATATATATATATATATATATATATATATATATATATATATATATATATATATATATATATATATATACATATATACAAAAAAACATTTTAATTGAAACAATAATATAAACAAATATTTATAGAAGTATATCTATCATTAAACATAAAAAAAAATTAAAGAAACCTTTTCTCAATTTTTCCAAATTTTGTTTTTGGTATTTTCTTATTACAATAAAAAAAATGTAAAAGAAAATTGTATTACACAAACCAGTGAGAAATGAGAAAATGTATATATATATATATATATATATATATATATATATATATATATATATATATATATATATATATATATATATACATATATAATATATATATATATATATATATATATATATATATATATATATATATATATATATATATATATATATATACAGGCCCACAGAGGGCTTCAATTTAGCCCGGGTCAAAAATATTTCTCGGGGCCCACATATTATGTTAAAAAAAAAATGTTTAATTTTCTGTAATTTGGTCTTGATATTAGAAATGCTTTGCGCGCTTTTGAATTAGTAAATTCTGTAATGATATTTGATTAATCAACCTTTCGCGCATATTTAGAATTTATATTGAGCATTGATAAACCATTTTATCGATCTTGTGACATCGTCGATCTGTTGAAATTTTTTATTTTTTTCAGTGTACTAAAACTTCTTTCAGAGGAAGCAATAGAAACGATAAATTCAAAAATATTCTTGTTCTTATAATTGCTAAATTTGGAAACACTTGCATTAAATTTGCATCAAATATATTTTTCAGCAAGTTTTCAGGTGATGGAACTATGTCAAAATTAGCTCTGTAAATATTTTTTGAAAATATTAACTTATCTAATATGACAATAGAAATTTCTTTTGAGTATTTTGGCAACAATCGATCAGCTGTAGATATATATATGTAGATATATATATATATATATATATATATATATATATATATATATATATATATATATATATATATATATATATAAATATAAATATAAATATATATATATATATATATATATATATATATATATATACATATATATATTTATATATATATATATATATATATATATATATATATATATATATATATATATATATATATCAACAGCATTACATGCCAAAGTTGACCCTCACTGAGATCGTTTGCAAAATCTTTCAGGCCATATTTTTACAATTGGTGATCGTTGTAGGTAGTCCGCCCAATGAACGATTTTACAACCCAATTTGTCACGGCGTTGAGGGCAGCGACAAGGATCGAACTCACGACCACGTTGTGTTGACGCCACACTACGATAAATATATATATATATATATATATATATATATATATATATATATATATATATATATATATATATATATATATATATATATATATATATATATATATATATATATATATATATATATATATATATATATATATATATATATATATATATATATATATATATATATATATATATATATATATATATATATATATATATATATATATATATATATATATATATTGATGATTATGGCTGCCAAACAACGTCATCATGTAAGTCGGTAGTAGACGGATGGTTAGAGCTTCGGTGTAAGACCATAAAGTTCAAGGGTTTAAATCTCGTCATGGCTAGTATTGTTATGACCAATAATTTTGTATTACGACGAAACATGACCTACGTTCAAAGCCAGTCTAGTAAATTAAAGATATTTTCTTACAGCGTTAGGCGTGGTGATGATAGAATGGAAACAAGTATAATGGAGAGCCACACCCCTATGCATAAGCATGTTAAAGAACAACACACACACAGCCAAAATTCAGCAAACTCATGATGGTTAGCCTATCAAAACTGCGAAAATCATCTCGCGAATGATACACGAAGTGGCTGTCTATACACTAGGTCTAAAGATCCATCCATAACCAACCCACAACATCCAAACCCACTCCAGCTTCTCTAGCCATCAGTGATGATTTATGGTCTACTAAATCCGTATATATACCGTTTGCTAGGGGATGATAAGCTGTGGTTGGTTTTCGTTTAGCGTTCAATTAGCTTATTGAATTTGTCGGACATCTTGCTTTCTAACTAAGCTCTTCGATATGCAATGATTTCCAACGGAACACAGAACCTAGAGACATAATTTCTAAGAAATGCCTAAATAATTATAACAGTCCTGATGTCCGAAAGCAAAATGGTTTAATGTTACTTAATGTATAAACGATTGTTAGTTTGTACGTGGAATCATTCGAAGGAGGCATTGGTCGGATACGGCCGATTTGAAATATTTTAGATGGGAGAGCATATGTTCCTAATTCAGATCGCGTGTGTCGAGTTATTTTCGAAATTTTGCCATATAATTTTTTACACCATTATTTAAATCAGTGTTTAATACAAGGCCAAACAAATTGAAAATTGATTATCCATTTAGTGAAACGAGTTGCTAAATGTATTAGATTAAGGATGTTTTGGAACTACTTGCTTTAACTGCGATTTATCGCATTTGATTTTTAGAAGTCTTGCAATGAAGTTTAAGTTGGGAACTCATTTATTGCAACTGTGCAATTAACTTCATTTAGATTAGATTAGCGCGGCTTACTGTCGGTTAAATAAAATTTAAAATATTGTATCATTATATAAACGGCTGGCGATTCTCTGACAAACGTACAATACTTCGTTTCGGTCGGTCTAAGTTTCCGAGAAAAAAAGCTACTGGTTCTCTATTACCGTTAATCAACTGTTCTAAAACTACATCAATTGCTACAATTGAAGCTTATGTAGTTAAGATTATTTCGGAGTTCCCCGCTGTATTAGCCATCAGCGTAGTGTTGCCCAACTAGTTTTAAAATTTTTGAAATGCTAAACTGGAATAAAAAAAATTATTAACGAATTATTGCTATAGAAAGTAAAAGGCGCATTCGCTTATTTACAGAATCAATCTAACTGATCAGGTCCTAGAACAATAGGAAGAGGGTAGAATGGGAGTGAATAAAAAGACAAGGATTTATTTAAAAGTGGGTACGTATATAGATCAAATTATCGTATTGCACAAACCCCTGCAATTGCAGGTCTCTCCAATGTCTCGTAAAAGACTTATAAACGAGAATGTTATCCTTAGAGTTCCACCACAGCCTCGTTGCCTTGTAGGAGGCGCCTAAACAAAGGTTGGATCGCTGGGCTACCCGCATCCATAAAAAACCTTATTGTTAAAAATTTCAACAAAAAGAGATATGGGTACCACCAAAATTGTACCAGACCAACATATCGGACACGCAGTTTAGGATTGATGCGTGGAACGTGCAGTCGCTATAAGGAAACACAGTGGTCAAAATGTGAAAACATGTGTCCCAAGGCTATACATTGCTTCACAGTGGTGATGACCTTGGCAATCTTGGTGTTGATTTTTTTCTTGGACCTCAAGTGAAAAAGGCTGTTTAGATTTCAAAGTAGTTGACAATCATATATGCGACTAGCCAACCTGTCAATCATTTGTGTTTATGCGCTTACTGATGTAAGCCAACAAAAAATTATTATTTTAAGATAAAGACTCATTTTACAACCATTCGGATGATTTGATGGGATCCATACCGGAGCACTACGTCAGAATAGTGATTGGTGATTTTAATGCTAGATCTGGCAAAAACCAGACTGACTTATGTGAAAATATAAGTCTGTATTTCCGAGAAGAACATGCGACCGAAAATAGGGTGCAAAATGATGTACTTTGCGATCACGCACGACCTCATTGTGGCTAGCATATTCTTTCCTCATAAAAATATCCATTTGGAAACAAGAAGACACCATCGTAAGGCGTCCCGCAGTCAAATTGACCATGTGTTCTAACTATACTAAGGGAAGGTCGGGTCATTCAAGATGTGAGATCTTATCGGTTGGCTGCCAAATTTGAAAACAGTCTTCTTCAATTTGTTACTGCAAAGCTTAAATGGCAGTTTTCGTACAAGTTAGGGATCGCAGAAAAATGTAACTTACGTTGCAATTGTATGATACACTAGATATGGTACAATTAAACCACAAATACGGTTTACAATCGCATGGAAGACAAAGCGGTCCTAGCTAGAAGATCGTCAAGCGAATTTGTAGACGAAAAAGCCATGAATGGTAAAAGGCTGAAGTCTTTAGAGCACAACAATTCACCAATGGTCACAGTTCTCGTAACTTCTTTAAAGAAAACATCGGACTGTACCATACCTTCTGACCTAGATATATGGCCATTAGGGACCAGGATGAAAACCTTCGTGTTAACACTGATTCAATGCTTAACACTTGGAAGGAGCATTTCTCTGATTTACTTCATGTTCAACAAGTTTCAAATGCTGTAGAGGACCCATGCTACGAGGAATTTACACTGTCCATGCAAATATTAAAAGATTGTATGTATTAATTCCGTGCTTTGTACCCTATCCTTAAAAAAGAAGATTGCTCAAAATGCGAAAGCTATCGCGGTTTAGCTCTCCTCTGCACAGCATTCAACCACGAGATAAAGAATTTAATGAAAATTCCTGACCTCGCTCATAAAATAAGAGGACCGCGAGTATGCTAGCTCGGTCATGTTCTGCGAGTCGATTCTAAGTGGTTGGTGCAGCGATATCTGAGACGAAAGCTACTATTTGGCAGGAGCAGAGGTCGCTGTCGATGAGAAAAGCTTCTCGGGGTGGCGATGGAGCCAGACTGTTGACTTGGTACGAGCCCGTAAAGGCCTGTAAAAGTATTATTAATAGGTCGCCTTGCTGTTACAGCCATTTCCAGCTCGCAGAAAAATATTTTTGAAAATTCAAATATCTCTTTTGATTTATGAAATCATGATATTTTTTTTATAATTTTAATTTTTTACTCTTAGATTAGATTAGGTTAGCTTAGGTCAAGGTGGCTGTCCTAAAAGACACGGTACAGACACAATTTGTCCGTAACCATACCACAACAAACATATTCTTTACTCACACCTACTAGAACCAATTCGAGCTCCATTCGAGGAGGCGGGCTCCTAAAAACTTTAGCCTGTATCGAGCCGGGCTAGGACAGGTATAGCAGATGTAGTATAGTTTCCTTCTCCTCCTCATCCCTACGACTTCTACACTAATCATGCGAGAGAACACCTTGCCTACTCGCATGCTTACCAATGAGACAGTGTCCAGTAACGATACCCACGATTATACTAATATTGCACCGTTGCAAGGATATTAGTTGGTTAGACCTGATTAAGTCTAGTGAATGCCCTGGCACCTATGCCAGTTCAGAGACAGTTCCGGGCTTCTTTCGACGAGAAACCTGACTGTAGACCTTAATGGCAGACTGACTATCCGTAAAAATGCCAATACCCCTAACAGATATTACATTATAATTCATCCAGTCTATGGCGTCTTTGATTGCGATATTTTTACTCTTGCACACCGATCAATTTTAGACTGGACTTTCGGCACACCGAGCAAAAATACACTGGGTAAAATTGCACTGTCGGATTTTAATAAAAGTAGACCTAATCAATTTTTTTTGGGTACCGGTCGAAACTGCATATTTTACAACTGGTTTTGACGAAACAGGATAATTCAAAACTGGATATTTTAAAACGAGATAAGGTACTAAACGAGATATGGTACAACACTGGATATTTAAAAACAGGATATTTCGACATGTGATTTAAACTTAAAATGATTTTTTAGGAAAGTTCTAGAATATGGCCAATTAGGGAGGAACTCGGCGAGTTCTTAACCGATTATGATGAAATTCGATATGTAGGATGGGAATGGATTTTAAAATGATTTTTTGGGATAGTTCTGAAATATGACCAATTAGGGAGGAATTTGGTGAGTTCTTAACCGATTATGATGAAATTCTATATGTAGGATGGGAATGTGATTTTAAAATGAATTGTTGGGAAAGTTCTGAAATATGGTCAGTAAGGAAGGAACTCGGCGAGTTCTTAACCGATTATGAAATTCGATATGTAGGATGAAAATGTTGATAAAAATTAATTAATTTTTCTCACATACATTCTCTAACGTGAAGAAAAGTTATATTAAGTAGAAGAATAAAAAATAGATGAAGATACATTTTACTGACAGTAAACTCGATCAAGTCAATGATTATTTTAATAAGATGAGAAAAGCAGCAATTAAAAAAAAACATGAAGTGAAGGAAAATTCTATCTCTCTGCTTAAAATTATTCAAGTATGAAACTTTACTGGCCATATTCCAGAGGTTTTCCCAAAAAAGGTTTTAAAATCCCATTTTCATCCTACATATCGAATTTCATCATAATCGGTCAAGAACTCGCCGAGCTCCTTCCTAATTAGCCATATTCCAGAACTTTCCTAAAAAATCATTTTAAGTTTAAATCACATGTCGAAATATCCTGTTTTGAAATACCCAGTTTTGTACCATATCTCGTTTTGTACTTTATCTCGTATTGAAATATCCAATTTTGAAATATCCAGTTTTGTACCATATCTCGTTTTGTACTTTATCTCGTATTGAAATATCCAATTTTGAAATATCCAGTTTTGTACCATATCTCGTTTTGTACTTTATCTCGAATTGAAATATCCAATTTTGAAATATCCAGTTTGGTACCTTATCTCGTTTTGTCAAATCCTTTTTTGAAATATCCAGTTTTAAAATGTCCAGTTCTGAGTGGTTCCCATTTTTTTTATATAAGTTTTCGTTTGTGTATATTTTAAACCATTTAATATTGCGTCAAGGTTCTTATGCTTTTGACAAGTTAGGTTAATGAATTAGCTATACGTTCTGTAAACACAAATTATGAGAGTTATGAATACTATGATATAAAGACTATTTGTACTGTACTGGTAGAGAAATGGTATAAGCTCCTTATTATACCGATATTTCATAATATGTATACAAAATCTTCAATCGTCCTGCGATTATACATCATTCGTTCGCTTCAATTCCAAGGTAATGTCCTCTTAAACCATATATCCATCTAAATAAATAAAAAAAATAAAATAAAATTGAAAATTTTTATTTTAATTCAATTCAATTTTATTGAAAAATATGGATGAATAGAGAGTAAAAAAAATATCCTTTTTTCTACTGCCATCATTTCCATTTTTCTATGCCTTCATTTTTCCCGTTTCGGTTGAATTTCTCATCGTATGTGATATAAGTAGTATTTGAGGATAGGATATTCATAAATATATAAATTTATTTTTTGTTTGCGTTCCGTTTTTGTCTATGCAAATTTGTTTTCGATCCTTGTTGAAGGATATACAAAAAAAAAAGAAAAAAAAAAAAGAAAGTTTAATGTAAGTTTTTATTTCTCTTCTATATATAAGTTTTTGGTGCGTACATTTTTGTTGTTGTGCATTTTGGAGAGCAATATATATTTATATATATATATCCTTATATATTGTAAATTATTTGCTACATGTGTTACACACATGATCCATGATTATTTTTTTTTTCGTATCGTATATATATATGTTTAAGGATGATGTCCTTTTTTGTGTTGTTGTTTAGTATATATTTGATACGTATATTTTTTTTTAATATATAGTTTTTAAACTATATACATACGCTTAATCGGGTGTGTGTGTGGGAAACGAACTGCTATATTTATTCGGCCGATATAGGTACAAGCATTTATTATTATTTTTTGCTTGCTAAATCGATCGACTACTATACGATACTAAAGGAAACATGAAAACAATATTATATTAATACCATTTGAAAAACTCATCAATTTTTCCCCGCGCGTTTTCCCGTGAACAATTTTTGTTGTACCGTATATCTATTATAGTTACCACTATTTTTTTTTTTTTTTTTTTTAAATGTAACATTAAAATTGAACAAGAGTCTATAAATTTTTATTGAGCATATATACGTATATATATATATAATAAATATATATATATATATATATGGACGTATACATATATATCCGTATATACTCGTAATTTATTTTTTTATTTTAAGAGAAAATAACACACAGTACACGAAAAAAAAAAGTAAAATCGCGTGTAACTGTGGAAAATAATTTAAGGAGTGCCATTTTTTATTTTAGTTTTTGTTTTACCTATTTATTTTCGCTATTATTAACCATTTTCCGTGGTTTTGGTGGTGTCGACTCGTCTTCATCCCCTTGAAATAATAACACAAAATGAAAAAAAAAATGATGACAACCGAATTATGACGATTTTGTTGGTTGTTATTTGGATGATTATTATTGTTATTATTTAATATTTGATGGTATCGGCATTGGGAAAACATCCAAACCACACAAACAAAAAAATTGTGGAATATATTTATATTGGGCTAATTCGGAAAACATTCCAATTTTTTTTTTTATACTTTAGAAATGTTATCCGCACACATAAAAGTGTGACAATTTATCATTTTAGTTATACATTTTCTCGAAAATATATTTTGTTGTTTTACTTTTGTGAAAAATAGACAACCAAATTATGCCACCCCTCCTTAACGAAAAAATAAACTCTTAAAAAAAATTATGAAATATTGAAAGGGGATGGAAATGGATTGTTTTTTGGTTTTAACTATTTGTCAAAATGTAATATATTTATTCCGAAGAACTTTCATTTGAACGCAAAATATATTTTTCATATTTTTCCGAATGTACATATATATATATATATATATATATATATATATATATATATATATATATATATATATATATATATATATATATATATATGTATATTTGTATATACGAATCTATATACTAAAATGATGTAATGTGTATCGATATATACACAACACCATACATCAGAATATGGATATGTAGCACACAAAAAAAAAAAAAATTGTATATTTTTGGGCAAGCAAAAAATAAAACTTTTTTTATTTCCCCACCAACTATACACCCACAACCCACAATTCCGCCTCAGTACTCTACATACATACTAGAAAAATAAAAATACACAAAAAAAATAAAAATAAAAATACATAAAATAAAAAAAGCTCACATAATTTCCTGCCGAGTAGATTTTTCATACCAATCGAAGAAGACCAAACCTATATCGAATCGGAAAAAAAAGTGTGAGAGAAAGTAAAATATAAAAATCAAATAACACGAATTGGTCGAAACTCGAAAATATTATCGAGCAGCATGAAAAAAAAAAAATACAAATAAATAAATAGAATCGAATGGACATGTATGTTGATCTATTTTCTATATATAAATTTTTCAATTCACTCATGTGAATTTTATTTCCCAATTTTTATTTTTTTTTTCACCAAGAGAGCTTTTTCATAAAAAAAAAGAAGTTTTACCAAGAAATTCGAGAAATTATTTTTTGAAACCGGGTTATTTTTTAAGTTTTTTTTTTTTTGTTAAGGGACGGTAAAAATGTGTACATGAGCAAAGAAAGAATATGTGTGCATTACACACATAAGGAAAAGGGACGTGGGACGAAGGATTTAGAGGAAAATAGAGAAAGAAAACAAAAAATTCAGATATCAAAAAATACAATACATCTTCGATTTTGACTTTTCTATTTTATTTCGTATACGGAATAAATAAAAAAAATTGGAAAAATGGCAAGGAAATTTATATACGTACATATATGTGTTATGATGGTCACTTTCGATTTTATATGTACATATATATATATACTATACATATTAGAGCGAAAAATTGCGAAATCAATATAAATAAATATTTTTTTTTGTGTGTGCGTTTAAATTATGGAGGAGGAAAGTGTGAGTGTGTAGTGTAGAAATCGAACTGTATAGATTTTAAAGTTTTGATAAGCGGAATCGGACTTAAGATTATATGTACATGAAAACATTTATACATATATGTTTATGATCGAGAAAACTTTATTGAATGATTGACGGAAAGGTTATAGTCTTTTGAATTAAATTCATTCATCAAAACCACCAACACAATCGAACAGATTATATTAATTTTATACAATATTTTTATTTGTTTGTCGGTTAAGTTAAGAAAATGTATTTTTCATTTTTCAACGTTTATTACATCAGATAGAATTCCGCCGGCTTTGAAGCATCTGGTTCAATAGGAAGTATTACAATCTTATAGTAATAGGTCGTTTGATGTCTCCACATTTTGTTTTTAATGTAACCACTCTTGTAAAACCATCAGACCCCGAATGTAGTTCAATTACTTTTCCTAGGATCCATTTGTTAATTGGTATATAGTCTTCTTTAATTACGACAACGTCATAGTTTGACTGACGTCTTTTTATTACACCACTTTGTTCATTGTTGCAATCAGGTAATGTATTCAGTATTCCACCGCTTCCAGAAGTGTTGACACATGTATTGGACCATTTGCCATCTTGACAGGTGAGATGGTTTAAGATGTGTTAAGACATATTCTGGTAAATTAGTGGCTGGTTGGTGAATGAGAAAGTGGGATGGAGTAAGAGCATCGATATCATCGATGCTAGGTCTAGAAGGTCTAGAATTTAAGATACTTTCGATTTCGGCCAATAAAGTTATCATCTCTTCCATGGTCAGTATAGTTTCTCTGATTACTCTCTTTAAATGAAATTTGGTTGCTTTCACTACCGATTTCCGAATTCCTCCAAAGTGCGGTGCACAAGGAGGTATAAAATGCCAAGTGATTGTTTGCCTAGATAGAAAATGAGAAAGTTCATTAGAATTTTTTATACACTTTTCGAAATTGCTTCCATTTGATTTTTTGCCCCGATGAAGTTGGAGCCATTGTCGCTATGTATTTCCTGGCAAACTCCTCGACGAGCTATAAAACGCTCAAGCGCCGCAATGAATGCGTCGGTACTTAAAACCCTAACTAATTCCAAATGCAAGGCCTTTATACTTAAACAAACCAACAAACATATATATGTCTTTTATGTTTTCTGACCACGGCCCTAGGTGAGATGGATTGAATGTGGTCCTGCAAAATCAACCCCAACCTTTGAGAAAGCTCGCTCTAACTCTACTCGACATGTTAGCAAATTGCCCATCAATTGCCCTTTGTCTTGGCTCTAAGACGCGTACACGTTACGCATTGGCGAACCATCTTTCTTAACAAATTCTTGCAGCATGGTACCCAGTATTGTTGCCGAACAATAGCTAATAACAACGATAGGCGTGCATGCTTGTGGTCCCTGTGCAGTTACTCTATTATTAGTTTTGTTACAATAGATTTGGTTGGCAATATAATAGAATGTTTTGTAGAAAAAGGACGATTGCTTTTTCCTAACCTTCCACCTACTCGTAAAACTCCAAATTTATCTATGAATGGGTTGAGAAACTTTAAGGTGCTAGATTTTCGTAGATTATTGGTTTTGCGTATGTCGTTCATTTCTTTCGCGAAATATTTTTCCTGTTCATACAAACAGATCCGATATAATGATTCTACCTCTTCTCTGGTTAGAAACCTGGAATGATTCCTGTCATGTATCGGTTTCCTACAGTTAGATACAAATCGGATTACATAGATAAGGATCCGTTTTAGTGTATGAAACGAAGAGTGTTTTGAAAGTAATGTTTCAAACAGATCGATGCTAACGACCGCTGAAAACGCCAATTTGGTAATTTGTTCTTCGATCATATTATAACTGTGTTGTTGTGTTGGCCGAAATTGATTTGTTTTTTGAAGCCAACATGGACCATTTCACCATTCTTCGGGAAAGAGGCTTCTAGAAGCACTATCTGCTGGATTTTCTTCTGATGACACACGCTCTTACTGCGACCGGTTGTAATATGTTAAAATTTCGCCAGTGCGGTTAGCCACAAATGTAGACCAGCGACGAGGAGGAGATGCTAACCAATCTAAGACAATTTTCGAGATTCATCAGAAAACCCATGCAACTCGGCCTTTGGTTGCTTAGTGGTATTAATGTACCGAGAAATTGAGATTTCTTCCAACTTTGATAAGCTCGTTCGTATTTTTTGCCAATATTCTGCTTCTTCTTTCGGTATTGTGTCGTCCCAGGCTAGATTCAGAATCCATAAAATTTGTATAAATATTTTTATTTTAATATTTATAGGAGCCAACCATCCTAAAGGGTCGAAAATTTAACCGGCTTCTGATAACATCTTTCGCTTTGTAAATGATAAGTCTTGTGTTGGATGAACTTTGAATTTAAAAGATTCAGTGAGTGGATTATATTCGAGTCCCAGAATTTTTATGGTTTCTGTATCACTTCTTTCTTTAATGGATTTGCCCTTTCCCTCTTGATCAGCTAATGAGATATCTTCTAGCATTTTTAGAGCATTAGACATCCACTTACGTAATTTGAATCCATAATAGCAAGTATTGTTATAGATTTTTTCAAGGCTTGAGCTTCCATATACGTGTTAGCACCGGTCATAATATCATCATGTAAGTGTTTGATTCAATATTTTTGGCGGTGATGGGATCTGAATTGGTTGTTTCGATGGCAACTTGTTTAATGGCCCGAGTAGCAAGAAAATAAGCTGACGATAAACCGTAAGTTATCGTACACAGGCGATAATACTTAATTGGCTCACATGGATCTGAACGCCAAATTATTTTTTGGTAGTTAGAATCATGGTATCGTATCAAAATTTGCCAACACATTTTCTCTATATATGCAGCAAAT
The DNA here is from genome assembly GCA_963556175.1 of Tipula confusa. NCBI lineage: Eukaryota > Metazoa > Arthropoda > Insecta > Diptera > Tipulidae > Tipula > Tipula confusa. Next base: position 84,578,619 of record OY744475.1, read on the forward strand.
ATTATGCGATGCTCTCGAAACCGTAACACGATTGTATATAATGTAGACTGTACAGTAGAACCTACGGCGAGACAATCATTCAATGATATTCCTGACGTAGTTTTTGCGGAGCCGTCGAATACTACCCTTAGTTTGCTAGTCTCGCTGTTTTGTTTAAAAACTCCGTGATGTGGTAAAAAATAATCTCCTTCGTTCATTTCATTAATTTGAATTTCTTGCTTGTGTCCGGGGGTTTCATATTCAAGCATAAATTGCTTGTAAAAGTCCCGGAATATGTGATCGCGATTAAAGCGACGTTCAAGTGCTCAAAATCTATACAATACTGGATTCAACAATGTTCCCATTTGTTCTGGTGATTTTAGAAATGGTAGCCCTACCACAAAACGACCTTCATAGAAATCTTGAAATCGTGAAATTTTGTTTAAAATGATTTTTTTTGTTTCTGAACTCTGCAATCTGTTCTGGGGCCGAAGCTCTCCCAACTCTTTCGCAGTTAATTTTTAACGTCCTACCTTACGCCGCCGCCAGCCAAATTGAGGACGCACGAATACAGGTTCGATTTTAAATCCATCTGCACATTGCATTGCTCCAGCCAGCCTGCACTAACATGGACGATGGTTCGGCCCATGGATTCTGCACTCCAACAGGGGGTCATAGTTGTGTTCATCGTCATCACCGATCGAAATCAGGTGATGAAAACTCCCTTTTGCAACCCTCCCCCGTTGGGATTCGTACCCGGTACCTCCCGTCCCAAACACCGCAGCTTTAACCACTGCGCCAATTGCTCGGTTTTAAAATGATTTTCGCACAACTTTTTTTCTGGGGTTAGAAACATTTTTTCTTCAGTTATAGACTCGACTTCCTAAAAACGGCGAAGAGTTTTGTCAATGTCAACCTCCGAACTATTGATTAGGCTACACAATGATTAAAAATCTTTAAGTAGGAAAAAGTCAATATTCCCTGCAACAATCCACCCAAAAATAGTATCTTGCAAAACTGGCTCATTTGCATTTCCCTTCATTTGAGTATGTCTATTTCATTAGGCGTACAAAAATCTGGATCTGTAAGTTTGATGTCCTTCCAATTAGAGTAACCCTTCATATTAATGTTGCGTTCGACTAGTGATTTTATTTAATATGAAGGCGTTGACGATAAAACCAGAACAAAGGTTTGACTTAATGTGGATCGTAACTATACCCCGTGTAACACCAGCTTCTGAAATACCCAATCCAGTAACTGCCATTCTTCCATTTCTTCTGCCGAGTCCTAGTCTTTGTGCGCGCATTGTTCGGTGATAAAGCTGGCTTGAGATCCAGAGTCTACAAGGGCATGGCACAGTTTGGTTTGACCTGAGGCATTTAATACTTCCTTCATAACTGTTGGTAAAATTGATTGAACCGTGGATGCATTTTGCGCTTGACTATATATAATTTGTTTAGATGAACATGGTAGGTTTGTGGGTAAATCTTCATTGGCAGTTTTTTGATGATCATCTGAATTTTGGAATTGGAGTAGTGTATGATTTTTCCCTTTGCAAGTTTATCAGCGATGTTTTGACAGGCACCTGAAAACTGCGTGTTTTGAGCTAAGACAATTAAAATAATTGTTTGATTTTATCCAATCGCGTCTAGCCAGTACGTTCAGTTAATTAAATTGTCGGCATTGGTACAGTGCATGATCGGCGTTGAAGCAAATTGGGCATTGAAACACATTCGACGTTACATGACTCTTAATTGGTGATCTTTTTATTGGTGGTTGTTACTGGATGAATTGACTGATTCCAAGGCATCAATTCTTAATGTTAAAAACTTGAACAAATTGTTCAAATCAGGATGTTCTAGTTCAGCAAAAGATTGTGCCCATAATGTTCTCGTCTTGTCATATAGTTTCTCTGTCGATATGTATATAAGCCAGGAGTCGTGACCCTCTGCAACTGATCCCAGAGCCTTGAGGCCTCGAACAACTTCATCGGCTGTATCTAACAGCCGCTTGACATTATTAGCATTGGCGCGGTGCGCGTTATTTTCAATGGCCGTAAATTATTCCATCAGTTTTTCTACCCTAGCCTCTTCTGTGCTATTGTAAATTTCTAATTCGAAAAGAAAAGCTGCGTTTTAGATAAAATATTTCCTAATGAGTATAAACAATTTTTGGGAATTGTTAGATTTTTTTTAATGCAGATTAACTTTTACTTTAGAAAACATTAGAGGAGCACATCTTTTCCGAGCTACCCGAAAAATGTTCAGGAACCCTAGAAGAATAAATTGGAACAAATTTAGAGTCGAGTTGGGGAATTTTTGCCCTCGGGATAACATGGTGGGGACTGTCATAAAAGCTTTTAATAAAATCGATCCTTTAGCTTGGAGCAAGCATACGTTAAAGCCTATAGAGAGAAGTATTAACGGCATCGGAGTGTGGCTCATATTTGTGATGACACGAATGGGAATCACACTTCGATCCGTTACAGTGGCTCGGCATGATTATTAAGTGAAAATTGAAATAAATCTGAATAAATGAAATAAGATCGGATCTAACAGTAGTTTAGTAGCGAAACAATCGAATTCTTTTCCTAAGAAGATAAATGAAATGTCACAACTTCAAATGGAGAATAATACCAAATTGAATAACCCAAAATCGATAGAATCTGGTGATGGTGAAACTCAACTTAATGTTCAAAATTCAACCTCAAATATAAAAACAGGAGGAAGATATATGAATGGCGCCTACTCAAGGTAGTTCCCGGGGAAAATTTTCAATATCCAATAGAAATGCATCGACGAAAACTAAGTCTTCTTACCACATCACCCAGTGGAAAATCTCGTTCAGTGGAGCATCGCAAGTGTTATCGATTGAACGCTTTCGGTTTCGTGTAGAAAATTATGCTATCACTTATAATACTCATCATACAGACCTAGTTGCTGAGATTGAAGTTCTTTTAACCGGAGCGGCGGCAAATTGGTACTGGTGCAATATTAAGAGGAAGCCTGATATTACTTGGACAGAATTAAAACTCGACTTCCTAGAAAGATTTCAAGATAGAAGGACCGATCATGGTGCTAGACGAGCTATGGAATCTAGGAAAAAACGGCCAAAAGAGACTTTTCGTGATTTTCATTGCAATTTCGCTGTCCGCTATAAGATTCTGATATTCTTAATTTGTTACGACGTAATATAAGAGCAGGATTACAAGTGGAAAATTTTGAAGTATACGGTCGAACGAAAGAATAAGTGCAATACAGTCGAGCGGAAATTATCAACAAAACCGATTACTTTTTCGATCAAATGGTAACAATTTGCGCTCGCCAGATGGGTGAAGTTTAAACATATGTTGGAATTGTTTTGACATAGGGCACACATTTAAATTTTGTCCCAATGATATTTCACACAGATTTTGCTTTGGTTGTGGTCGTTCAGGCATTCTCACGCGTGATTGCTTTAAATATTCGGGAAACAAACAATCGAGATCTCGAATCCTGGAGAATACGGCACCTCGGTTTACGATTACTCCCACACTCCACCAACTTGTTCCGTTCATTCATCTGGTTATGACACAAATGTTCCCAAAAATTCACCTAAAACTACTCATACCTTCAAAATAAAACGACGAAGTGGTGGACTTAAATACTTTCAAATTAAACGTATCTTGCGAAACGTGATTTCTTACACCTATATTTCTGATTCAACTGAAGTTTCAATGGACATCGACCATATGCTGATTTAACAGTCAATGGCATACCTTATAGAGGGTTACTTGACAGCGGTGCTACAATAACCGCATTAGGTTCGGGAAGTGAAGATCTTCTAAACGATCCTCAAATAAAAGTTTATTTTATGCCCGCATCCGTAAGCACTGCTTCAGGTGCATCAGAAAGAGTAATCGGTCACATTTATGCCACGATTAGTTACAATAATCAAGTAAAGGTAGTGAAAATTCACTTAATATATACCCTTAAAGAAAAACTTTATCTAGGTATTGACTTTTGGAAAACCTTTAATATACAAATTATCCCAATACCAGTTTCCGAAGTTGATCATAATGGATTTGGCGAAAAACTTGAAAATTCTTTACAACATGATCTCACTGTTGCGTAATACAAAAGTTCCTTCATTCGAGAAGTTCGGCCTTGGCCTTACTCACTTATTAATGCATCATATCGATATAGAAACCAATAAAACAACGCCACTACGCGGTTTCTCCAGCTGTCCAGAATTCTCTTTATCATGAGTTGGATCGAATGTTATCGCTCGGAAAATGTCAGGGCGTTTTTTATCCAATGTGGCGCAAGCGCTACAGGTGTTGCAGGCGTCTTATTTCAACAGGGTGATGATGGTGGCGAGCACCCCATTTCATATATGTCGCAAAAACTTAACGCAGCACAGCGTAACTACTCCATAACGGAATTAGAATGTCTTGCCGCTGTGCTTAGCGTAAAAAAATTTCGGGCATATGTAGAGGGGTACCCGTTCACTATCATCTGATGAGACAGTGCTGCAGGCGAATTTAGCAACTGATGTTTATAACTTTCTCGAAAAAGAAATATTTACAACGTTCTCAGTTCCCGAAGTATTGACATCCGACAATGCAACTCAATTTAATTCGCTGTGTTTAAAATCCTTGTTAACGAAATTTGGCATTCGGCATATAATGACACCAAAATACTCACCTCAATGCAACGCGTCCGAGCTCAGTGTACTTTATTCAGAAAGTTGACGACCTAGAGGTGATTTTTGCGGTCCAATCGAAACTTGTAGGACCCGCAAAACATTGGATACGATAAATGGGATCAATCACGATGGTTTAAGGAAGCAAATATTCAGGTCGTTTTCGAATTGTAATGAATTGTTAACTGCCTTCAGAAAATACAATCGATTACAATCGATTATTTCAAGGAACATTGCTCTCAAAAACGAAACCATCTATTCCTCCGCCAAAAACTCAAGCATTTACACCGTTATCAAAACCACAATCATCGAAATTACTCATACCGCCAAATTATGGAAAGCCGTCGATACAAAGAAATGCAGATAGTAAATCGTTGATATGCTACAATTGTTTCAACCCGGGAAATTTGGCAATAAAATGTCCCGAGCCACAAAGAAGAAAACGATGCATGAATTGCCTCCGGACGACACATCAAACCCCGACTGAATATACCAACCTTCGGTAGAAGCTATCGAGATTTTCCCTCATTTAGAGATCTGTTCGAAGCATCGGTGCACAACAATGAAATCGGCACACAAATATCACTACTTGAAAGGCGTATTAATTAATGAGGCTGCTGAACTAATTAAACACATGCAACTTACTGATGCAAATTATATACTTGCATGGAACAAAATTGTCAAACGTTATAATAAAAAACGCTCAGCTAAAGACGGATCATTAAGACGACTTTGTGACAAAACAGATGAGGTGCTAAGAGGACTCAAGGCGTTGGGCAAAGCGGCTGAATTCTGCGACCCTTGGGTAATTGAACTGCTCTTGCCAAAGCTTCCAAACGATTTACGTCATAGGTGGGCGCTTAATTCAGCAGACAAGGATTTTCCAACCGTGGAAGATTTCTTGAAATTCCTAAATGGACAATGCGATGCTATTGAAACTTGTCAAGCCAAAGTCAAACCAACCACTAGTCCTCAGCAGAGTAATCAACGACAGTATGCCAGATGTCATAACTTAGTCAGTAAGAGTAGTTGTCTCAAATCATTCAATATCATTCAATATATAAATCAATATATCAATGCAAGGAATTTCGAAACCTTAGCCGTGACTTGAAGTTCCAATTCTTAAAGAGTAAAGGTGCGTTGTTTCAATTGCTTGAGTCGATTTCATATGAAGGATGTCTGTCGATCGATGGCAACATGTAGAATATGCAATCAGCAACATCATATGTTACTGCATGACAATAATTTTCTCAAGACCACACTTCAAACAACAACTTGAACTTAACTGAGGTTGAACCGGAGAGTGGTGCAGCATTTGATGTATCTGTGGTAAATGCTCAATTAGATAACAAACATAATATAACGCCCCTTCCTACAGTTGCAATTATCACAAATTCATTTGGAGACGAAGTAAAGGTACGAGTATTGCTGGATTCTGGATTCCAGGCTTCCTACATAGACGAAGCTATGGTTCTGAAATTGGGATTGAAACGTTCACACGCTCGAATTCAGGTGTCCGGGCTAGCAACCAATAGTTTAACGACAAAAGGTGCTGTTAATTTCACGTTGGGTCCACGCGAATCGCAATCGTCTGCAAATAACCCAATTCATGCGTACGTTTTAAACAAGTTGGTAAAAATTCGTCCACAAGCTATGAATATTACCAGAGACGATTGGAAAATGTTATCAGGTTTATTTTGGGCAGATCCTGAGTTCAACACGGCTGATCAAATAGATATCTTAATTGGTGCAGACTATTTTTTTTCTATTATAACCTGGGCCCGTGATACATTGCCGTGTGGTATATCAATGTTATAAATTCAGAGTTTGGTTGCGTTCTGGCAGGGACAACATTCAGTTCAAACAACCAGGAGATCAAAAGTTGTCATTTGAATTGCGATCTGGACACGACATTGAAGATATTTTGGAAGGCGGAGTCTATTCCTAAACAACAGACGCTTACCGATACGGAGAGAATGGCAGTTAATCATTTCGAAAGTACTTTTGCAATTAGCGACGATGGACATTTTGTGGCATCTCTGCCCTTTAGATATAATATAGAATATGAACGTCTTAATGCAGATAGTTGTTAAAAAATAAACATGACCGTTCTAAAAATAGCAGTTTGGAATGCAAACGGCTTAGCACAACACAGAGCAGAAGTTCAAGCATTTCTCATTGAGCACAATATTGACATAATGTTAATATCAGAAACACGTTTCACTAAAAAAAACTATTTTAAAATTAACGGGTACTCAGTATATGATACTAAGCATCCAGATGGTAAGGCGCATGGTGGTACAGCAATATTAATCAAGAGGCGATTAAAACACCACGAACATACAAAATATGAGGAACAACATATCCAATCGACCAGTATTTGTTTAGAAGAGTGGTCGGGAAAATTTATAATATTCGCAGTATACTGTCCACCAAAACATGCCATAAAAAAAGAGCAGTTCGTGAATTATTTCAAACAGCTGGGTAAAAAATTTCTTGCGGGAGGCGATTACAACTGTAAACATGTTCACTGGGGTTCAAGACTAACATCGCCGAAAGGCAAACAGCTATATGAGGCCATGGAAGAACAAAGTTTGGATTATTTATCAGCTGGACATCCAACATACTGGCCCACGGATAGAAAAAAGATTCCTGACTTATTGGACTTCTGTATAACTAAAGGCATAGCACGCTCAAATGCAAAAGCCACAGATTGCTGTGATCTGTCTTCTGACCACTCACCTATAATAGAAACAGTTAGCACCGATGCCTTAGAGTCGGAAGCACCCAAACGTCTAACGAACACACGGACCAATTGGAATCAATATAAAAGATTAGTAGAAAAAAATTGTCGACTGGACATCCCACTTCACACCCAAGCAGATATTGATGTAGCAGCTGAACATCTAAAAGATATAATGAAATTAGCCGCAGAGAAGACCACGCCTATTATGAAAAATTCCGAAAAACTTAATAAAATTTCATTTAATATCCAGGAACTCATTCGGGACAAACGAAACATACGTCGGCAGTGGCAACAAATAAGATCACCGATATTAAAATGGAAATTAAACCGTGCAATAAAGACTCTAAAATTCGCTTTAAAAGAGGAAAACAACAAACAGACACAGAATTATTTAAGTGAGCTGTCCGCAACAAATAAAACAGAATATTCATTGTGGAAGGCAACGAAACATTTAAAGAGGCCGGCAAACCTAAATTCACCCATAAGATTACCAAATGGGGATTGGGCAAGAAGCGATGTAGAAAAAGCCAATACTTTTGCGTCCCATTTGGAGAAAGTGTTCTCTCCACATGATCCAATGAATAATTTCAGGCTACCAGAACAAAATGAAAATGATTCCACCAATAAACCGATAAAGTTTAAGTGGAAGGGGGTCAAGAGCACCATTAACAATTGCATTAACTACAAAAAAGCACCAGGGTATGATCTTATAACTGGAAAAATGTTAAGAGAGTTACCAGACATATGTATAAAACTAATAACATACATATTTAATGCAAGCCTGAGAATTTGTTATATTCCTCAAGAATGGAAGATTTCTCAGATCACAATGATACACAAGCCTGGAAAACAAGAAACTCATATCTCGTCATACCGGCCAATCAGTATGCTACCCACAATTTCAAAGCTGTTTGAAAAAATGTTACTTACAAAACTAAAACCAGTTTTAGAAGAAAAACAGATTATACCAAACCATCAATTTGGATTCCGGAATCAACATGGCACCATAGAACAAGTACATAGAATTGTAAATGCGATCAAAGCTACCTTCGAGGAGAAAAAATATTGCTCTGCTATTTTTTTGGATGTTGCCCAGGCGTTTGATAAAGTCTGGCACGATGGCCTTATTTATAAAATAAAAGAGATGTTACCAAAAAATTTACACCTAATTCTAGAAAACTACTTGCTCCAAAGGCAATACCTAGTTAAGTACAATGATGCAGTCACTACTTTAAAACCCATACGCGCAGGAGTTCCTCAAGGCAGCGTTCTCGGACCTGTCCTATACTTACTGTATACAGCCGATTTGCCAACTACAAACCAAGTATTGATATCAACATTCGCTGATGATACGGCTATTTTGGTATCAAACAAAGATCCTGAAACGGCCTCTAGGAAATTGCAAAACCATTTATGCAAAATTGAAGATTGGCTACGTACATGGCGAATAAAAGTAAATGAAGAAAAATCAACCCACGTTACATTTACGCTGAACAAGTGCAACTGTCCTACGGTGGAATTAAATGGTGTCATTATACCGCAGCGAACTAAAGTTAAATACTTAGGTTTACATCTAGATAGGAGGCTGACATGGAAAGAGCATATAGAAACGAAGCGCCATCAAATAAAGATAACATTCTCCAAAATGTATTGGCTAATAGGCAGAAATTCAAAATTATCTCTAGAAAATAAAGTTCTCCTATATAAATCAATTATTATGCCAATATGGACATATGGCATTCAACTGTGGGGTTCTACTAGTGCATCAAATAAGGATATTCTGCAAAGATCTCAATCCAAAATACTAAGGAATATCACAAATGCTCCTTGGTATATTCGAAATGCGAACATACAAAGAGACCTTGGTGTTAAAACTGTGAACGAGATCATCAGGGAGTACAGCACGAAGTATTTTTCGAAACTAGAATCACATCCTAATGAATTGGCTAGGGATATTTTAAAACAGCCGAAGTATAGACGACTACAAAGAACAGATCCACTTGATTTAATGAATATATTATAAAAAAAAGTTGGTGTATAATATAGACTGTTATATAAATTAAATAATTGAGCCCATTAATAATAAGTATTAACATAGGTTAAGACTTAAAAAATGTAAATTAGTTTGTAAGATATGCGTACTTTTCGTTAGTTTCTTTAACTGAAAGATTCGAAAATAAAGCCATTGGCAGTAAAATTAAAAAAAAAAAAAAAATATAGAACTATCAAACGATTGTTACGATGTGGCTTACATACGATTCTTATCAATTGATCGCAAACTGACTGTAAATGATGTGCTTTGTAAAGATTACGTTAAATTCATGGAGGAATATGTCGGTTTAGGACACATGGAGCTAGCTAACGATGATGATGATTTAATACGAGCAGAAGTAAGGCAATATTTTTTACCACATCACGCAGTTTTCATGGATGATGGACTTCAGCGCAAGATTAGAATCATGTTCGATGGCTCTGTTCAGACCTCACAGTCTGGAATGTCCCTAAACGATGCGCTGCTTATTGGTCCGACAATTCAACCATCTTTATGGTCAACGTTAATTCGATTCCGAAAGCACGCAATCCCAATCGTGGCGGACATTGAAAAAATGTACGGCCAAATTTGGGTCAAACCATCAAAACGAAAGTTCCATAAGATTCTCTGGCGTTCTAGTACTTCAGAGCCAGTTAAAATTTATCATCTCAAAACAGTGACGTATATGGAACATCCTGTGCTCCGTACTTAGTGGTAGCAGCATTGCGGAAACTAGGCGATTTAGTACGAGAAGTGAATCCAGAAATTTCGAAGATCATACTACGGGACTTTTATGTCGACGACCTGATCACTGGAGTTAATACGATTAACGAGGCAATGTCACATAAAGGGAGTATTCAGCATATACTCAAGACGCGTGGATGCAATTTGCGGAAAATGGCATCTTCCTATCCAGAAATCAAAGAAGGAGATCAAAGTGATCAAGCGGAAATTTTGCTCGAGGATGTACTTAACCCTAGAAAAATTCTGGAAACCGGTGCATGATTCATTTTCATTCAATGTTGCTATTAAAGAGCACGGTAAGCTCACCAAGTTGGGATGACGAAGTTCCAACGGAAGTAGTAAGGACTTGGCTAAAAATCAAAACACAATTAACTCTAATGAACAAGGTAAACATTACCAGACATATATTACTCGGTCCGGCGCATATCAAAGAGATCCAGCTTCATGGATTCTCCGATGCCAGTGAGAACGCGTATGCAGCGGTGATTTACACGAGTTGTGACTGAAAATGGCGGGATAACTGTACGCTTATGAGCATCAAAGACCAAGGTTACGCCACACTCCCCAAGCTGGAACTGTGCGGTGCGTTGCTACCAAGTCAGCTCATGAAACTAGTGATAGAATCATTCGAATGTGAAAATCTCAATCTCTTCGCTTGGACTGATTCCACCATTGTGTTGGCGTGGTTGCCAGATATTCCGAGAAGATGGAAATCATACATCGCTAATCGCACCTCAGCTATACTTGAAGTCATTCCAGCAAGCAAATGGAAACATGTCGCATCAAGCGATAATCCAGCAGACCATGCAACTCGTGGGCTTTATCCAGACGAATTATTACGTGCTGAGCAATGGTGGAATGGGTCAAGTTGGCTTCGACCACAGTAGATACATGGGCAATTACCGAAGCAGAGAAGGAAGCAAAACAGATCAAACTGTCCTTTGTACTGACTACCGATGAGGAACATGTGCTAACCAATCTCACATCAAAGGTGTCTTCATGGAATAAATTACTACGAATTACTTCTTATTTGCTCAGATGGCTTCCAAGGAACCAAAATAAGGGTATCATCACAGTTCCAGAATTGAATCAAGCAGAACTTATCATCATACAAAACATAACATTTGATTCCGAACTTCAAGCACTAAAACAACAACGCACTGTTTCGAGCAAATCAAAGATTATTTCGCCGATGATTGATGACAACGGGATCTTTCAAGTCTGAGGTCACCTTCAAAATTCACCGCTAGAATATAGCCAGAAACACCCAATCGTTATACCGAAGTCAAATGCAATAAGCCGTCAAATTGTTGTTCATTTTTACAGCTTGAACTTACATGCAAGACCGTCTCTATTATCACATGTAGTTCGAAGCAAATTTTGGTTGAGTGGCGTGAAATCCATTGCAAAAGATCTATCAAGAAAATGTATAGTCTGCGTAAGACATAAACAAAAGAATGTCAGCCCGTTGATGGGAAATCTTCCCAAGGTGCGCGTGAACGCAGCAAAACCATTTTCCAAGGTTGCAGTCGACTATGCCAGACCAATCAACCTATTAACTAAGCGCGGCCGCGGTGCAAAATTAATGAAATGTTATATTTGTATCTTTGTAGATTTGGTGATAAAAGCTGTCCATCTAGAAGCAGTTTCGGACCTGGCAACGGAGGCCTTCATCATGGCACTAAATAGATTTATCGGACGACGGGGTTTGCCTTCATACATTAGATTGGATAACGGGAGCAATTTCATCGGGGCAGCACGGCAACTAAAGGAAGTTCATGATCCGATTAATTTGAAGAAGCACAGTGAAACCGTCTCAGATTACTTGGCTACATATAGGATTCAGTGGGAGTTCAGTCCACCGGCGGCTACATTTTAATGGGCTCGTAGAAGCGGCTGTGAAATCGCTGAAATTTTACTTGAATCGTGTACTGCAAGAGACTCATCTAGCCTTCGAGGAAATCTCAACCTTGTTGTGCCAAATCGAAGGGATCTTAAACTCACGCCCGTTATGAGCGAGTGGTGAAAATGTCGATAACTTCGTAATAACTCCAGCATATTTTTTAACCATGGGCGAACTAAATGCGCTATCAGAGCTCACCATAGACGATAAACTGGTGCCGACAGCAAAACGTTGGAAACAAGTTCAATCCAAAGTAAATGGTTTCTGGAAAAAAATGTATAACGGATATCTCACTAAACTACAACAACGCCATAAATGGTATACAAAACCACCAAATTTAGCTGTAGGAGATTTGGTCTTACTGAAGGAAGATAACATACAGCCAGGGAGATGGCCAAGAGGGCGTATAGTATAACTCCATCAAGGCAGTGATGATTTAGTTCGAGTGGTTACCATAAAAACAGCAACCTCCACATTAAAAATGTGGAGGTTGCTGTTTTTGGCGGTGAATAAGCTAATAAAATTACCAGTCGAACAATCAGTATATTCAACGCAATGCTTCAAGGCGGGGAGGATGTTTATGTTTTGCCTATTTCATCACTGTCCAGTTTGACTTGCTCCTAAAAATTAAGTAACATGTTTTTTACGTAGTAATGTTAATTTTTAGGAGCAAGTCAAACTGGACAGTGATGAAATGGGCAAAACATAAACATATTTATGTTTACAGGAGCTTCGATAACTAATTGGTTTAATTAACAATAACCTTCTGTTGGCAGGAAAGTTAAGTTGTAGAATGGAGTTTAATCAAAAGCACAATAAAATCTATATATGGAATTTGTGCATATATAGTGACAACAACAACAGGAACCAAAATTCCTCAAAAGTCATGAGTAGTTGATTATCTTGTCAATTTAAAAATAATTTATTAATTTTATTATTTTTTATGTTTTCAGCTCGAGCTTGTGGGAAGTCGCCATATCAAACTATTTGTAATGATTGAACGATAAGTGCTTATATAGGTTAAAGATGGTCTGTATTTAAGACACAAAACATAAATTCGCATTAATAAATAATCTGCATAATGATTAGCGTCAGCTTTTCTGTAGTGGCGTATCCTGTATAGAGATGTGTAGCGATCTTGGCCTTTCACTATATTAACTACATTTACTATAGAAATTGTCATCAACTATTTGTTATATTACATAGATCGTGCAATTTTGCTGCAGTCTTCGGTGTTGGACATATTTGAATAAGATATTTTGATAACTTAATTAAGTAAACTTTTTATAGAGAGTTACGTTGAAGTTTAAAATATTGGTTAACTACTATATGAATACTTTGGATATATGTTCTTTGTCAATAGATTATCCTAAATCGAATGTCATTGGCATTAAATGGTTTCAAATTTCAAGTAAAAAAATTTAAAATGCTTTTGTCAAAATATATGACTTAATCAACGAGTTATTGTTGTAATAATATATCATTGAACTTTTTTAAATGCGAATCTGGTGATAATAAAGATGATAACAGTAGCTTTTAATTGTGATCTGTAAATTCTACTGAGACACTTTTTTTGTACAACTCATCATTTATTGTTTTAATCTTTATGGTAAACCTAGCGATAATTAAAATTTACGGGGATGAATGTAAACGGAATTTTTCATTACTTGATTGCGACCGTTGGTGACGATGTACACAAATATGACCTCCTGTTGAAGTGTAGAACTCGTGGGTCGAACCATCGTTCATACCATAGTACAGACTGGCTCAAGCAATGCAATATGCAGATGGATATTTAAAACAAACCTGCATTCGTGTGTCTTCGTTTTGGTTGGCGACGGCGTAAAGTACTTAAGGGACGTGAAATTAACCATAAAAAGGTTGGTAGAGCTTTGGCCCAAGAAAATAATATGTATACGAAGTTTTTCAATCGAGAAAATACTGTAAATAATTTTATAGGATTATGTTGTCAGCAAGATTCTTCTTCAATGCAGCTAAAATATGCAACTATACATATTCGGTCATACACGTAAGAAGCCAGTTTAACCTGTACGTATAACCTTGTATATCTGTACGTATTTATGTGAATTTATATTGACAACACTATATTAATAACACTAAATGTACTCAACTTAACTGGATGCTCCATTTGGCCAATTGAGTAAGCAAACGAAAGCCATAAAAGTATAAGGTCTATTAATTTCAAAAGGATTGGTGTGGGTATTCGTGTATCCTAATGTTGATGTGACCATTCTACACACCAGAATTATAAACTCTTATCTACGACGGAATTCATTACTTCATTAGTTTAAAAATTAAAACACTTTCCAAGTAGTTGAAGCTGCCACGTTTGGTTTGGAGGTGCCGAGTTCGATACCCAGATGGAGATACTTTGTCACCCAGATGGAGCTTAGACATCTCGAACCATCGTCCGCTTAATATAGAGTGAAATACAAAATGCAGATGAAGAGTAAAACAGAACCTGCGGCTATGTTTTTGATTTAGCGATGGAAACAACGTAAAAAATGAAATGGAAAGTCATAAAAAGTAATTGGGAGTTTCATAGATCCAAGCGAAATAAACAACTAGACATTAGAAGTAGAAAAGAAAAAAGCAAAAGGAAAGCATGGAATATATACCTTTAAAACCCAAATTTTAAAACCCGATTATTTGATTTGTGACAAAATTAAATATAAATACTATTGGTTAATTGGGCTTAAAGTAAAAATTGGATACAAATTGGCCCCAGCAGCTAAGTAAGAAATGACCGATTTTAATAAATTTTAGCAGTGTTATTGTACTCACCGAGACCTATTCTTAGAGGTATCGTTGAGCCCAATCAGACTACTATTACTAATTTTGAATTTTTTAAATTTTGAAACAGATTAAATTTAAGTAAAAATTGGATGCAATTTGGTCCCAGCAGCTAAGTAAGATTTGACCGATTTTAATAAATTTTGGAAGAGTTAATGTACTCACCGAGACCTATTCTTAGAGGTATCGTTGAGCCCAATCAGACCACTATTACTAATTTTGAATTTTTTAAATTTTGAAACAGCTTAAATTTAATTAAAAATTGGATGTAATTTGATCCCAGCATCAAAGTAAGAATTGACCGATTTGAATAAATTTTGGCATGTTACAGGGTATTCTTATTTCTGTCATCCATCCTGCAATTAGAGATTAGAGTCCTCATCGCTGTCATCGATATGTCCTAATTCCTCTATGTCTTCTAACGTTTTAATCGATCTGAACAATATACACCGTGAAATTTTCACTAATTTTGTTCGGCTCCGGGAACGTCAACAATATGATATCTATCGTGACCAAGCGCTTTATCAATTAAATATGGTCTTCGGTATTTTTGAATTAGCCTTCTTGATCTACCATTTGGTGCGCGTCCTTTTCATTTTACGAACACCATATCGCCTTCGTTGTATTGATGAGGGGCACAGTGTGCTTTATCGAATCGTTGTTTCTGATGTATGCAAGCTGTTTTTGTCCTTTCGTAAGCTATAGCTCGTTAATAGTTTCCAGTTCATCGTCCGTAAATTTATTAGTTTCCATTGCCAGCAACAATTTATTTTTTAGTATACTTCGCGGTCCATAAGTTAAAATTAGTCTTTGAGGTGAAAGTTTTGTTGTGTCATTGATCATTGTGTTTAACGCCCATTGCGTATTTCGTATATTTTAGTCCCATTTCCTATCGTCTTGGAATTAAAGTCTTTTTCGTAGCACAAGATGTCATTGTAGCACAATCCGTGACCACAGTAAATGGCTTCCCTATTAAATAAATCCTGAATCTTTAAAGCACTTCAACAACCGCCAAAGCTTCCAATTCGTAAGAATGATATTTGAATTCATTCCATCTACATGTTGTACGACGGATAAAATCTGAAAAAATGTAGCGACTACAGAGGAAATAATACGGCATAACATAGAGCGTTGCCGCAATATATGTAGAGCTTATTAATCCTCGGCAGCGTTATGATTAAACTGTACTCTTTCGAGGGAGAACATAAACTTATCTAAAAGTTTCGCCTAACAACATTAAAGTTGGAAATCAGAACACAATCGTAAACAGTAAAGTGCCTCATGGAGTCTCATATGCTAGTATTATTAATGGAACTGATTCAAAAGTGCAAAATATTGATGAACGAAATATCTCTTTAGCGTTAAATAATCTGGCCGATATGACGCACAGTATCATTGTAATGACGGAGAGAACCATATGATTTAATGATGCAAAATATAAATATGCTGATGCAGCGTCGTTCAAAAAGGCGGAAAAGCTAAAACGTCTCACATACAGCGAATTAAATAGGACCAATATAGAAGGCTAATGAAACAAAGAACTGCTCTAGATATTTCACTTAAAATTCCCACTGACATTGATGAGACTGTAGATACGTTAAAAAAAGTTTTAAAAATTAAAGTTTTGGAGAAGGCAGAAAAATGCTAAATTCGCCTCCATTATTACAGAGAAAGTTAATAAACTGCCCAAGACATACAGAAAAACGAAGAATAAGGAAGGAGGCAATTGTAACAATCCAAATCTCCTTTATTGATATATCTCTAAAAATGGCACTGAAGGAAGAACAAAACCAGAGTTTACAGAATTATTTAAATGAACTCTGGGCAACAAAAAAAAGATTAATCTTTGTAATGAAAAATTAATTAAACATTACAAATCAATTAAATTAACCGTTTTATGACAAATAAGTCATGTATCGACGAAAATCTAATTTATATACACTTTAACACACAAAACTTTAAAATTAATATAAATTAGATTTTCAAAAATTGATTAAGCATTACAAATCAATTCAGGAAAAAATGAAACATATAAATACCGTCCAAATATCGACCCTTTTCGAAAAATGATACTAACTAAACTTAAACCAATATTGGAAGACTATCAGGTTATTTCAGACCCTCAATTTGGACTCCGAAATCAACATGGAACCATCCAAGGCGGCGTCTTTGGACTAATATTGTACTTGTTATGCACGCCGATTTTCTGACAATATTTGGTGATGACACGGCCATTTTGATGTAATACAAGCCTCAAGAAAATTGCAAAATCATCAATGCAAAATTGAGGAATGGGTATAAAGTTTTGCTATACAAAGCAAAAGTTATGCTTATTTGGACCTAGGGAATTCAGTTGTGGGGATTTATCAGCGCATCAAATAGAAAATTCTTCAACGAATACAACCAAAAATAGTTCAAAATATTACAAATGCCCGAAACAAATACACGATGACCTTGGTATTTTAAAACTGTCAAAGAAACTATGACTACCATGTTTCCTCAATCTATTGCCCTCCACGGCATAATCTAAATAAAGAGGACTATATCTCGTTGTTTAAATCATTTGGGTTTAATTTCGATATTGGCGATGATTTTAACCCAAAAAATATGTTTTGGGGATCAAGACTAACAACTCACAAAGGAAAGCATTCTAATGAGTGGAATAAATATAGGCCCTGACAATTTAAAACACTGAACTAAGGCGTTCGAAATGCGTTACTTGGAGGAATAACTGTGGTAATATCGAGGATATACCTAAAGCTGCTCGACTCCATTAAGTTTTAGCATAAAGTCCAACGAGATTGGGCACTATCTGCAATTTGATGATAACTATACATCGGGTCGCAAAGAGTTACTAAAAACCTTGTTGCACTGTTTGTGACACAAATACAATTACTAACTTCATATTTAGTACACATATGGGTGCTAATGGGGGTTGGGTTAATAGTTTATCCGGTAAGTTTTTTACTTCGGAAAAAGTCAAATGGATCATTAACTCCTTTCAGCCGTTCAAAGCTCCAGGCAGGGATGGAATCTTCCCAGCGCTTCTCTAAAGGGGCTTGGACTTGATTACACCTGTTCTGGTAGCCTTATTTAGAACTAGCTTTAATTTGGGTCATATACTTACCATAGGCTTGGAGCCAAGTCGATGTGGTTTTTATCCCAAAGCTTGGCAATCGGCCAAGTGAACTCCCTAAGTCCTAAGCCCATCGTTTATTATTAAAACTATCGGACGACTGGTTAATCTTCATATCAGAGACTGGTTAACTGTAACCAGAGCTCTGAATCGCAAAATGAAACCCCTGAATAATCTGAACTGAACCCTTGAATAATCTCTGGCGGGCATGAATGTACGATGTCTGCCAGCATGCAACAGGCATAGCTTCTTATTTCGAATTAGTGAACAAAAGGGGACCTTTCGACAAAACCTAGCAAAACAGTCCTGCTGCTCTTTACCAAAAGACTAAAATTGAACCTTGGTTCAGTTAGTCTAAATGATATCACTATCGGATACTCCAATGAAATAAATCGCTGGGTTTTGTCCTAGATAAGGAACAAAATTGGAACTCTGATATTAAGTCAACTACCGAACGCGTGGTCAGAGCTATGTGAGCCTGTCGGCGTATGTTCGGCAGGATTTCGGGAATTTGGGGGTACCACCCTTGATATAATAGACTGAGAGACTGATGGATCTCCTTTATGGAACTTAACAGCCTAGTCTGGTTCACGGATGGATTAAAAATGAATAGTGGCGTTGGCATTGGTGTCTTTGGACCCAACCACAAAATATTGAAATCACTGGGAACTTTTCCCAGTATTTTGCTAGCCGAAATTCACGCCATTGAAACTTGCGTCTCAACTTTTATGACTAAAGGTCTTAAAGGTGCCCCCATCCATATTTTTTCCAATAGCTAAGTAGCACTGAAAGCACTGGCTTGTAACTGTCTGGATTCTAAGTTGGTTAAAAGTTGTTACAAACTGCAACAATTTCTCTCTTGCCATAACAAAGTTAGGTTGTGGTGGGTATCTGGTCACAAGAGCGTCACTGGGAATGCAAAAGCATACGACCTTGCACGGGCAGGCTCGTTGACTACACTTATTGGCCTTGAGCCTTTCTGTGGCATCCCGTGGGCCTCTGCAACCTACACAATTAGTAAATGGGAAAAAATACATATTGGAACTGTATTCCCGGCCTTAAGAACCAAATCTTTGATTAGACCATTTTACCATAAGGACTTGGCGGTCAATTTTAATTAAGGAAGTATTAGGAAACTAATGGGGTTGTTTTTCAGGCCACTGCAACTTGAGATATCAATTGAATAAAATGAACCTGTCTACAGAGACGAAAGTTTGAGTGGCGAATCTGTTTGAAGGGTGAAACAACTGAGAAGCAATTGAGGTGGCTTCATTTTAAAGAGAGGTATTTGACCCCGGAGAAATGTAAATTAGACTCTCCAAGCAGCATTTTCGCCTTTATTAGAAAGGTGGAGAAGGTTTTGGACTAATAAATCCTAATAGAACAAAATACCTTTTAGGGTAGCAGTGTTTGCCGTTTGGGCAGGGGAAAAAAGTGTTAACGGAGGTTAAGACTTAAAAAAATGTAATAATTTTAGTTTATAAGATTTGAATACTTCTTGTTAGTTTCTATAGTATAGAAAGATTCAAGAATAAAGATTGAAAAAAAAATTATGAGGTCACGAATTTGATGAAAATTCCTGCTGATGTAAACGAAATAAAAGGACAGAGAGTATACTTGCTTGTAAAGAAAACCGCCATTTTGAAAGGCGAAAAAAACGAAGAGCATACTCGGAATCTTATCCGAGAAACCATGCAGCATTTCGAAACGATACCGGCTAGCATATTAATAATATTCAGAAACGTACATAGTATTAAATTTCTGATCCTTCATCATTTCATTGCTCTATATAATATTAGATTGACATCCATCCAAATATTAACTCAACGACTTCCTCTCATTCGTACACGCACGTAAACACATCTAAAAATCAAAATATCAATGATCTGTTGACAAATAATCTTGTGACTTTTTATCAAATATAAAAAAAAAATAAAAAAAAAAAAAAAAAACGCAAAAGAGAAAAACCAAAATAGAAAAGGGCAGGAAAAATTAAAGACAAAATGATAATGTTAATAATTATGTCACTAAATGATAACGATAATGATGATAATATTATCGATGTTTTGATAATTATAATGGTTGTTGTTGAGTAACATGATCTATTTAATCCTCCTTTTAGTCTGTTTTTACTTCTGCAGATACTTATGTACAATAGACATATCTCTATATATATAAATGAGATTCGAGTATATAGTATACCAAAAAAAAAAAACAAGAAAATCATGGAAAATCTTCTTTCTTACGATTATTGTTATTATTATTATTGTTATACGGCAAAGATAATCGAAAAGGAGAGTACAAGATAAAAAAAGGATTATATCCTAATCGATTTTTATCCATTCAACCATCGTTACAATTTTATTTATTTTTATTTTTATGTGTGTATGATGTGAATGTTGATTAGTTTCTTTATAATATTTTCCAGCTTAAACTCGGTTGTACGAGGGAAAAAAAATACTTCAAGTGACCGAATTTGATTTTCACACCTTTTATCACATTAAGTCTAATTAATTAGAAAACAATATACACAGACGAACATATATATACACCGAGATATTTTTTGTGACAAAATCTAAATCAATGATACGATAAAAAGTTACGTGCAACATTATATTTGTTGCATGCGACAAATTTTCTACATCAAATATAAATAATATAACCTCGATTTTTTTTTTTCGTTTTTAATTTTCTGCGGGTAAAATAATTACGAAGTCTCCATTAATTCTACTCGAACATTTTTAATAATTTACTATATACGTATATGCTTATATATTAAAATTGCATATACATGCAATATAATTCTATATCTGTACATATAGTATGGACTAACCATACCCTAGTAATTTATTAATTTATGTTAAAACTAAATACAGAAAAGAAAAATAACGACGGAAAATCAATGCAACATCGTCATTTATAGCTCAAACCAATTATTTGTGTACGTATGAATAATACGTGACCAGATCTCAAAAAATTAGATGGAAAGGGTATTGGCACAGTAGAGCGTTTTTTTTCCAATATTGCAGATATTTTTGTAATTAGGTATGTATGTGTGTAATTAGGAAATTTTACCAACATAAATAGTTTCTATACTATACATAGTCTGGTCTCCTGTTTTGTATACTTTACTATGCATGTACGTATAGTAGTTCGAATAACCATCATCGTGATCATTACACAATAAACTATTATATATATATATATATATATATATATATATATATATATATATATATATATATATATATATATATATATATATATATATATTCTAAAGTTTAATTCTTGTTGGTAGTATTTCTGCTTTATTTTGCCCAACTCAGACACCGTACTACATAAATACGACGATACACAACATACACTAACCAAAGTAAATTTTATATATATTTTCTCTTGCTCTTGGATACAAGTTTCCCACCTACCTCCAAGCCATTCTACAATTTGCAAATTGTGTGATTTTCTACTAGTTGTTGTTGTTGGATTCATGTACACTGGAAATATATAAAAAAAAAAGTTTAGGAAAACAACAAAAATAAAATTCACATATCACAAAAGTTTTTTTATTTTATTTTTTTGCTGTTAGTTTTTATTTTTATTTTCTGTTTGTGTTATTGTATTGTAACAATACAAAGTTGAGGAAAATTGAGGAAAAATTTATATATATTATATTTGTTGTGTCGTTGTTTTTGTTGCTTCTTTTATTATATTATTTTTCGGGGAAAATATAGTTTTATTTTTCTTTTTTTTTTGGAGGTAGTAGTAAGAGTGTATATATATATATATATATATATATATATATATATATATATATATATATATATATATATAATTTTTGCGAAGAGATAGATATGTACTAGTATATTTAGACAATACATAGTATACATTTTGATTGTATTGTTTTCACATTTATTTCTAAAGGGACTAGATTTAATGGTTAAACGGGGTATGTGGAGTGGTTTTTTTTGGTGTTCCAGGGGAAAATAGAGGGTTGAAAGAAAATATAATACATCTATAAATTATATATATATATATATATATATATATATATATATATATATATATATATATATATATATATATATATATATATATATATATATATATATATATATATATATATATATATATAGACCATTTATTGTAGTTTTCATTGTGAAATAGAAAATTGTATATTTGCTATGCTTTTTCTATATAGACAAATAACTTGGTATGTGTATTGATAGCAGAATTTTTCCAATAACCGGATGGGTGATTTGATTTTCATTATATTATATTTAAAAAGAAAAAAAAAAAGTTAGTTTTATTGTTTAATGGATTTCTGTGACTATACTTTTAAAGAAACGGGATTAGTTTTATGAGTGGGTGTTTGATTTTGGGTGGTCAATTTGATTTTAGGCCCAGAAATTTTACATATTTTTACGATAATATAACCTATAGTTTTGTATGAGGATTTTGCATGATAGGGAAATTTTAATATTATGACAATTGGTGAAAATCGTAAATTTATACATTGTTGTTGGGTTAATAAAAAAAAAGTTTATCTTTATATTATGAGTTTATATGCGGTTTAATAGACAGGCAACGCGAATTAGTTAAATCTTACATTTGTTTTTATTTAAGAGTACTATATTTACCAATTGTGTCACCAGTTGTATAGTGATGGTTAAGGTATTGGCTTAAACACACCGCGGTCTTGAGTTCGATCCACACTACTGACCATAACGCCTTGACGAATTATGTGTAAAATCGTTCGTTGGGCTAACCACCTACAATGATCACCAATTGTAAAAATATGGTCTGAAAATAAATTACGATTCTTCATTTTTTTTCTTGACTGTAAGATTTCTTTGGTACTATTAGTAATGGTGAGTTCCATGGACTGATTGAGTTTTCAATTATGCCATCATCTAGCATTTGCTGGATTTGATTTTTAATTTCAACCTTTTTCGGGATGTGGTAACCGATAAGGCTTTATTTTTACTGGTCGATAATTTGGAACTAAACGTATCTCATCACGTGTGGCGGATGTTGTGGATAGTTTAAAGCCCGATAGGTGAAAAACATTATTAAAATTCCGACAAATTTCTAGAATTGAGCTCAGTTTCTCTTCGTTAAGATTGTCTGTGTCTATTAGAGAATTCAACAATTTAAAACGGTTCTCAAGCAAGTTTTCATTTGATAACTGGCTAGTGTGATAGATATCATAATCTTCAATCGGTCCGATTAAACGAAATTTTTTTTATAGTTATATCCGAGTCATGTGTATTTAGAATAGCCACTAATCCATTACGATTCTGAATGATTGCTATTGATTCGGCCAAGAAAACACCTCTTTCAACTTCTTGAGATTCACAAACGTAATCTCCATCATGAACGACATTAAATAGCACATTTTTTCGACTCGTGCTGGGATTGTTATCTCTGTTGAATTTTAAATTTATTTGGTTTTCTAGGTTATTGCAAATTTCTATTTGTTTTCTAACGTAATCGATTTTAAATTTGTTACTTTCAAGAAAATCTTTTCCTATTAAACCTACACAGTCCAATAAAAACAAATCTGGTACGATGTGAAAAGTATGGGAAATAGCCTAGCATTTTCATGCAACATTTTTGCTTTACATACAGCTAACGTATAAATATTCTCAGAAGTAATACCTCTAATATCACATTAGGTTTGGAAAACATTCAGTGCTGCTAATAATACATTTTTCTAAATTATGCTTATATCAGCACCTGTACCATGGAAAAACTTAGACGGGTTTGATTTAAGAATGTCTAAATTAATTAAAACGTATTTCGAATCCACCGTATTACAACAGGTTGATTTACGTATGATATTACATTAAGAACAGTACTAAAATCAGATAATTCACTGGATCTATTATTAGTGAAAGAACCTTGTGAACTTGAAGGATCCGAAAAGGAATTATTATTGTTAACTAAATTATTACTATTAACTTCGAACCGATATTTTGTTTCAATTGGACCAATCAAGTTATTTTTCTACTTTAGATTTAGCCAATGAATATCATCAGATTCCTCTCGCAAAAAATGCTTTTAGTACTGCGCGTGGGCACTTCCACTTTTTGCGAATGCCTTTTGGTCTTAAGGGGGCTCCTTCATCTTTCCAGAGACTTATGGACACAGTTCTTTCAGGACTAAATGGAATTCGATGTTTCGTTTATTTGGACGATGTTGTAATTTATGGAATAAATTTGAAGGATCACAACAAAAAATTAATAGATGTTCTTTCACGATTCCGTCAATTTAACCTAAAATTACAACCAGCCAAATGCCATTTCCTGAGACGAGACATATCATATTTAGAACATATTATTACCAACAACGGTAGCAAGCCTGACATCCAAAGTTTCAGCAATTAAAAACTATGCTAAACTAACAAACGCGAAACAAACAAAAGCTTTTTTAGGACTCTGAAACGCATTCAATGGTTCTGAAAAATGTCGTAACCAAGACGCAATGGATTTAACGTGACCAAGACGCAATGGATTATTCGTGATAATTGAATAGGGTATAAAAGCACTGGCAAAAAAAAAAAAGTCAAGATAACTTAACCGACAAACTGAAAAAATACAAGGTGCTGATCAAACTCGCTGTCAGATATGGATATGAGAGCCCTGACGAAGTTTGAAAGAAGATTGATGAAATTTAAGAGTAATGTCATGCGTGCCTTATATGGCCCAAACGTGACAATGATGACACTTATGAGGTCTCTTCAACCACGATATCAGAAATCCGATGAAGATTTCTGATGGCGTTCAAGAAGAAAAAGGACAGCGAATCCAATTCGTATGTCCAATTCGTATTCAAAGTATAGTAAGCTACACCACGTTTTTAAGTGACTTTAATAGCTTTTTCCATAAAAAAAATATTATGAGTGACAAAAGATCCGCTGCCATACCCTCATCAAATATGTGTTATCCAATAACAATATTCATTGGGTCTTGATCAAAAGAACGCCTCTGATTGTGTTGATCGTCTTTATAGGCCCTGAGAGGTGCTAATAAAGTCCGGTTAACACGTTCAGAGGCGTTACCTTGGGGTGAATATTTTGCGGTAAATATGTGTTTGACCTCATATTTGGCGAGTAGCTGACTGAGTACTTTTAAGACGAATGGTTTACCATTATCAGATACGATAGTTTCTGGTACCCCAAAAAGCAACAAGATGTTTTTTTCAAGAAATTTAACAACTTCCTGAGCAGTAGCTTGACGGATGGTACGAGTAATGACAAATTTCGAGAAATGGTCTACTGCAATTATTATGCCAGTATTACCAGCATACGAACGAGGATACGGTCCCAAGAAATCTATGTAGAGACGTTGAAATTGTCGATACGTCAAGTGAAGCGATTTAAGCGGTGGACGGTTCGTGTAATTTATAGCCTTAGAACTTTTACAAATGTCGCAAGTGAAAACAAAGTATCGAACATCCTTTCTTACAGAAATAATATCTTCGTAGTATTTTACAAGTCTTACTTATTCCTAAATGAGCCAACGTTGGTGGACAATGAGCAGAGATAATTAATTAGACGCTGACGCATAGTTTCAGGTATGATGAGCTTAAGGATTGGGTAATCTGGTTTTATTTGATCATTTGTATAGGAATCAGGTAAACGGATATATACTAGGTTATTAATAACACTCAACTTAGATTTAACCGGAGTATTTCAAATATCTGAAACGAGTTTTTGGTACTTAGCGCAAGAAAAATCGGTAGACTCCAGATCATGATTGATAGAAATAGATTCTTTAGAGTCTTCCACAGTCTTACGAATTCCACGAGCTTGCATCGCACTGAATGAAAATCCGTTTATTAAAATCAGGCGTCGCTAAAACAAGAGTGGAGACTAACGCTGATTTTAATGACTCGAACGACTGGTCCGCTACTGTATTCCAAATAAACTTTCTGCCCCTTTTCAAAAGATCCGTCAGAGAAGCAGACAATGCAAAATAGTTCCGGATAAAACGACGATACCATCCCGTGACCCCCAAGGACCGTTTCACTTTCCGCACAGTTTTCGGTTTAGGGAACTCTACAATGGCCTTTACCTTGTCAAAGTTGGGACAAAGTCCTCCCTCACCAACGACATGATCAAGATAGTCGATTTCTCTCAGCAAAAATATGCACTTTTCCACATTTATCGTAATACCAGCATTTACGAGTCTTTCTAAAACTTCAGAAAGTATCGCAAAATGTTCATCCAGTGTGGCTGTCGTTATTAAAAGATCATCGAGATATACGAATACGCGACTATTAAGCTGATGAGGAATAACCTTGTTCATCAACCTCGATAAGGTTTGCCGTACATTGCAGAGCTTAAACGGCATAACTTTAAACTGGTAGAGTGGGCGTCCCGGAATGGTAAACGCCGTCGTCTCACGTGATTTAGGATCCAGGGAGACCTACCATTGAAATGCGTTTCTGAAGAAAAGTGTTAAATTAAAAAAAAACAACAATGTAATGTATATTATGGGAACCACTCAGAACTGGACATTTTAAAACTGGGTATTTCAAAATAGGATTTGACACAACGAGATAAGGTACAAAACGAGATATGGTACAACACTGGATATTTCAAAACAGGATATTTCGATATGTGATTTAAACTTAATATGGCCTAATTGGTGATATGGCCAATTAGGAAGAAACTCGGGGATTTCTTAACCGATTTTGATGAAATTCGATATGTAAGATGATAATGGGATTTTAAAATGATGTTTGGGAAAGTTCTGGAATATGGCCAATTAGGAAGAAACTTGGGGATTTCTTAACCGATTTTGATGAAATTCGATATGTAAGATGATAATGGGATTTTAAAATGATTTTAGGGAAAAGTTCTAGAATATGGCCAGTTAGGCAGGAACTCGACGAATTCTCAACCGATTATGATGAAATTCGATGTGTAGGATGAAAATGGGGTTTATTTATTTATTAATTTATTTGTATTTAGAATTTAGATTTAAGAGGAAAAGCACATATAGAAGCAAATATAAAAACATCAAAACCGACATTTGCTTCCATTAGGCATAAAAACCTCTTAAATTATTTCAAAACAAATTCATCCTATAAAGCTCACCTCATTTTGAGCTAGAGCTCATTTATAATGAAATGCGCTACACGAGATGAAGTAATAATAATAATAATAATAAAATAACAAGTAAGAAATTAAAAAAAAAAACTACGTATTGCCAATCAGCCACGCCACTCTAAAATAATTTGGACTTAAATAATTTGGACGAACATAGTCTTTTAATTACAAGTGGAATTGAATTCCAGAGAAATTCCCCTAACGAAAAATATGAAATTCGATGCGTAGGAAGAAAATAAATTGTTTAACGATCTACGCAAATTTTTTGGTGGATGAAACTGTAAGTTAGCCGAATAAAACCTACTAAGCAACAACTTCCTATACAAATAAATTGGCTGCTTAGTTTTAAGAAGTTTGAAAATAAAAACACAAAGGCGAAGTTCAAAAAAGGTAGATAAACTACATCCTAAAACAACATTAGAATAAGGAGAAATATGATCGAATTTTCTAATACCAAAAATAAACCTAGTACAAGCATTGAGAGTTCATCTTTGGAGAATACTTATATTCTCCTGAAGTAATCCAAACAAAACTACATCACCATAAATAAACTGAGGGAGAATATAAAACATAAACATTCTTTTCTTAAAATGACTATTCGTAAACCCTACCACTTTGTACAAACAACTAAGCATGGCAACTAAGCATAGTCACCCCATGTAAGAGATTTATTGAAAACTAACCCTAAATCTTTTACAGCAATTGAAAACGGAATAAAAGAATCGCTTAGATAAATGCCAGGAAAGGACGAAGTACCAAGAGGTTTTTTATAAATTATAATTGACTGAAATTTACTCGCATTTAATTTAAGCCCATTCAATAAGGTTTCATACTTGAATAATTTTAAGCAGAGAGATAGAATTTTCCTTCACTTAATGGTTTTTTTAAATTGCTGCTTTTCTCATCTTATTAAAATAATCATTGACTTAAAAAAAATCATTTTAAAATCACATTTTCATCCTACATTTATAATTTCATCATAATCGGTTAAGAACTCATCGAGTTCCTTCCTAACTGGCCATATTCCAGAACTTTACCAAAAAATCATTTTAAAATCCCATTCCCATCCTACATATAGAATTTCAGCATAATCGATAAGAACTCACCGAGTTCCTCCCTAATTGGCCATATTCCAGAACTTTCCCAAAAAATCATATTAAAATTCCATTTTTATCTTACGTATCAAATTTCATCATAATCGGTTAAGAACTCGCTGAGTTCCTTCCTAATTGGCCATATTCCAGAACTTTCCTAAAAAATCATTTTAAGTTTAAATCACATGTCGAAATATCCTGTTTTGAAATATCCAGTTTTGTACCATATCTCGTTTTGTACCTTATTTCGTTTTAAAATATCCAGTTTTGAATTATCCTCTTTCGTCAAATCCAGTTATAAAATATCCAGTTTCGACTGGTACCTGTATATTATACATGTAAAGTCATAGAACTCCAAAATAATACAGACTATTTTAATTTTTTATTAATTTAATTTTTAAATGTTATTCGCTTGACGATCACAATACTGGATGATAATGAGAACATCATCCAGTGAGTTATATAAGCTGCAGAGTAGCTGTTTAGTTGCAGAGAATTAAAGACAATAAAATTATGAGCGGCAAAAACGCAGCACACAGATCAGCATAATTATCAGCCTAATCGTCGCGTAAGTAACATGAAAAATAGTAGACATACTTCAGTTACATCTAGTGCAGCTGTAGATGGAATATTCATATATGCGCAAGTAACAGCTAATGCTCCGAATCAAGAAAATTTTAAAAATAGCGTTTAAAGTATTAACGAAGCGCTTCTAGTTATTCTAAATTAGTTCAATTTATGTGGCGTGCGGTTACAACGACTTGAATATAACAATAAGGAAGCTATTCCTAAACAAAAAAAATGTGTAAATATCTTAAGATATGCTGGAACGCAAATGCGCTTCAGCAACATCAGCATGAATTGCAGTTAGTTCGAGATACACAAAACATTGATATTTGCTTTATATCAGATATACATTTTACCAAAGAATCATTTATTGAATTTAGAAGGTATAAAATTTACCATACCATACACCCAAGCAATCCAAACAGAGCGGAAGTGCACAGTCATAATAAAGGAAAATATACAACATCGAAAAATATACCACAGATGAAATCCAACCTACGACAGTTGCTACTGAAACAACTAACAACGACTAAAGGAAAGGATTTTTTGAAGGCAATAAAAGAAAGCAACTGTGAAGCATTATCAACAGATTAACCGCAACGTACTGGCCATTAGATCCAATCAAAATACCAGAGTTAATCGATTTTTCTGTAACGTGGACTATTTCAAAGTATTATATACATTTCAGTGGAAGAATGCTCCGAAATGAACTCAGATCACTCACCTATCACTTAAATGTTTAGTGAAAACATCTTACAAAAAGAAAAAACAGCCTATCTTTATAATAACCACACAGATTGGGACTATTTTAGAGTTTGTTTAGATAACTAAATACAACTTAAGACTCCAACAGAAAATATAGATGAACTAGATGCTGAAGTAATTTGTTAAAGTAAAATTATCCTCAAGAAATAAATGATCAATTGCCGATAGGTTTGCCGAACATCTGGAAAGCATATTTAAACCACTAAGCAGTTAACGAAGAGAAACTCTCGATGACAGTTTTACTCAAGAATCCATCGATACCAATAGTCGATCCCACGGCGTTCTTAAGAATTAGGAATCACTCAGACTACACTTTGGCGAATTTTGCGAAAGCATCTTGGCTTGCACCCTTATAAGATCAAGTCAAGACAAGAACTAAAGCCACTCGATCATATAAACGACGTACGTTCTCGGATTGGGCTCTGGAAATGTTGGAAGAAGATGACCAATTTTAAACAGCTTCGTCAACAAACATAATATGCATATTGGTCAGATGAAAACTCTTATGTGCTTCAAATCGAATTGGATGGTGATTACATGGCTGCATGCTGTTTCAAGCAGAGTACGACCTTTTTCCATGTTGCGCATTTCTTGCCAATAATTGGTCAGATTATAGCAAATGACCAGAGTCCATTTGGTCGCCAATAGTTCTACCTTAGCTCAAGATACCACAGCCAATAGTTCTACCTTAGCGATGTTATCAAAGTATATTCCTGAGCTGGCCCATTCTCTTATTATCCCCGATGAGTGAGGTTGTGTTGCATACGATTCCTTTCCAAATGGATGGGTGTGTACCGAACTTATAACACAGTTCACTGCGCAAGTTAGTAGTAAAAGTCGACTTGTCTGATTGGCATGATTTCAGTTTTGTTTTGCGTGACGCCTTGGTTGTTGTCGGCGAGTGGGATGGTTCGCTATGTCCTATATTTTCTCACTATATGCCTCACTTGTTGGTTGTTGGTTAGGCAATGGAGGCATCTTTGTGATTGGTCTTTTAATGTTAGGATTTTTTGGGGCATCTGGGTGTTCTTTTTCTGGAGGAGCTGTAAATGCATTTCCAATTAAGAAATGACCTAGTGTTAATACCTCTAGGGATATTGGATCCTCGGTTAATGGACAGAGTGGTCTAGAATTTAGGCGCGCTTCGATCTGGTTTAGTAAAGTTGTCAATTCTTCGAATGTTAATCTCGTATCGCCGACACATATTTTAAGGTGAGTTTTGATGGATTTCACTCCTGCTTCCCACAATCACCCGAAGTGTGGTGCTGAAGGGGGAATAATATGTCAAGTTATCGACTGCAATAATTTACTAGCTCCGACAAAGTTGGTTCCATTGTCGCTGTATATATGCGGGCGACGTTGCCTTGCCGTGCAGTGAATCGTCTAAAGACGCTTACGAATCTTTCCGTGGTTAAATCCGATGCTACTTCGATGTGGATCGCTTTGGTACTGAGTCAATTGAAGATGCAGATATACTCCTTGTAAGATTTGTTTTCACGCCCTTTGCTCGTTCGTATGTTAATGGGCATTGCCTAGTCCACTCCAGTATATGCGAATGGTCGAGTTACCGTCATATGAGAAGCAGACAAATTTCCCATGAGCTGTTCCGAGGTTTTAACCTTGAATCGATGACATCGGATGGATTGGTGCATGTGTTGCTGACTGCTTAAATCTTTCTGATGTTCCAGAACCGTTTGCGAGTATATGCCAAAGTCAGAGAGTTACTCCCATGTAATGTTTGACGATTACCCCAATCCAGAACCAATTCGATAAAGTGTCCCTTGTATGGGATTATCACTGGATATCGTTCTTCGCCTCCTACTCGAATTACGTTGGTTTTATCCAGGAATGGATATAATAATTGAAGGTTGCTGTGCTTATTAAGGGGCTTGTTTCTGCTTAACAATGAATATTCTTCGGCAAAGGCCACTTGCTGGATTGTTTGGACTAAACGTAATAATGCGTAGTCCCACTCTTCTTGTCGTATTATAGTCCTCAATGTTTAGTTCGCCAACTTAATATGTAAACTGTTATTCGGATGAGATTATTGAAAGATGAATATTTATTGATTAACCAATCAGATGCTAATTGGCTAGTTAGTATTTGAAGATGTGAACTGAATGTGCTCTCTTCTGATGTTTCGAGATGCGCAGTCTGCGAGATTACCTTCCGACCGAATATGTTTCCATATATTGGTGATGTTATATTGGTGATGTTCACGTCTAGGGCTTTGGTTACTTGTTGTATACTAGTCGGCTTAACAACAATGTTCCACTTAGCTCTAGGCGGGGAATGGTTAGTTTGGATTTCACTGGAGCCACTTCAGTTTTTGCCGTTAGTAGCCGGCTGGTTACTTGGTCGTTTACGATAATTTTACTGTATACTACGGCGGTGTAAGCGGATTCGGAAGCATCACAAAATCCGTGTAGCTCAACACTGCAGTTGTTCGTGGCATAATTAAGGTATCGTGGTATCTGGATGGCTTCGCTTTCATTTAAGTTATTCTTTAGCTGATCCCATTTCTTAGAGAGTTCGGGTGGCAATAGGTCATCCCAATCCAAGTTCCAATTCCACATTGTCTTATACATTAGTTTGCAATTGATAGTTAGTGGTGCCAGTCATCCCAGAGTGTCGAAAGTTTTTGACATTTCCGACAAAAATTGCCGCTTAGTGCGAGTTTTCTGTTATTAGGTGGTAACTGGACGTGGAAGATAAAGTGATCTCCCATTGGTTTGCAGCGAATCCCTACGGATTTAATCACATGTTCATCGGTGAATGTAAGATCACCGATCATGATTTTGTCTATAGGAATCTCTGCCAAGAGGGTCGTTTGATGGTTGCTAGACCATTTACTTAATTCCATTTTTCCCTTATGATGTAGATTAACTAGATGGGATTGCAATTGTTGAGCTTTTCAACGGTGTCAGCTTCCGTTAGGACATCATCTACATAAAAATCTCATTTGTGAATGCGACTCGCTTCTGGATGTTGAGCGAACTCAATTCTGGTTTCAGCTGGTTGTCTGCGAGAAAATCTGTTCACATTCTTGTTCGATCTGCGGCCTATCGCTGATGATTGAAACTTCTTCTATTTCCCAAAATCTCTCCATATCTTCCTCATTTTTGCTACCGATATGGACTGCAGCATTTTATAAATTTTTATTGATTGAAGTTGGGCCGGTAATTAGCCAACCGAAGCTAGTTTTTATCGCGCTAGGTTTACTCTTGATGATTTGAGTGCCAAAAAAGTCGCTGCACACATCTGCTCCTAGCAAAAGATCGATGCGGGCTGGAAGCTGATATTCCGGATCAGCCAAAACCAATTTACTCCACCTATCGTTCTGGCTTCGTGTTTTTGGTTGTTCTGGTACATACATTGTAATTTTTGGCAACACGTATGCTTTAACCTTTAATTTGTATGTTGATGGGAGATGCGGCTTAAGGCAAATTGTTACTATTAAATTTACCTTTTTTGTATTATTAGCCCCAATTCCTGATATATTCACCTTGGTTAGTTGTAGTGGTATACCAAGACGTTGAACCGCTGATTCTGAGATCAAAGATACTTGTGATCCTGGGTCTATTAACGCTTGTACATTGGTTGAAACGCTACAACTGGAATTGATCGTTACAATGGCTGTTGCCTATAATGTTGTTTGATTGCCATTTAATGTACCAATGGTAACCCTTTTTTCTGGTCGTTGTTCTGGTTTGTGTAAAAGCAGATGGTGTTTGTGTTTTCAGGTGGCACATGCGGGTTTTTCGTCACATACTGAATTCTTGGCATGCAACAAGCAATTGGTGCAGATTCCCGCTCTGTTGATGAAATCAATTCGTCTTTTTATGCTAATATAGCGAAAGTAGTGATCACCGCGTGATGAGATGCCCGTGTTCTTGGCAATAGAAACACGCGGTCACACATTTTAGGGTAATTGGCCTCTGATAGCCGTTCTCCGTATTTATGGGTACTTTTCGCTATGCCTTGTACTGAGGTTTGGCTGCCCGTGAGATTAATGGTTTGTTCAATCTAGATGTTTCCAACGCTTGAAACCTTCTCAATAAGAACTCTAAGCTAGTTTTTTAACGGTGGTGCTTCGTGTTGGCAATCGAGACTATTTTCAAACCGCTTCAAAGTGGTAGTTTTACGGGCGATGTTGAGGTGGATTGCTAAAGAGCAAGAGCTCTTGCTCCATTTTGAATACTAGGGACTCTACTTCGGATGTTATAATCCCGTAGCAATCATCGGTGCAGTATTTGTGTTGATCTTCCTCGTTGATTCCAATGAGGATACTTCGATGTAGCCGATCTATTTCCTTCATCTTGGAGCTGAGTTGATTAGTTTTTAATTTGAGGTACTCGTCGGAGAACTCTCTTGATGTATTAATTGCGTCTATTTTTCGATACATTAAACGCATTCCGATGCCTTGTTGAAGGAGTAGTTTTTGTACCGGTGTGGGGCCTTCCTTTGTTGATCTGTAATCACTTGAACATTGATGTTTGGGCTGCTGCATTAGAATTGTAGCCGCAACTATCAGCTGTCAATCGTTTTAACATGTTCGTTCCATTTAAACTTGCTATCAAGAGTCATGCTAAAGTATTTATAGTAGTATTTGGATATGGGACCGGTTTTGTATCATGCTTTACTGAAATATTGTTAGTTTTCTGGTTTGAAAGTGTGTGCGCAATCCGCTTTTGCTTTGCTTATGGCTAAAGTTAGTTTTATTATCTGTAAATATTTCTGGGATTGAACCTTCTGAATTTGGCAATTATATGTTTTACAGAATGTAAAATATAGAACCCAGTACGATACCTTGTAGCACATGTGTGCTGATTTTCTCTTTAATTCAGACTACTCTCCGTAATATTTTAAACCAAAATATCGATCTGCGATAAACGAATTAAAAATTTTGTAGAACTGCATAGGCAAACATTGGTGCAATTTAAATAAAAGTTGCCTGGTTTGTTCATTATGACTTCTACAACTTTTCGTTGACATCGATCATATTTTAGCCTAAAAGCTGCTTTGATTATTTAAACTAAGGAATTCTTTTTCTAGAATGTTTTTTACGGTTTGTCCAGTAATTAAATCATATCGTGGAGAATTTTTCGCAATAAATAGGTGGTTCATTTAATCGTATTGTTGCTTTTCAAAGCGAGCAATCAGTGTCCTTCAATTAAACAGCTAGTGATAGTTTCGCTCTTAATTTCTCTTGTGAGTGGTTTTAGTTTATTGCAAAGAACATTGAGGATTATTGTTTTTGCCCGGCGCGTGTTCTTTACCAGGATTTTATGCCTTCCGGTTCTCTCTAACTTATTCCCCGACTTCAAAAGGATAATTTTGATGCTTAATAAATTCGTTCGAAAGAACTACTGAATCCATTTGTACTATTTTCGGCTTCCGTTGGTCTCAAAATCAATAAGTCTAAAACAAATTATATGATGACAGATGTTAGAGACGTAAATGATTTAAGTAGTCGGTATAATACTATAGGAAACGGAGTATCATTGTGTCGGTTCCAAACTATTCCATGCGGGTATTAGGGGCCTTCCATTACAATGGTTTAATTCATATTTATCACAGCGTAGACATTGTGTAAAATGTAAAGGTGCGGTAAGTGAATCATGCGTGGTTTCTATGGAGATTCCTCAAAGCTCTGTCCTTGGGCCAATTTCATTTATTATTCATCATTTATATTAATTCACTGTGCTCCTATAAACAGAATGGGAACATATCTGTTTTTGCTGATGACACTTCTCTAAGCTACTGCAATGATAATTATGGAGATATGTTACATGATTTAAAAGAAGATTTAAGATTATTACGTATTTGGTTTAATTTGCATGAACTTGCAATAAATCGCAATGTATAAAAATTTAATATTTTTGATCAAACGGAAGATAGTTTTCCGGAAGTTGTAAAATTACATTCTCTGAACTGTAATGCGATTTGCTGTTACAGCTTATGTCTTGACATTAACAAAGTAGATAACTTTAAATACTTAGGAGTTATCTTAGATAGCAACCTAAAATTTAAAACCCATATTTAAAAGAAGAACAGCTCAGAACTGGACATTTTAAAATTGGATATTTCAAAATAGGATTTGACAAAACGAGATAAGGTACAAAACTGGATATTTCAAAATTGGATAATTCAAAACGAAATAAGGTACAAAACATCATAATCGGTTAAGAACTCGCCGAGTTCCTTCCTAATTGGCCATATTCCAGAACTTCCCTAAAAAATAATTTTAAGTTTTAATCACATGTCGAAATATCCTATTTTGAAATATCCAGTTTTGTACCATATCTCGTTTTGTACCTTATCTCGTTTTAAAATATCCAGTTTTGAATTATCCTGTTTCGTCAAATCCAGTTGTAAAATAACCAGCTTCGACCAGTATCCATTAAAAAGCTAAAGCAGAAATATTGGAATATTATTTATCAGTGTGGGGTGGAGTATATCTTATTACATTATTACCATTGATTAAAATTCAGAAATGTTCCATAAGAATTACCAAATTCAAAGCCATTAGAACTCATAGTTTCCTATTTTTAAGCTAGAATCTGGGTTGAATGAATTTATGTGAATGTAAAAAGTATTAGCCTTCAAGTCCACTGGCTGATCAATACTTTTTTATTATAAGAAAAAAAAGAACTCGGCTTTAATACAATCAATTCCAGGTGAACGGTTTTGTTTTTGTGTTTCAGCATTCCCGCTGTCTGTATTTGCAAACTTTCAAATACAACATTTGAAACTTGTTGAACGTTGAGTAAATCAGAAAAATGATCTTTCCATGTTTTGAGCACTGCATTGATGTTTACACGGAGATTTCTATCCTGGTTCCGAATGGCGATAGACCTAGGTCTGAAGATATGGTTCAGTCCGGTGATTCCTCTAAAGAAGTTACGAGAACTGTTATAATAGAGCTCTAACAGCAAATTCGTAACAAACTGTTTTGAATTAAGCTCTTCAGTGTACATTAGACAAGTTTAGGTACCATCAAGTATAAGTATACATTTTTCATTGTTCTTAATATTATATGTGACGCAATCACAACTTTAGAGGTTAAGAATTATCATAAAGTCAACCCCACAAAATATACTCATGATGAAATTAATTCAAATAAAAGTAAAACCCAATAATCCGCCAAAGACATTATAAAATAAAAATAAACCGCATAAAAAATCTGATTTCCAATCAAAATATAACCATCCATGATTTCCTTTTAACTGTTTCGGTTTGAAAAAAATAAAAAATAAAAATAATGATGAAATATTAAGCGAAAAAGGAAAAGGATATGTGAATGTCCTTTACCGTAAATTGAAAATTCATGAAAAGTTCAAATTTAATTTCGGAAATGTTTTTTTTTTTTTTATTTTATTTTTGTTATCCAGTAATGGATTTATTTAGATTATATAGACTTTAAAAAGGTAATCATATTTTGGCACTTAGTTTTGTATATAAATGCGTATTGCGGGGCGCAGATTAAGAACAGGTAAATTACATAATATATCTTATGTCCTAATAACCTACAAAATTGTAAATTTTGTGCTCGATAAAACTAAACCAAATATACAAATTACAACCTGTCTCAATTTTATTTTTATTTTTTATTTTCACTCCCATGAATAGAACAAACAATTTTCATGTTTTCTTTCCTATACACATGATGAGTTTTTTTTTTTAATTTTTCCTTTCTTGATGTGTAACAAAACCAATAGACAATTTTAATGCGCATGACACAAACGTAAAATAACAAAATAAATTAAAATAAATAAAAAAAAAAAACATCTACAAATTTTTCCGACGTCGGAAAATTAAATACACTTAATTTTATTTTTATTTTAACATAGAAAATAAAATAAAAAACAAAAACAAAAAAAAAAACGGATATAAAATATAATAAAACTTAATGAATTAAATTCGATAGTTTACTTAATTTTGTGGTGAAAAGCTAGTAAATATTCGTTGACCGTACACAAAGTATTTTTTTTGGGCTGATTTGGTGCGGTGGTTGATATAGTCACATTTTTTTTTGGTGTACAATTTTTTTGCGAGTTTTCTAACCTCAAAAAAATAAAAAAATTATATATATTTAAGAAAATAAAACGAGCTTTTTATTTTCTCGGAAACCTATTAAAGTTTTCTAGGTACACCCAATTTTTTTTTATTTTTGTCGAATAGTTTTTTTTTTTTAAATCGGTACTTTTCAAAGCTCTATAATTTGTAAAGTAAAGTGAACGAACTTTTGGTGATATTATTTCGTTTTGTTAAAGCTTAAAATGTGCATGTGTTTGTGTGTATTATAATTTGACCTCTATTTCATTTGAACGACGAAAAAATTGACGTCACGTGATATA
Source organism: Tipula confusa (assembly GCA_963556175.1). NCBI lineage: Eukaryota > Metazoa > Arthropoda > Insecta > Diptera > Tipulidae > Tipula > Tipula confusa. The sequence continues at coordinate 84,616,557 of OY744475.1, forward strand.
TATAAAATTTAGTGTCCTAAATTTGTCCCTAGATTAAAATCGATATAATGATTCAGTGAATGGTGATTATTACGAATAAAATGAAAAATAAAAAATGTAACCTAAAAAATACATAGTATAGGGTAATTAGAGTGTCCACGGGTGGAATCAACAGGCTGATTTTAATTTTTCCTTTGATGAGATGATTTGTTTAAATTTTTTTTTTCTAAAGAACTTTTGAGTAAATAGTTTTGAAAAAAATTAAAAAATAAAAAAATTTGTTGAATGTGAAAAGTCTACATAAAAAAAATACATATTTATGTGAATAAATTCATAGTGATCCTTCGTCGATTAAAACTGGGATGAATCCCCGTCAACAACTTGCAACTTCACTATCCCAATTGGATACTAGTTGTACAGAATTTCCGGATGGTTTTGAAGATTCAATACAATTACAGGTAACCTAATTTTTTTTCACAACAAAATTTTCCTTTACTATCGATTTTCTCCCCATTTTATTATATTTTTTTAAGGGAACCCAACAAGTGGTTTATAAATATTTTATTTTATTATGATTATTATTAAATACAAAATTTATTTTTACCATATACAACAAATTTTCACTTTTACTATTCATTCATTAAAATAAAAAATGAAAAATACAACTTCAAGAAACATAAAAAAAAAAAAATTAAGAAATATGTTATACAATTATAAATTTCATGTCATCAATCATCAAGTGGGGAAACAACAACAAAAATTAAATAACTGAAAAAAATAAAATTAAGAAGTCATGAAGAATTCCATAAGAAGCTTGTGTGTGTATTCCGTTGTGTTCGTCTGATTAAGCATAAATAATATTTGTTTAGAGTGAGAGTAAAATAGATTTATGATAAAAAGGATTGGAAAAAAGCACACACAGCAGGTTGTAATGATTTGTATAAATATATCTTAATCATTTTTTTTATTTTAAACTTCAAATGATCAAACTACTTGTCTTTGAATTGTTTGAGATATACATACGTTCGTAAGTATGTTATGTGTGTGCATTGTATTCAATAAATTTAAATCTATATAGTGTTACTGCTATACAAGTTGATGGATTTTGTTGATTTTTTTTTTGGTATTGTGAGGTATGTAAATCAATTACCGAATATAATGACTGAACAAAATTTTGATGCGTATATATACGGGAATTTCACGCTAATTTTCTGTAAATTTGTTTATTCCCCGTTAATTCGAAGCTTAATTGAATATATTATGTGCCGACCTCCCATATGTTTTCGTTAAATTGTTTTTGGTATGTGTATAGTTCGTAGAGCTGTAATTTTATATTGCCTAGGTTGAAATGGGTAAGTACTTGATACGAGTATGATCTTAAAGACGTCAACATTTACATGCACATGGAAAGTTTTTTATTTTAATGTTTTGTAAATATTTCGTACTTTCTTATTTATTATCAAAATTTCTTAAAGCTTCACTTTTTGTTGACGACCGTAACATTAATGTTTTAATATTTTCTAGAAATTACATATTTTTTTTTTTTTTTATTAAATAATCTTCTTTATTATTTCTTTTTTAATTACAATCTAGTCTAAGACTAATAAGCAATTTTATTCTAACTTGAATTACTACATTTTACTGAAATTTAAGGGTTCAACCATCGATGCACTCCTTAGTTTTGATATTTATTATTTGATCGCGCTTTTGTTGTGCGCTAGAAAAAGATTTATTTTAACTGATTTTACACTAACTCAAAAGACTTTACTATTTCGAGCCTCCTAACTAAATCCGTATTATCCAGTAACTGGATGGCTTCTATTAACATGGTGAAGTAAGCGTTGTTCATGACTTCTAGCAAATTTCATAATTTCCGTTTTGATGGGTTCTATGCCCAGATCTTTGTGGATGTCGCTATTTCTGACAAACCATGGTTTATGTACTAATTTCTTGTTCGTAAAGTCGACATGTACAGTTTTAATTTCATTTAATTTTATGCGCCATTTTTTTGTCCAGTTATGTACTTGTTCTATGGCGGTTTGTAATTTCTCTGTTGTATCTGAGTTGTTGCCATCTATTGCCATGATAGCTGTGTCATCGGCGAACGTGGCTATCATGTTGTTTTGTGGGACTGGAACATCTCGGGTGTATAGTAAATACAGAAGTGGCTTAAGTACACTTCCTTGTGGAAGTCCTGCTCTTATTTCCTTAAGCTCAGAATATTCATCTTCTTGCTTAAGCCTGAAATATATTTCTGTTATATATGATTCCAGTATTATGCTGTACTGTTTAGGTAGGATTAATTTGAGTTTGTAGATTAAACCTTCGTGCCAAAACTTGGGCCTGCGCTGCATCAAGGAATACTGCGGAACAGACTTTTTTCTCTTCTAAAGTCTTTTTAATGATCCTGGTTATTCTATGCACTTGATCAAAAGTTGAGTGCTCACTGCGAAAACCAAATTGGTGATTCGGAATTAGGTTATTTTTTTCAATTATTAGTTTTAGTCGTTTTAATAGTAACTTTTCAAAGAGTTTAGACATTATCGGCAGCAACGATATAAGCCTATATGATGTTATTAGATGTGGTGGTTTTCCTGGTTTGGGAATCATGATAACCTCAGCCACTTTCCAAAGTTTTGGCACATATTTTAACCTAAATGCAGCATTTATGATATTAGTTAACTTTACCGTAGCTTTTCTCGGTAATTGCTTTATTATTTCTCCGGTAATCAGGTTAAAACCTGGTGCTTTCTTTAAGTTTAAATTGTTTTTAATTTCGTTTGCTACTTCAGTAGATGATGTAGGTGTGACCTCTTCGAGCATTTGTATTATGTTTTCATCCATTGTTTCTCGTAATTGGGATTCATGAGGTTGAAATATATTTTCAAGATGAGATTTCAAGATTTCAGAGTTTTAGTTGCTTTCCAGAGCGAATAATCCGTATTACTGTCATTCGTCAACTTACTTAAGTAGAAATTAACTGACTCATTTTTTAACTTCTGAATTTCTCTTGTTAATTGCTGAGTAAGATTGTTTAGTATTTTTTTATCTTGTGGAGCTTTAGTTTGGTGCCACTTTTTTCTGGACTTACGTTTATCCCTAAGGAGATTTCTAATCTCTATTGGATAGCTATTTCCTTTTAGCCTTGATTTGATTTCTGGAGTACTTTGCCATGCTGTTTGTTGAATATCCGTAATGAACTTTTCTACTTCTATGTCTAGTTGATCCATAGTTGTTAACGGAACTTTCAAAAGTATTCTTTGTTCAAGGTGTACTTTGAAACTTTCCCAGTCCGTATATTTTTTGGTTAATACTGGATTATTCCCCTTTTGGATGATATACTCGCTTAGAGTTAGGACTATTGGAGAATGATCTGAGCTCATATCTTGGCTTTATTCGATTTTCATAAAATTATTAGAAATATTTTGGTATTTTTCCTGGGTCAGTAGGTTAATATGTTGGTTTTCCTGTTAAAATGGATTCACATCCATTATTTTTAATGGCAATCAGTAATTATTTTCCTTTAGTTGTAGTTAATCTTGAACCCCAGTAAGTATTTTTTGCATTGAAATCACCACCTATTATGAACCTTTTTCCCAGACGCTTGAAGAACTCTGAGTATTGTTTGTTTTTAATAGAATGTCTTGGTGGACAGTACAATCCTGCAACAACAATAGGAAATTTGTTGGTTTTTATATAAACCACTGTGGCCTGAATTTCTTCTTTTTCATACTTTGCTTCTTCAAAATGTTGGATATTTTTTTTTATGATAATTGCACTTCCTCCTCTAGCTGGATTATCTGGATGAATAGTGTGATATACGCAATAGCCTTTAAATGTTATGTGGGATTGCTTAGTAAAATGTGTTTCCGAAATAAGACACACATCTATATTCTCAATGTCGAGGACTGCTTGTAGTTCTTGCTGATGCCGAAGCAAACCATTAGCATTCCATGACATGATTTTCATTGTGCTGTTCATTTCTGTGTGGATTTGGGTTTAGCTCCCAATGCTCTATCTTTCAATTTTTGTAGCCTCTCATAAAATTTTGTTAGTTTCATGAGAATATCTTGTAATGTTTGACTGATGTTCACATTTAGCGATTTTTGCTGTGGTTTATTGACTACGCCTCTAATTGCGTCGGCATATGTAACACCTTCAGTTCTAAGTTGGCAGCCATATGGTTGCCCATTTTCTTGTTTTGTCTGCCTCTCGTATCGATTTGCCTGACCAAGCATTTGAGCTTTATTCATACTTTGGGTTTTAATTTTCTGGATTTCTTTTGCAACAATACATCCTCGATAATTAGCAGGATGACCTTGTTTACAGTGTACACACTTTAGATGAATTTGCGGATTGTCGCATTCTCCTGTTAGATGGTGTCCAGCACATTTAACACACCTTGGAAGTTTACCACAATATTTTTGCGTGTGTCCATATGCTTGACATCTTTTGCATTGCGGAATTAGTTTAGATTTTCTAAGTGGTTGAATTTCCACTTTGCAACCCAATAAACTAGAGATCTTATAAATATTGTTATATTTTCGTCACAGCTGATATTTCTCCAGCTAATTTTGTTCATTACGCTGATTATTTTAAATTGTTTTGATGACAATTACATATTTAAAGCATAATTATTGTGTTTTTTATTAATTTTCTATAATTTTTTGTATTTGGCCAAAGTTCACCCAACTCTTTAGCAGTTTCTAACGTCCTTTTGGTCCGGAGCTCGTTCTTCGTATTGTTCGTATCTTTCATACTCATCTGTCAGAGTCCAAGTCTCACACCCTTACATGGCAACGGGTATCATCAAAACCTTGTATATCATTTGCTTGTCGGCGTTTGCAAGGAATTTTGACTTTAGCAGAGAAACTGTATTGGTTTTTAAAACGTGTGATCATATATTTTGTTTAGACTCTGTTCAAACTATTGAACCTTACTATATAACGTGAGTGGGTGGTCACCTATCAAATAAAATGCATAGAGTAAACTTGCATTTTTCTCATTAACGGAATATACGAATATTATATGGTGCTCACAACTACTTAACCCGAATCAAATAAATTGTATGCATAATTTAATTTTTGAACTACAACCCCAAATTCAGTCGTTGGATGATGGTGAAGAAGACGAGGAAGGTGATGCGGAAAAGATGGAGATTTCACGAATCTTATTTTGAAGTTGTTGCAAAGGCAAATTCAATAATTAAAAAGGCACTACCAACAATAGCCGAGTCCAATGCAGGCTTAGTATAAACCAATTATATGCAATTGCCATCAATCAGAATTCCAGATTTTGATAACAATTACGAAAACTGGCTTGCCTTTTGCGATACTTACAATGCATTGGTTCATAAAAATGATCGTCTAAGTGACATAGAAAAGTTTCATCACTTGCGTTCGGCACTAACTAAAGATGCATTCAATTTGATCAATTCAATTCAGATGTCTGAAGCTAATTATGAAGTGGCGTATACACAACGTTATTTGAATGATACGAGAATCATAAATTGATAATAAAAAAACATATCACGGCATTATTAAATATTCAATCATTACCTCGTGATTACTATGCTTCGTGATCTCATCGATACGGTAACCAGATATATTCGGATATTGAAACAATTAAAGGAGCCAGTTGATGAATGGAACACAATCATCGTTTGTCATATAACATCTAAATTAGATCCTGTAAAGCGACGTGAATGGAAGAACAAACATTCATTCAATACCAAGCCATTTCCGTTGCTAGAAGAACTACGACAATTCATCGAATAGAGATGTTAAGTGCTGGACATCTTCCCACAATTCAAAAACCAGAACATAAAGAAATACGCAAGCAATGAGAAATGTACCCCATCACAAAATAAACCAAGTACTTCCAGAATACTACACTCTAAAACACAACCAAATTCAGACTTTCCCACACAATCAGTAGCGAGACATTGTGATCATTGCTGCACTGGTACTCATCCAATCTACCGGTGTCATCAGTTTCTCAAGCTATCTACTTACGATCGCATAATCGTGTCAGAGCATTAAATTTATGTTTAAATTGCTTCAGTCCGTACCAAGATGGGCAGTCTACAACAAGCAGTCATCAGCTAACAGTCATCAACAGTGGTCAAGCTAGTACTAAAATGATCAGGACCAACGTAAATCCATTAAATCTTGATCTTGATCACAAGTTTCAATAAATGGAGATTCAGTACTACATAATCAAACTACGTACCATCAATCTCACAAAACTCAACGAACAAACAGTCAGATCTTATTGTCAAATGCAGTGGTGTTCGCATTTGATTCAAGTGGAGCAGTTCATCCTTGTCGAGTATTACTTGATTATGTCGCACAATCCACCACTTGGAGATCCAAATTAGAAAGAAATGCAGAGTTGAAATCAATGTATCATGACTTCATTCATGAATATAGATATACATGTGGCAGAACAGCCATAGTTATATTTTACCACACCATGCAATTTTAAAACAATCTAGCACAACCACCAAATTACATGTGGTCTTTGGTGGGTCGTTTAAAACAAGCAACAACACATCACTCAATGAGCATCTACTAGTCGGTCCACAAACACAAACCGACCTCTTCCCAATCATATTGAGATTTCGAAAGCATCCAATTGTCATGACGTGCGATATAGCTAAAAAGTATCGTCAGGTTCAAGTTCATGAAGATGATCAACGATTCTAATAAATCATTTGGATATATGGTAGTGACAGTCCAATAAAGATATTCAAGCTCACTACAGTGACATATTACAATAACTAGCCAACGATGAACATGAACACTTACCAATGGCATATACTGCAGTCATCAATGATTGTTATGTGGATGACATCCTGACTGGATCGGAATCATTACACTCCAAGCACAACTTTGTCAAATGGTACAAGGTGATGGGTTTCAGCTCCGAAAATGGTACACCAACTCATCTGAATTATTACAGTTCATACCTGAAGACATCAGAGGAAAAAATGCAGTGATTACGTTTGACCAAGACGAAACCATAAAAACTCTTGGCATATTTTGGAGTCCAAATCACGACACATTTTCATACAAGGTGATTAAACCTGTTAACAATCGCCATATAACAAAAAGATGTATTCTTTCAGACGTTGATTCTATCTATGATCCACTTGGCCTCATCACTTATCCTCCGGCCAACGCGTGTAGCGGTCGATCATGGTCAGACAATATAAATTACCTGCGGATGGAGGTAACGGTCCGACTATATCGATGTGAACTTCGTCGAATCGTTTACTGGTCTGTTCGTAAGTTCCAGTTCTACTTCTGACGTGTTTCGTAATTTTACACTTTTGGCAGGCAGCGTAAGCATGGTTTGGCCCAAGAGGGTATTTCTTGGTTCATCGCTGGCCACACAAATTTTCTGCTGATTTGTTTTGCTGTGGCACGGATCCCGGAGTGAGAGACACTGTGCAATGACTCGTAAATTTGTTAACGAAATGATTTAGGGATAAACGACCTTTGTGTTCCCGTTAAAACATCGCACAAAATTTCTTTATCGGTTCCAAGAAATGTACATTTTTGGAATTTTTAAAGACGTGTTTGATTCAATCAGTTTTACTAGCTCCGGATCATTTATTTGTTCCTCCGCTATTGCTTTGTAGTCAATTGCGCTTCCTATTTGAATTTGTTTGATTCGTGAAAGCGTATCCGCGACGACGTTGTTGTTCCCTGAAATGTCACGAATGTCCGATGTAAACTGTGCTATAAAGTCTAAACGCCGACGTTGTCTAGGCGATGCTTTTTCGAGACACTTAGCTTTCGTGAGTAGAAGAACATTGGTTGCCATCGTTTTTGTGACTGTTGTTGCAATACTGCTCCTATTGCTGTATTCGACGCGTCGACGAAAATGGCAAATTTGACATTTGGAATCGGATATGCTAGCTGAGTACACTGCGTCAGTTTTGCTTTGCACGTTTCGAATGCTTTGATAGGTTCGTCAGTCCAATTTCCTGGTCGTGTGCTGCATTCGGTAAAAAAATTCGGTAATAATTTACCATCCTCAAAAATCGAAGAATTCCGTTTTTTGTAGTTGGTCGTGAAAAATTTTGAATAGCTTCCACCCTGTGTTTATCAGGGGACATGCCGCTTGCGGTGATGTGAAATCCAAGGAAAAATATTTCGTTCTTCATAAATTCGCACTTGTTAAGATTTATGACTAGTCACGCTGCACTTAGGCGATGGAAAACGATACGTATATGTTTCAGATAATCTTCTGAGTTTTGTGAGGCGATTAGAAGGTCGTCGATATACGGAAATACGAATGCCTAATCTCGAAATATCGCGTGAATTAGACGTTGGAATGTTTGAGCCGAGTTGCGTAATCCAAACGTCATCCGGGTGAACTCAAACAATCCGAACGGAGTGATGATTGTGGTTTTTCCTATGTCTCGTTCTTCGATAGGGACCTGGTGATACGCACGGATGAGGTCGAAAATTGTGCATGACTCGAGTTGGTGTGTGAAATCTGTCACAAAGGGAATCGAATAACGGTCAGGTTTTGTTAACGAATTTAATGCCCTATAGTCCCCACATAATAGCCAGTTTCCGTCTTTCTTTTTTGCAATATGAAGCGGACTTGCCTAGTTGCTGTTAGAAGGTCGACACACTTCTTGTGCTGTCCAAACTTCAATTTCGGCTTTAGCGATTTTCATCTTATCTGCATTCAACCGTCGTACTTTTGCATGGCATGATTGACTGGATGTTTCGATACAGTGCGTGACGTTGTGTTTTACTCTATTTAGATTTTTCGATTCGCGAGTTGAAGTAGCATGGTTTTAGTCACTTTCGCGCTTGGAAACCATATTTGTGATGGTACCAGCAATTCGAGTGTTTAGCAACTTGTTCATTTGATTACGAACTACTGCGCTGAGGACAACTATCATTGGTCCTGCGGCTTTGAGAACGTCTGCGGGATGATTTATTTTAGGTTTCTCGTAATGACTGAACAGTTCTTCCACTCGTGTTAGTATATTGATCTGAGCCGTTAAATTATTTTGTTGTACTCTGTCTTCGTCTTTGGTTGTTTATCATAGATATTTTCAAGATGACAGGGCTTAAGTTTATCAACTGATACTCTAGTCTCATTGATAGCCCAGAATATGGAAGATCTAAAGATTTTCGTAGAGCATCTGTTCGCGTAGAAATACGTGATGAAAAGAATTTAAATCTTTAGATATGAACATTTTGTTGTCACTATGATTTGATGCAGGTGATGGCTGATTTTCATTAAAATAATTTCTTAAATGTTTAACTAAAGAAAGAATTGACCAGGTATCCTAATTGAGGATCCGTAGACTAGCTCTGCAGGTGATGTGCTAATCTCTTCACTAACAATAGTTCGGAGTCTTAGCAACATCGAAAGTAACACCATAGTCGAATCGAGTCGGTTGTGGCACATGATTGCAACCTTTAGAGTACGATGCCAACGTTCAATTATTCCGTTACACTTAGGATTGTAACTTGTTGTCCGCTTTCTCTGAAAACCCAACAAAGTAGATAATAGATTAAAGAGCTGTGATTCAAACTGTGGACCTTGATCCGTTATTATAGATTCTGGTACACCAAAACGAGCTATCCAAGAATTGTAGACAGCAAATGCGACAGTGGCAGCAGTCATATCTGAAACAGGAATAGCCTCAGACCATCGTGTGTATCTTTTAAATAAAGTCACGAAGTATCGATTATTTTCTGAAACTGGTAGTAGACCGATCATATCTATAGATGAACTTCTGAAAAGCGCTGTGACGCTAATTTATGAGAGCCGTCCAAATATACAAAGCAAAAATTTAAACCTCATAAAATGGAATGCATCAATCTCTGAAAAGTTTGCGCTGCATTCCTGAGACCGAATGTCATTCTAGTGAACTCGAATAAACCAAAGGGAGGTGAAATGGCAGATTTTGGAATAACGAATGGTTCAATCGAAATTTGTTGATAAGACTGAATAAGGTCTAATGCTGAAAATATATTACAACCTTCAAGTTGGTATGACAAATCTTGAGTATGTGGTATCGGGTACTTATCTGGAATAGTGATCCGATTTAGTGCTCGGTAATCTACACAAGCTCTCCAGGTTCCGTTTTGTTTAATCACTAAGTCGATATACTCTGTTAGCACAGAGTATATGTCGACTTAGTGAGCTACACGTAACTTATCAGGTGCTAGTCGACGTATTTTACATGAAACTCGTAGTCTTTTGGTTTCTTAACGATGAGTAACCGAATACTTAATTTGTTTGGACCTCAAAGCGCAATTTGTAATTTCGGGTAATTTTGTCAGTAAATTTTAAATTTTTAGGTGTAGCTGTGATTTGTTTAAAAATGATCTGATTCGCATGTAAAGAGGTTAACGAATCTATAATCCACTGTCCTTTTATACCTGCTAGAATTCCGGTGGACTTTAAAAAATCTGCGCCTATCAGCCGCATCAACACGTCCGCAATTATAAATTCCCAACGAAATCCGAAATCTAATTTTAATACTTTAGTATCAAAAGCCTGAACTGGGGTACCGTTTGCTGCAAATAAATAATGAGTTATAATTGATCGAGAATTTGAACAAAATTTTGCTGGAAGGACTGAAACTTCTGCTCCCATCAAAAATTAATAATCGGCATCAAAAATTAATAATCGGCTAGTAGATTGTTCATCAATCGTCGCCGTCTGCGCTTGAAGTGAATTAAAAAATGTTGTTGCTTATCGACTGGGAAAAATTTAAATTCAGGAACACATTTTCTTGCTTCTTTACCAAATTTAAAGTGGTAATAGCATTTCTCGTATTTAGGGTTAATTCTATTCTGAGGAGAAGAGCGAGATCGATTCTGGCGGGAATTCACGATCTAGAACGTGATAGTGAATTTTTAAAAGAGCTGTATAATTCCAAAACCATTGCGGTAAGTTTCTTGATACGTTCATCGATTTCGAAATTAGCAGAAGGAGAATCCACACCGCTACATGCACTAGACGAAGCTGATAAAGTACCAGTCATAGAATTAATGCTGCTCTGTGACATGGTTACTAACGTAACCAAAGGAATATCATTCTCAAAGGTGGTCAAAATTATTTGAATTTGGGATGGTAAACGTTTCATCCAAAGTTGCCGTAGAGTATTGTCATCGAACGTCTTGTCTTGCGTTTAAACGAAATTTTTTGAGAAGTTGTGACGGTTTTTGATCTCCGAGTGTTAAAACGTGAAGAATGTTGTTCAGTTTAGCTTTTTTGGATTCTCCAAGGACACGGATTACTTCTTCCTTAAAAATAGTATAAGGTTGATTCCCTTTGTCTCTAATAATAAGATCTGCAAAAGTTTCATGATGACTAGCGTCTAATGTGGCTAATGCACGTCCACATTTCGTTGTTCAAATCCGTATACCAATTATGTTAATCCACACGTTGGGATTTTGATTAAACAGAGGTTGCGGAGGTTTGAAGGCTTTATGAGCGACTTAGTTTTGTTTTATCGCAGATATGAATTGTCCATTTACCAACGGTACAGATAGGTTTGACGTTGAACTAGTTGTTGATCCTGCAACATCTGCATCAGTTGTCTATCGTAACCTAATCTGATCGTCAACATAATCTCGTAGTTGTGGTGACGTCATTGATACTAGATCATTATTAGACATCTCATCCCGAATCTGATTCGGATATGGAACACTGTTCAAATACAAACTCATTCCACTGTTGATTTGAAGAAAAATTTGGAGGAGAAGAAATGATGAAACGAAGAAAATCAATTATCCGACAGTATTATACAGGGTGGCTGAGACCAAGTGTTACCAAATGAAAACGCTGTAATTTTTTTAATTTTGATTATTTTTTATTGAAATTTCGTGGAATATGTTGAAAACATATTACATTTTATGAAAAACATGTTACTGCTCGATATGACCTCCTTTAGCTCTGATTATTTGATTCAGTCTTCCATAGAAAGCATTGCATGCTGACCGAACGTGGGCTTGCGGAATTTTATTCCATTCTCGAACAAGAGCTGACTTCAATGCATCAACACTTTATTTTTTAGTTAACACCTTACTCTCCAAAATGGACCATATGGAGAAATCCATGGGATATAAGTCTGGTGAATATGTTGGCCATACTTTCGACGAAATCAGCCACGGAACGCAATTTTGTAAAAATTGCTGTATCGCTCGAGCTTTGCATGACCGTGCCGAGTCCTGTTGGAATGTCCAACGGTTCGTACCAAAGTGTTTACGTGCCCATGGTAGCAAAGCATCGTTTAGGATCTTTTGGCGGTACACTTCTTGGTTTACCTTGACTCCATGTTCGATGAAAACCAGAGGAGTGCGTCCATCTGCAGTAACTGCAGCCCAAACCATAACATAAGTTGGTGATTGCTTGCGCATGGCAACTCTTGTGTCCAAATTATCGTTAGACTTGTGCTCTAACCAAACACAAACTCATCACGTTCGGCCAAAGCCTTCAATGCTCGTGTTCTTTCAAGACTAACTTTTTTTTGTGCCTCCGTAAGATCATGAACTTTTTGTATCTTGTATGGCTTCAAGTGTAGTTCATTTTTCAATATGGGTTGAATGCTGTATCGTGAAACATGTAGATGTGCGGCTAATTGATTAGCACTTTGACGAGGATTTCGTTGGATTCGTTTCTTCACCTTTCGTATCATTTCTTTTGATGTTGCTGTCTTTTTAGGACCGCCTCTGTTGCGTTTAGCGAGACTACCAGTTTCGTTGTATCGAGTTATGGTTCGATACACAAACATTTTATTCACATTCAAATGCCGGAGCTGACGAACTATTGCTGTTTGTGAATTTCCACCCAAATACAGTGCAATTACACTATTACGTTTGAATTCCATTACGATTTTTTTATTAAGATATTAATTTAGAACAATTATTTGTTGACCACATGTAAACAACTAACCAAACTTCAATCTGTCAAAACATTGACGCGCGAAAATGACAACTACACAAATGACAGCAGAGTGAAGTCAGTAACATTTGGTCTCAGCCACCCTGTAAATGGGCAAAAATATAATTTAAGAAACGAATAATTTTTTTTTTTTTGATTTTTAATGAAAATTAAATTTATTCGATTGGTCAGTAATTACGGAAGAAAGTACTAACAATTTTGTTTCCGTAGTGTTGGATTATGTATCTAGACTGGTTGGTTGGCTGACGTATGAATCTTGGTTTAATAGTTCGGCGTTTAAAATCCGCCTTGTTGTTCCGCTTTCTTGTTAGATAATATTTAGACTTCCAGCGCTTGCCACGGGTGGGGGCTATGACCTCGGATTAGTTGTACCTGTTGAAACAATCATGGTTGTTGAGCTTGGAGCGGTGGCTATTGGAATTAGTTGCGGCAGCCGGCTGGGTCTAAACTTTTGCTATTTTTATTTCCGCAGTATGGAGAATAAAATAACTGAAATAAAAGCATTGGGAAGTGGAGTTAAATTTGATGTAATTTATGTTCTAAATGAAAAAATGCATCTGAAAAAGGCAGATTTAAGTTAAATTGAGAAAAAAGGTTACTAGGATTACTAAATAGGAAATATATTTATTCCTGAACTTTTACAAGCTCAATTTTGGAAGCTAGTTAAACAAATTGGTTATAATAGCAAGATGTTATATCAAAACATTTAATTTTCAGCACCTGCATTGTTTAAGGAAATTTCAAAAAATGTTCATGCTCTTACGAAAACTGATAGTTTGCCTACATAATTATGTGGCGTTGAGCGTGATTCCGAGTTTTAATTTAAATATTGTTGTAATTATCTAACTTTTCTAAATACAATACACTCCTTGAAGAGTAATACCATTGGACTTGATTATATACCGATAAAATTTATCAAAATAATTTGCTCAGTTATAGTTATATAGTTAATAATATAAAAACATCGTCGTGCTTTCCGGGTGTTTGTAAACTTAGTAAATTAATTTCGCTAGTGAGACCAGAAAGACAATATTGTCAAGTGATTTCACCCTATTAGCATTCTGCCAAGACTTTCTAAAGTAATTGAAAAAGTATTAAAATTACAAATAACAGAACACCTTAATTGCTATAATATGTTTGTTTTACACATAGTTGGTGATATGCATCGTGCTGCTGATTTAGGTGAAGCTACACTATACTGGCATTATTTAATTAACCGTTTTATGACCAAAACGTCATGTAATTGCCAAAAATCTAATTTATATACATTTTATTTGACACAAAACTTTAAAATTAATACAAATTAGATTTTAAATTTAAATTGAACTAACCGTTTTATGACCAATACCAATAAATTGCAATTGGCGATTGTCGATTAAACCCTTCATAAGAATACTTGTATAATAACAATCACTTTAAAATTTATTTCTGGAGCTTTGTCATACTCACATATAGGGTTTTTCTGACTGATAATATAAGTGAATTAAATAAGTTGCTTGTATATTTGGAGCACATGACACAAAATAAAATATCTGTCTCTTCCTGCATGACAGACATTTTAGATGTAATTTTTTACATAAAGTCAAAATCTGACAAGAACTACAGTTGCCCTAAAAAACAATTATTGTATCCTGTTTGACTCTATGCATTTTTTCAGATAAAATTAAAGAAGCCATTATAATTCCAGTATACAAAAAAGGAAGTTCAGCATGAACAATTATCGATTCTAATTCTTTTCCTCAATTATAAAAACTCTCTTTAGACTTGTAAAATAACTGGCAATATAGTAGTGTTCGCTGATGACCTGGTCTTGGTTTACTCAGAACATGATCGAGTTGAAATTTTAAACAAAATTGTTTAGGATATGTCGATGAAAATAAATTGGTTTGACTCACATTACATTAAGAATTTTATTTATAAATTTTATTTTAAAGGCGCGTGAACACAAATAATAGATAGGTTGGCTAAAGTCATGAGTAAAAGGAACTAACAAATACGCTTATCGACTGCTTTTAAATTGAAATCCTCATTTTCTAACTGGGCCATTTCCTACCTGAGTTAATTTCTACTGTAAAGCAACGCTTAGAATACACGGTCTCTAGCAAAATGATTTTTGACAACAACGAAAGGTTCACATCCTAACAAATCCTTAATATTTTCAAAATTAAATTCGTAATATTAATTGATATTAACAAAAAAACAAAATCTCTCCTATATATTCCTTAGAAACTCCTTAAACATTTTATTTTCTAAGTAAACATTACCGAACAAAATTTAATTATTTGCATTTAACATTTGGTTTGTATTTACATTGGAGAGACAACCGAAATACTAAAAACAACAAAATCAATCCCATAAGAAATATAATTAAGCTAAATTTTGTATGTACATAAGACATTTGTATTCTTATATTAATAACTACACCATATATACAAAATCTATCTGTACACATACACCCGTATAAAGAAAGGAACAGGAAATTGTTTTTTTTGGTACTTACACGAGACGAAAGAATATCGAAAAATAAAATAATAGTCACCTCCTTTAGAATTTCTAATTACATGTGAATTCAATTTCGAAAAAGATGATATTTGATATTTTCATGTGTGTACTATGTACCCATGTACAGCTTCAAAGATAATTTAAAATTAAAAAAAAAACGACTTAATGAATGTTACTTTAGAGTATATTTTAATTTTTAAGTTACTACACTTTTTTTTTATACCTATTTACGTATCTATACATTTATAGTGCATGTGTCCTGGCTGCTGTGGTCGAGGGGTAACCGCATGCCTCGTAAGGTATCTCTATAAATGCGACACGAATAAAGACTCCGTCGCGTCATAGATAAATTCCACATAGTAAATTAATTTAGCACCAAATTGTTCATTAGTCGCTCGGCTGACAACTCACACATTTAAATATACACTTGTTAAACCAATTAAAAATCAGAAAAAAAAAATATTAATAAGATCTCCAGTTAACGGACATGAGATTTAGGATTGTCTTATAGAACGTGAGTTGACTAAAAGAAAATCGTTTGAGAACTGGTTCCTCTCTAAGAAACTCACTGGCCGAAAAAGTGGAGGCCCTGTGTCCCAAGACTATACGTGCTTTTACAGTGGAGGTAAACTCAGCAATCTTGGTATTGGTTGTCTTTATAAGGCTGTGTTTTCACACTTTTTCAGGTAAAAGACTGTGTTGGATTTCAAACCAGCCAATAATCGTATGTGTAAGCCACGTTTGCGCGAACGGCTTGCCAACCTTTTAATCATTTGTATTTACTTTGTCTGACGAAATCCATACTGAAGCACGAGCCTAAATTGTGTTTGTTCTCTTAAATGCTAAATCTGCTTAAATCAGACTGGATTAGGTGTGAAACTTTGCGATCTTAATGTGGTTAGCACACTATTTTCTTTAAAAATTTCGACTTGGAAATATTAGTCAGAGATCACGGGAAAACGAACCTTGGAACGTACGGACTGCAAAAAATGGTCAAGCTCTAGGAATGGTGAACATTAATTTTAAAAATAATTTGTTTGATATGGGGTGCCGTCTTGTTTCCGAGCATCAGAATATAACCCTCTAGAGTATCGCGGATTGTATGAAAACATTTCAAAGCAGTCTTCTTACAATTAAATTTATTTTTAGATGGAACAAGCTTCAAAGGTGGAAAATGAGTTCATAAGAGTCCAACAACTCGGCAGTGAGCACCGTTCACATGACTGTTTTAAATAAGCCTCTTGCACGATAATTTCAGACCTAGGTTTGTTTCGTTTCGGGGCCAAGATGGAAACCTTCATGTTAACAAAGATGCGGAAGAAATAATTCTTTGATAATGATGTACATAGAGCCTAAGAGGACTGAGCACAAGCCATGCAGAAACTAAAAAGAAACTTTTGCTACCAGAGTCTAAACGACGACTTTTATGTGGCATATTATCTTCTTTGATTAGGCCGACGTCATCTATGTTCACCTACGGTTGTTGAAAGTTTAATTTTTCTCGTAACGTCGGTTGTCCAGTGTTTCTAAAAGTGTTGTACTAACCTCAAGTGCTGAACTAAACTTTAATTTTCTTTCAGTAGGTTTGACTCAACCTGAGCAACTAGCGTGGTTCAAATTAAAGTTTGAGGTGGTTTCCTGTGAATCTGAGTATATTGTTGTTTGAGGCATGTCTCGATTTGAGCTGTCAATGTGGCCAACTCTTAGAAGGTTAATTTACGTTCCAAAACTAAACGCCTTTGACGTACGCCTTGAAGATGTAAAATAAAAGTTTGCTCTATTCCCCATTGTCTGGCCACTTACAATTTCTAAAAAAAATTCTTTATAGTTAAAAAGGGGGTACCGGTCGAAACTGGATATTTTACAACTGTATTTGACGAAACTGGATATTTTAAAACGAGATAAGGTACAAAACGAGATATGGTACAAAACTGGATATTTCAAAACAGGATATTTAGACATGTGATTTAAACTTAAAATGATTTTTTTAGAAAATTCTGGAATATGGCCAATTAGGAAGGAACTCGGTGAGTTCTTAACCGATTATGATGAAATTCTATATGTAGGATGGGAATAGGATTTTAAAATGATTTTTTGGGTAAGTTCTGGAATATGACCAGTTAGGAAGGAACTTGGTGAGTTCTCAACCGATTAAGATGAAATTCTTTATGTAGGATGGGAATGGGATTTTAAAATGATTATTTGGGTAAGTTTTGGAATATGGCCAATTAGGAAGGAACTCGGTGAGTTCTTAACCGATTATGATGAAATTCTATATGTAGGATGGGAATGGGATTTTAAAATGATTTTTTGAGAAAGTTCTGGAATATGGCCAGTAAGAAAGGAACTCGGTGAGTTCCTAACCGATTATGATGATATTCGATATGTAGGATGAAAATATTGATGAAAATTAATTAATTTTTCTCACATAGATTCTCTAAAGTGAAGAAAAGTTATGTTAAGCAGAAGAATAAAAATAGATGAAGATAAATTCTACTGACAGTAAACTCGATCAAGTTAATGATTATTTTAATAAGATGAGAAAAGCAGCAATTAAAAAAAACATTAAGTGAAGGAAAATTCTATCTCTCTGCTTAAAATTATTCAAGTATGAAATCTTACTGGCCATATTTCAGACGTTTTCCCAAAAAAGGTTTTCAAATCAAATTTAATTATACAATTAAAGAAAAAAAACATTAAGTGAAGGAAAATTCTATTTCTCTCCTTAGAAATATTCAAGTATGGAACCTTACTGGCCTTATTCCAGAACTTTCCCAACAAATCATTTTAAAATCACATTTTCATCTTACATATCGAATTTCATCATAATCGGTTAAGAAATCACCGAGTTCCTTCCTAATTGGCCATATTCCAGAACTTTCCCAAAAAATCATTTTAAAATCTCATTTTCTTTCTACGTATCGAATTTCATCAAAATCGGTTAAGAACTCGCCGAGTTCCTTCCTTACTGGCCATATTCCAGAACTTTCCTAAAAAATCATTTTAAGTTTAAATTATCTCGTTTTGTCAAATCTTATTCTGAAATATCCAGTTTTAAAATGTCCAGTTCTGAGCGGTTCCCTTAAAAAGCATATAAATACCGCTTATATCCTTTATAGGATTATGTTCTCCAGTTAATGGAGGGACATGATGGAACAATCCTTTATTTTAGTAGGTTTGCCATTAGTTGTTGCATAGTGAAGTGCGGAAACGATGACATACTTTGTGTTCTTTGTTGATTTTCAAACAAACTCTTTGTTTGGCATTTGTAAACCAATTAACCGATCGTAAGTAGGTCAAAGTAAATTGATTTGCTCACTGTAGATGCGCATCTCCCTTCCAGATAGTATAATGCCATCTGAATAATCATCTTGTTTGCCTTTTTTAACCTTTTTTGATGTAGCACCGCAAATGATGCGAAATAATTGGTTGACCTTGGTGATATTTTCTATCAACTGTTAAAAGGGACGAGGAGCTGGTATGGGCTTCTCACCCATAAACCGTTCTTGCGACCAAATTTGAGTATCTAGTTCAAGCCATGCTAGCCAATCCCATCATAATATCTGTTCCTTAATTCGTTTGAATGAATCCCTCTTGTAGCGGAATTAGCAGAACTTTCTTTAAAAATTATACGTCTTTATTGTACTGGATTTGAACTTCCTTGGATCTCTGAAATTCTTTTTGCCACGAAAGTTTTGTACTTGGGAGGACTTCCTCAAATTCATGATAACGTAATTTACGATAGCATAATCAGTTAAGCCTGCAATGGCTTAGGTACTTTCCCGTCAATTTTGAGAGGAACAAGCATTCGCATAATCCAAAACGTGACAATGGCTGCCGTTTCTATAGAATAGATAACATGCGCATTGTCAGAAGAATCGCAAAATTCATTAAGGACGTTGTTTCAAAATGGATCCTTCTGCGTGTCCGGTTATCTCTTCAAGAGATATTTTAAAATTCTCAAAATTTCAGGGTTGATCCCAGGAGAGTCTTGTTACTTATTAATGCTGCATCATAAACTTATTAGCATATATTGTAAGTTATGCTAGCCATTCTAGGGAATCAAAAAGTGTTTCACTGTCGGACAATAAGTTGCGTTTGTTTTAAGTGCTTCATCAAACTTGCGTACTCAAATCCACTTGAACGATTTTTCGGGTCCGTTGTTCTCAAAATCAATAAGTTTAAAATAAAAAAGATGATCATAGGTTTTATCCCACAGATTATCATCGACACGATCGACGTGACTAAGGAAAAACAAATTAAATTATAGGAAATTGCACTAAAGCGGAAATACACGACGCAACTCCAAATTAACATAAAAAAAGTTGCTTTGACTTCTACTTTTAACGTTTCGGATCCTTATATTCGCTCATGATAATTGTGTGGGTGCTTTGTAACGGTAAAGTCTAAATACCTTGCCGATGTCGACAGGTGCTAATCAGACCCGTTGTCATGTATGACGAGTCAGAGAACGGATTTAACGAATGGTTGCAGAGATGGCTGATGACTTTTGAGATAAAATTCATGAGGATGATATATGACCTCAAATGCAATAATTATGACTAGATCTCTGAGAAGAGAGCCATTATTTAACTGGCGCAAGTGTTAGTGCCGGCGACAATGGCTCATCGTGGTATAGAACGACTTATGTCTTCTTCTGGTTATCTAAAGCAATACAAATAGCGAGCTAGGAATCGAAACCGATGGATTCAAATTGTTCTTTCGGTACGAGCCAGCAATGGCCTGTCAAAACCATTTATTGTTATGTGTCCTGAGTTGGTGAGCGATTATTAAGTTATTTCTCATTGTTTTTTGTTTTTAAGACAAATTAAGCTTGAACAGAACAAAAAAAAAAGTTAGAAATTATCATGTGCCAAATAAAAATCCATCCAATCCATTAAAGGGTCATTGATTGAGAAACAATCAAGAAATACAATTACACTTAAAAAACAAAAAAATATTATAATAATTTTTTTTGATAGTTTTTTTTTTTTTATGTTGATTTTATATATAATTTGCATTTGAGATGTTTAAACACTTAAACATAAAAATAAAAAATAATTACAATTAAGTTGTTAGTACGTTCGTATATACGCGAGTGTTACGCGAGTAAATTGTGTGATGTACGCAAATTTGACTTTAAACTGAGTAATGTACTATATACAATAAAACTATTTTTTTATTTTTTTTTAGTGTTACTTCAATTATTGTTTTAAACTTAAAAAAAAAAAAATTAAAAATCATTTGAAGAACCGAATTTTTTTTTTCGAAACATCTTAAAAAATAATAAATAATTTTTATTCTTAAAAATGTTTGACTTGTTGTTTGTGTAATTGTGGTCGGTTACAAGTCTCTGGGGTAATGAGAAATATTTTTGGGTAATTTAATTTTTTTTTTTTATTTATTTCATATTTGGACAGATGTTGGATTTTTTTTTTAAATTTTTTTTATATGTGATTTTTTCTAATGTTGATTTCTTTGTTTTTGTCTTAGAGGTCCCAAATAATATTATTTTTAATACACATTAATGTGGAACTACATACATATATTACAATATATTCAGACATTACAAATATACGAATATATATATATATATATATATATATATATATATATATATATATATATATATATATATATATATATATATATATATATATATATATATATATATATATATATATATATATATATCATATTCTGTATTCCATATGTATACATTATATTATACAGTACGATTTAGGCGGCTTCCGTGAATCCCGAGTAATTAATTTCCATAAATAAGTTCAACTATGTATGTATCAAGCGTGTACTGTATAATACCTACCTAGGCAAAAATTTTGTTTAGAATATAAATTTGATTTTAAGTGAAGAATTTTTTTTTTGAATTTTAATTTATTTTGATTAGAACTAAGAAGAATTGTGTTGGATATATATATATATATATATATATATATATATATATATATATATATATATATATATATATATATATATATATATATATATATTTATATTGTATAGAGAGATGGGATATTCATTTGATTACAATTATTAATTTTTTTTTTTTTTTTTTTTTAATAAATAAATAGTTATATTCTTATATGGATGATTGAATGAATGAATTAAAATTCATATACATTTTACATTTGGTGGATGGGAAAATATATACAATTTCGATCATCATCCATGATCATGATGATGATTTTGACGAGTATAATTGTTATTTGTTAGACTTAAAAAAAATTTATAATGTAAAAAGTTATAGTAAGGCTTATATTTTGATACATTTGTATCAAGACAATCAATCAATTATTTTACTTAATGTTTTGAAATTACCTCTATATTTCGTATAATCTTATTTATTTATATACACGCATAATTATCGTTTATATATATATATATATATATATATATATATATATATATATATATAATATATATATATATATATATATATATATATATATATATATATATATATATATATATATATATATATATATATATATATATATATAAATGGATTTATATGTTTTGATCTTAAAATAATACTGTGGTGTGAATTGTGATGGATTATATTCGATATCATTAATTAAAATTTTCGGGCTTAAAATTATATTTTATGAGATTTAAACACTTTGCATTCATCTGCTAGAATCGTTCAAAATTAATTAGTATACGCTGTACGATCGCATCGGGTAAAAAGAGTTCAAGGTGCGATCAACCTTATTCAATTAGAACTTTATTATCAGTCAGTATAAAATATCAATATTGATTAACGTTTTATGTAGTAAAGTTTAACACTTTCATACTTATTTAATATCAAATATTATATCGATCACTTTATGCTATTGTTTATGTTATAGATCGCGAATTTCATTTAGCTTTACGTTTTTTACCAATTTTTATTTTATTTTTATTTATTGAAACTAGTCTTTTCAGACTAACCATCAATTTACATCTGAATTCTTAAAAACTAAACTAGAATGAGGTCACTGTTGATCCAGCGATGCTCCAATGCCTGTTCGTTAATAGGTAGCTGCTCACATACTGACGAAGCGTTTGGTTCTCTTTAGTCTTCTAACCAAGTGTTATCCAGTAGCCGAGAGGCTTTCGCATTAACATGTTGCAATAGCTTCGATTCATGCTTCATCGCCAATTTTTTTATTTCATGTTTTACATCCGGTATCACCAAATCTCGATGCAAATCCTTATTACGAATGTACCAGGGTGCATTGACTATCCGAAGTACCTTATTCTGGAAGTTTTGTATGGGTTTGATGTTAGCATTTTTAGTACAGCCAGAATATCATAAAGCTAGACCGGTTTTAGGATTTGATTGTAAATTAATATTTTGTTGTCTGTGCTTAATTTTGACCGTCGTCCAATTAGCCAGTACAATTGTCTGTATTTAAGATCAAGCTCCTTTTTTTCTTCTTCACATGCTCTTTCCATTTGAGCTTAACATCCAGTGTCATACTCAAGTATTTGGCGGAGTTCTCGTATGGCACCATGACATCGTTTATGCTGATTGGCGGTGGATTAACCAATAGTTTGTTCGTAAAGTTGACATGCGCAGATTTTAATTCATTAAGTTTGATTTTCCATCGCTTGGTCCACTGGTGAATTTCTTCACTTGCATATTAAAGTTTATTCGCCGCCTCTTCGACAGTTTGCGCTGTTGCTGGTATAACATCAGCAAACGTTGCTATGGTTACATGATCGGACTGTGGTATATCACTTGTATAGGAGTGGGCCCAGAATACTGCCTTGTGGGACTCCTACCCTTACCTCTCTCAGTTTAGAATACTCATCTTCTTGTCTTACTCTGAAAAGTCTTTCGGATAAGTACGACTCCAGAAGGTCTACATATGGTCCCGAAGCATAACTTTAAGTGTATGTATTAATCCCTCATGCCATACCTTATCGAAAGCTGTTGCCACGTCCAGAAATAAGGTAGAACAAATTGGTTTATCTTCTAACGCCATTTCTATAATGTCTGTAATTTTGTGAACCTGGTCTACTTTCTATTATTGGTGTCATTCTTTTCAGAAGAAATCTTTCCATTAGCTTTGAGATGATAGGAAGCAGGGATATCGGACGATATAATTGAGCTTCATTTGGCGGTTTACCTGGTTTCGGTAGCACAATAACTTCTGCAACTGAACATGCCGTAATCTAATAACAGCATTAAACAAAGGGGTTAGTTAAAATTCCTCTTGTTAACAGATCATATCTAGAAGCCTTTCCGGTCTTCAGATTGAATTTTATTTCCCTTTAAACCTTTTTCTGGGTTATTAGAGGGATTCTGCCCCCCCCCCCCATAGTCGTTGCTTCCATTTTTGATTAAAATATCCGATTCGGTCTCATTAAGTTGGAAATTACCAGCCAGGTGATCAGCAAACACTTCAGCTTTTGATTTGTTATCCCTGGCCCATGAGCCATCACTTCGCTTAACAGGAGGAATCTGCATGATTGGGTGTTTTCATTCTTTTGATTGTCTTCCATAATGAGTAGTCTGTATTTTGATCAGCCGTCAACTTTTCAAGAAACGAAGAAAACGATTTTTCATTTTGCTTCTGAATTTCTCGCTTAAGCTGCTGTGATTTGTTATTCAAGATCGTCTTGTCAGATGGACTCCTCGTTTATGCCATTTTTTCCTAGCTTTTCCTTTTTCTAAGACCAGATTCTTAATTTCTCTTGGGTAGCTTTTACCAGTAGTTTTGGATGCTGTTTCTTTAGTGTTATTCCACGCGGCTAATTGAATGATATTTGTGAAGTTTTCAACCTCTTCCTCTGGCTCCGTTACCGTTTTTAATAGTGTTTGTAGGTTAATATTGCTTTCTAATTCAGATGTGAAGCTAACCCAGTCAGTTGTTTTATTGACAAGAGTTGGTCTTGTTTCCTTCCTAATTATCTTGTCGCTTATGGCAAGTATCACTGCAGAATGATCAGAGACCATATCTGAATTATAGACTTCAATAAAATTTGATTCTACTTCAATAAAATTTGATTGAACTTATTTTGATATAAAGAAATCCAGTAAATCAGGAGTTTTAACTGCGTCCGTAGGCCAATATGTCGGCTTACCAGTGGAATGCACGTTACATCTCATTTCATTTATTGCATTTTTTAGTTCGTTACCTTTGGTTGTTGTAAGCCTAGATCCAAAGTCAACATGTTTTGCATTAAAATCACCTCCTAATAAAAATCTACTATTAAAATGTTGTAGGATATTCAAGTAGTTTGATTTCTTCAGGTTGTATCTAGGTGGAAAATATACTGCTCCTATCTGAAGGCGATGCTTGGTAGATGTAATTTCTACGACGGTATGCTGGGTTTCAGGTGACTGATAATGCTGGCATTCATGGTGTTTAATATAGTTTTTTATTATAACAGTGGTTCCACCTCTTGCTTGGTTATCCGGATGAATTGTTTCGTAAAGTTGGTAACCCTGAATTTTTAAGTAAGATTGTCTTGTTGAGTGGGTCTCAAATATCAGACACACATTGATATTTTGCATTTTTAAAAAAGCTTCAAGTTCATGTTTTTTATTTTTAATACCGTTAGCATTCCATGGAGCAAGTCTCAATTTTTCTTGGTACATCATTTTGAGAGAAATAATTAGAATAATAAAGCAGAATTGCCCTGCACCAATCTTTGTAGCCTTTCAGAAAGGTTGCTTCAGCATTCGAAACATTCTGCATCATTTCCATCAGAGTATTCGAGTGTGTAGGGTTCAACACTGATCCTGAGCTGATCTTTCCTGTCACATCCACCTGTGCATAAGACATAGCACTTCTGACCTGATGACTAAAGGATTCTGTTGGTTGACTCTTTTGTAAACTCATTGGTTTATTTTGATTATTTCTTCTTTTTTGGAGTTCTTTCGCTACCAGACATCCTCGGTATCCTGTGCCCAGTTTGAACACTTTGCCGCGGTAGTCCTGGGTTTTTCACAAGCAATAGTTAAATGTTTCTCAGCTCATTTAACACATCTAGGTTCGTGTTGGTAGAACTTTTGAGTGTGACCATATCGCTGACAACGTTTACGTTGCGGAATTATTACTTCTATCCGCCTCGATCTTTCCTCCCATATGGCACATATGTTTTATTTCGTAAATTTTTCTTATATCTTTTTTGTTATCGAAGATTAGCATGAATAATGGAAGAGGAATTCTTATTTCTTCATCCCCTCAGACTTTTTAATTTAACTGACGACATCAAGGATATTAAAACCCCTTTCGCACAGTACACTTTTAATGTCTTCTGGGTTGCGTGATTGGTGTAAATTTCTAACCATAACCCTTATCGGTCGCGTATGCTTATTTTCAAATAAATGCCACTGTTGCTGCGAACCGTTTAAATATTCTGTTAGATTTCTATAATATGTCTCGGTATCTACATTTATTTTCAGTTGATTGTTGTTTATCATTTTAGCTTGAAAGTTGATGCTGTTATCCTGTAATGATTTGTTAATGACTGAATAGTTTGTCACATTGCTAATTAATACGAGGGGAAGATTTTGCTTGCTTTTTTAGGTTCTTTAATTTTTTGAAAAGTTGTATGCTTTCCTAGTGTGTTATTTTTTTCAGGCTGAGATTTTGTTTTTGAATTTAGATGGTTATCCGTCTGATGCAGTACTTGCTTGATTACCTTTTCCAGATGAACGTTTCCTTTTTTTGGGTTTTGGTAGTAGCCATGCTGTTTCTTGTGCTACTATGTCTTATTTTTCGCTCGAATCGGGTAAAGTATAATCATTTTTTGTGGCTGACTCTGTTCTATCATCAGTTTTAATTTTTGGATCTTATTTCGTGCTTCCTTTAATTCAGCTTGTAATGTTTGGATTAATTTCTCATTTGAATCACTCTCAGATATTTATTTAGAACTGCTGTAACTCATCTGCCGAAGATCATTACTTTTTGCTAAATTTTCCACAGAGATACTTTGTGGCCTTATAGGAGATCTCATCATTAACTTGCCCATTCTGAATAGGTTGTCACTAGTACTTCCGCTCATGAAATTGTCTGATCTAATGACGTCATGTCATTTGCAATGATTGACTCTCCCCAGAACCCATGGGGTCAACCTCCGTAGAGGGTGGATTTTCCTGCACTGCAGGTCTGCCACCTGGGGTATTATTTTCTGATGTTTTTTTCATTGCTGGTTTATTTTAGGGGTCTCCTTCCCATAGCTTTTTTAGTCTATGACCAGACTTTAAATACTGCCTTTAAATAATTTGGTGCAGCCCGAGAAACCACCCATTGTAAGACAGACGCTTCCTGGATTTTATTTTATTATGCTGCTGTCGTTCATCAAGTAGGTGCCTACTACGACAGAAGTTCACAATGTTTCCATAGCTATCTTGACTGTTTGACTGCCATAGCTGCCCAGGGCGCACCGCGAGGATATTATTCAATTAAATATTTAATTTATAATTTTCCTCTACGTGAAAGTGACAGTCAGACTCTACGCCCCAAAATGAGGATCAATTAAAGTTATACTAAAAGCCAATATACAAACCACAACGCCTTTACGCTGGTCTAGTGGCTTAAGTTTTAGTCTAGAATGTCGTTGCTAGAAGTTTAAATTTTTGCAAGATTCTACGATTCGCTAAATTGGCATATTCTGTTAAAACAATCTGTTACAATAGAAAATTTTCCTTCGCTTTCTTATTTGTTATTATTGTGGTAGTAAAGTTAATATATATTTGGCCCCTTTGGTCGTTGTGTTAAAAATATCAGCAAAAGATTAAATGGATACCGCTAAAATATAGCAGGACCTCAACTCACGTTTGACTAATGTCAAATCGCTAAGAAAGCCATGCACTTTTCATAGTACTTTAGATCTGCAATGAATGAGTATGGTTTGATACTGGTCATTTTCCAAACAACTTGATGACTTGTCACATGAGTTCCTCAGACATACCCTATTTTACAGCAGTTGATATGACCTCGTCTCTTTTAGTGTAAGGTTTATGCTGGAAGCCTATAGGTAAAAAATACAGTTTTGGATTTAAAAGATGTTAATCGTTTGAGTAATCGCGCCCCTAAATGTAAGCCGGCCCAAATATAAAGGCCCAATTTACAAAAATTGGGTTTAGCTGATGGGATCATCATGATTTTTACGTCAATGACTTTATGTCCGGGTGCCATACAGCGGAAGATGCTTATAAAATTCATAAAACCGTCACAGATACACTAAAATCGTTTGGCTTCAATTTAAAGAAGTGGTCATCCAATTTTAACCATTACTCGAGAAAATTGACCCAAAAAGCAGAGAAACCCTTCTCTTCTTTCTTATATCTTACCCTTCACTCTTCGGTATACAATGAAATTCTGCCAGAGACGATGCCCTCAAAACTTAATCAGAGGAATGATGCCCTAAAAACTAAATGATTTTAATTTGTGGTGACACGGCCTAGATTGGTTAAGTAAATCTAATGAAGAATGGCCATATGAAAGAGTGCTACTTGATGAAAGGGAATTAACAAAGGAAAAGTGCAAAGTACTTGACGATGTTAACTGCAACATCAAACTCCGAAAACGATATATTAACCAACCTACTAATTCGAATCTCTTAGATAGTAAACTCGGTCAAGTCAATGATTGTTTTAATAAGATGAGAAAAGCAGCAATTACAAAAAAAAAAACCATTAAGTGAAGGAAAATTCTATCTCTCTGCTTAAAATTATTCAAGTATGAAACCTTACTGGCCATATTTCAGAGGTTTTCCCAAAAAATCATTTTAAAATCACATTTTCATCCTAGATATAGAATTTCATCATAATCGGCCAAGAACTCACCGAGTTCGTTCCTAACTGGCCATATTCCAGAACTTACCCAAAAAGTCATTTTAAAATCCCATTCCCATCCTACATTGGAATTTCATTATAATCGGTTAAGAACTCACCGAGTTCCTCCCTAATAGGCCATATTCCAGAACTTTCCCAAAAAATCATTTTCATCTGACGTATCGAATTTCATCATAATCGGTTAAGAACTCGCCGAGTTCCTTCCTAATTGGCCATATTCCAGAACTTTCGTAAAAAATCATTTTAATGATATTTCTGTTTTGAAATATCCAGTTTTGTACCATATCTCGTTTTGAACCTTATCTCGTTTTAAAATATCCAGTTTTGAATTATCCTGTTTCGTCAAATCCAGTTGTAAAATATCCAGTTTCGACCGGTACCCATTCAAGATATATGGGATAAATGGGTTGTAATTTTGCTAAACCTTTAGAATTCCATGGATAATCTTACAGTAAATGAGGAGCTGGTACCATTTCGCGAGCAATGTCTCTTTGGGCTAATATTCGGAAATAGTAAGGAAATAACAAGACTCAATGGTTTCTAGTATAAGTAGTGACCATATAAAATTTATGGAGTAACGAGTTTTAAAAAACTAGGATCCCTTCATCCTTGTCACTCAAAAAAATTGTGTGGGAGGGAATATTAAAACGTCCTTTTGTCGCTAGCAACTATGCTTTGTATGCCTTACGTGAACTGATAACGTGTAAATACCGCAAATGCCGACAAGCTAAAGTTTTACAAGATGTTGAATAATCTAGTATTCATATATGCATGTTGGATCCTGACGGATGAGTATAAAAGATAGCTGATGACATTCGTAACTACATTGAAAATAACTATTATGCGACTTTAAATTTCAACTCAATACGAAATAAAGTAAATTTATAAAATTAAGTCATCAAAAATGTAAATTGGATATTAGTATTACGTCCTTAATGTTTAATGGTTATATGTAGGCGCCGCTATAAAAAATTAGACATTAGAAAATGCTGGTGTCGTGAATCGATACTTTTTGACATTAGAATAAATATGATACGTTTTCAACAAAATAAAAAGATAAAAACTATTGAATTACTATTATAATTATTTAAGATTCACTTCACCTCTACTTCCTTGCTTTTTTGTATATAAATGTATATACATATATGTACATATATGGATAAAAAGTACACCGCTCTTGATATCTAATTAAATTAAAATAATTAAAATGCTACCAATTCTAATTACCTAAAATATAACATTAATATCCACAAAAAAACCTCACACTTATCATTACTATTAATAATAAAACTAAAACAAAAATAAAAAAAATAGTTTTTGTTCTCAGATAATAAATAAAGTTTAAATTAACCAAAAAACTAAAAAAAAAAAAATTACAATAATATAATAATAATTTTGAATTGTTGTTGCTGGTAAAATAACAAAAAAAAAAATAACGCGCTACTCTAAACCTTCAATAGTATCAAAAACTATAAAACTATTATCCATGTCGACCTTCAACAAAAGATACACAAATATTATAAATTATAATTAAAAATTATATTATTATACGTCTACAATTGTCGGAAAGGTTATGTCTTCACCTCGCGAATACATTATCCATGTAAACATCGCCAAAAATAGTTGGGTCTGTCGTTTCGAATGTGTATACAATGTGTCCGTCCCCAAATATATTATATACATATGATTTTTTGATCTGCAATTTCGATAAAATTCAAAATAAATTTATAGTTACCGTCACATTTTCAAACAATCCGTCATAAAGTATCATAAATTTATTTAGTCAGTGTACAACACAAAACAAAAAAAAAAAAAAAAAAAAAACATAACTACCTACCGGCCAACTAACAATAATTACAATAGAATTTGTTAGTTTTGTAACTATGAGGTGGTTGTATTGTTTTGGTTGTGCGGTTAGATATTTCGAGTGATTTAGTGTTGGGTTAAATTTTTGTAATTAGACTTTAATAAATTTTAATTATTAGTTTACTTTTTTTTTGTATGTGATGTAATGTGATGGTTAGAATTTTTTAGTTGTTGTTGTTTCTATTTTTGTTTAGATTGCTCGTTTTGATATGAGACGTATGATTAAGAGCTTAAATTCGTTTATTTTGACCTACAGAATGGTTCTAATGGTTCTTAAAATTCGTGTCATGTATTCAATTATTCATATTTAAGATGTTTGAGGTTATATTCGCCGTAAATTAATACCTATGGGAAAATGTGTATGCAATAAACTAATCAGTTTTAACAAATCAATTTAATGCAAACACAAAAGATGGGAAAGTTGTGATCGGGTAAGGTGTCACTCATTAAATAAGTGATATGATGTGATATGATAAGAGACGTACATGCCAGTCATAACGTATGGGTCTTACTTGGCATCCTCGACAGATAAGGTTGATAGTAGAAAAGCGCTTGTACGGAAAGTTAAATGTATTTACTTGATACTTAAAAAAAATTTTTGCAAAAGTGCAGTATTACATAAACTTTACGTAATAGTCTGACAAAGATATTAAAAATAAATATAAATTCAACCAAGCGGGCTATGACGTATAGATACATCAGGCAAATAAAGGCACCAGAATAATGATTTACTTTATAGTAGTTCAATTACATGAAGATGATTACTTGTTATAACCGAAATCGATATTACATTAATAAGTAAAACTTTGCATTTTTCAGTTCAGAACAGGAAATTTAAGAATATCAACGATTTTCAGTGATATTTAATACTGAGACAATGTCGTTTACAAAAGTGAAAACACGAATAAGAAAATAAGAAATATTGACCGCAGATTATCGAATTTAAAAAAGGTGTTTCCTAGGCCAACACAATTCGTAATAAATCTTCCTACGGAACAAAAGTTTTAGAAAAATTATTGGTATAATATAGAATTTAAAAATTTATGTGATAAAATCATCATACACAATTGTGTAGATAAAATACACAATTGTGTAGTTAGTCAGTGAATAGCCTACACAAATGTGTATATGTACCTACACAAATGTGTTTCAATAGTCAGTTGGCTTTATATATTAGGACCACTTTAGTTTCGAGCCAATTGGTTTTGAAGTATATACACAAACGTGTAAAGTAGTTTTAATTTCAACTATAAACCACTTTTAACATCTCACACAGTAGCAATCAAAATTTAATTGCATTAGGCGCAATTTTTTATGATTCTGAGGATGATGAGAATATGGGATGGCGTCTTCACGAACGCACAAATGATACAATTCGAAATTAATACTGCAAATGACGAAAATAACAAAAAAATTGATTCATAGATCACAAAACTGTCCAAGAAAGATTCTAATGAAACAGGCCGCATTGAACTGCAATCCAAAATATTAAGTGTGTGACATTTAACCACTAGTACAAGAATCAGGTTTAATATAAAACATGAAACTTTAAAATTATTATGAATTAGATTTAAAAAAAAATTGTTTAAACATTACAAATCAATAGAATTAACCGTTGAATGACAAATGCGTCATATAATCGCCGAAAATCTAATTTATATACATTTTATTTGCCGCAAAACTTTAACATTAATATAAATTAGATTTAAAACAATTGACTAAACATTACAAATCAATCGGATTAACCGTTTAATGACAAATACGTCATATAATCACCGAAAATCTAATTTATATATACTTTATTTGAGGCAAAACTTTAAAATTAATATAAATTAGATTTAAAACAATTGACAAAACATTACAAATCAAATGAATTAACTGTTTTACGATCAATACGTCCAATTTGTGTGTCATAAAGACTTATTCACAAATGTGTAAGTTGGATTTCAATTCAGCTATAAATAACTCTTGACAACTTTTGAGAAATTAGTGACACGAAAGCAGAAGGGATATTTAGTCTATTCTCCCTATTTTACCTAACCAATTAACGGTAAAAATGTATTTTCGATCTCCGGTTGTTTTTAAAGATCTCTTAAACTTTTTCCTAAATAAATTTTCATCTTCAATGCGATATTGCACAATACTAGCCTAAGACAAACAAGCCATATTTCACAAAAATAAAAGATATCTCTGATCACAATGATTCATAAACCTGGGAGATATGATACAAGTTTCTTCTTGCAATCCAATAAGCATACTCCCAACGGTCTCTATAAACTGGTTGACAAGCTGAAACCAGTATTAGAAGTATACTAGAGCATCAATTTGAGTTATGAAACCAACATGGGATCATAGAGCAAGTTTATAGAATTTTAAATACAATCAAATATACCTTTGAAGAAAACCAATATGGCTATTCTGTCTTCTTGGATATTGCACCTGCCTTTGACAAAGTTTGGCATATTGGATTGGTCTACAAAATTAAACTACTCCTCCAGTAATTTGTCTTTAATATCTGGTGTTCCCGTTTTGTGTAATATAACCCATTGGTTAGTCTTGAATTATATTGTATTATTTTCACATTGGCTTTTTTGGTACATCCTCAAGCCTGAATACCGTAGGTTCATATTGGTTTTAGAATTTGCCTATAAAGCAGCCGTTAACTATATAGTGATAGCTCGAAATTCCTATATCTATTAGCCAGTAAGTTTTTCTGTATTTGATATCAAGCTCTTCTTTTTTCTTTTTGACATGCTCTTTCCACTTAAGCTTTGCGTCAAGTGTCATGCCTAGATATTTGGCTGTGCGTTGATTTCCAATGCTATCCAGTTAATTTTTTTGTTGGTGAAGTTAACATGAATTGATTTGGTTTTGTTTAGCTGGAATCGCCATCCCTTTGTCCAGTTACTCAATATGTTAGTAGCTCTTGCACTTTTTTCGTTGCTTTTTCTACATTGTTACCAAATGCTAAGACTGCAGTGTCATCAGCAAATGTTGCTTTGTGAGTTTCATCTGTATTTAGCAAATTTCTTGCGCATAGATAACAGATTATGTAGATGTACATAATTGGACCTAACACTTATTTATTATGGTACTTCTGCTAATATTTTCATCAATGAGGGGTATTGATCTTCATATTGTACTCTAAAATGTCGGTCAGCTAAGC
Organism: Tipula confusa; assembly: GCA_963556175.1. Taxonomy (NCBI): domain Eukaryota; kingdom Metazoa; phylum Arthropoda; class Insecta; order Diptera; family Tipulidae; genus Tipula; species Tipula confusa. The sequence continues at coordinate 84,649,838 of OY744475.1, forward strand.
AAGATCTTAGAATCTGATAAAACTGCTTTGGTAAATCTTGATGCAGTTTATATTCTAGTCCTCTGTGCCATACTTTATCGAAGGCTTGTGCTACATCCAAGAAAATATTTGAACCTATTTTTTTGCTTTTCAGCGCATCTTCAATTATGTCTGTGATTCTGTGGACCTGTTCCATAGTCGTAAGTTTTTTATGAAACGAAATTTGTGGGGAGGGATAAAATCTCTTTGTTCTAATAAAGTAAGAATTTTTCGAATAACTGGAAGCAAAGAAATCGGCCTATACGATTTTTTGTCGTTAGATGATTTGTGTATCATTATCACTCCTGCCACTTTCCATTGGTGTGGAACATAGTTAAGTCTAAACGCTGCATTAATTATTTGAAATAGCTTTCGTAATCCTTTTTCAGGTAGTGCTTTCACTATTTTTCCTGTAATTAGATCATAGCCAGGGGATTTTTTGTGCTTAATTTATTGCTGATTGTAACTTTTACCTCTTGTAAAGATACAGGTTTTATGTTTTAACTGTCGATTTTGTTAACTAGTTTTCATCTGCAGTTTGTCTTGGAAGACATTTGAATGTATTTTCAAGATATGATGCAAACAGTTCAGCTTTTTCTTTTGCGTTTTTAGCCTAAGTTCCATCATCACATTTAATTGCATGTACTTGCGTTTTAGGTCTTTTTAGACTTTTTGGTGCTTTCCAGAGAGAATAATCGGTATTTTTTTGACCAGTAAGGCAATTATGAATCGATTCATTTTTATTTTCTCTGATTAAAAATTTTAGTTTATTACTAAGATAGTTGAGTATCGTTTTATTTTGCGTGGCCCGATTTCTCTGCCATGTTTTTCGTGATTTACGTTTTTCTCTAACTTCCAAAGAGAAGTTGATATGTGTTCGAGTTTCTTTTTGACTATTAGGCGTAATATCGCAAGCTGCTAGTTGTATAACATTATTAAGTTGTTCTAATTGGTCCTTCAATTGTTTGGAATTCTTAATTGGCTCTGGAAGATTGAAATTGCTACTGGCTAATTTCTGGAACAGTTTCCAATTTGTTTTATTATTTGTTAATTTCGGTAACAACTCTTTCTTAAGAATCGATGCACTGCGTGTCATGATTACTGGAGAGTGATCTGACGACCGTCTTTCGCTGTCTTCTATGTGTACGTAGTTTTCTGATTTCCCGTTTGTTACATAAAAATCTATGAGATCTGAAATTTTATTTGGATCTATAGGCCAGTATGTTGGTTGCGGTAACTAGCTCCTTTTTTTTGTGGGTTGTTATAGCCTTGATCCCCAAAACGTATTTTTGGTGTTAAAATTATCTCCAATAATGAAATTAGACCCTAATTATTTAAACTACGAGATGTAGTCCTTTTTGTTTCTATTATGCCTTGGAGGGCAATAGATTGAGGAAATTTATTTTTTAAATATAGTTGATCCTCCTCTCGTTTTTCCTGCTGGATGGATGCCGTGATAACCCACGTATTTTACAAAATGAAGTTTTAGTAAAATGTCTTTCAGATTTATAGGCATATATCTTTATTTTTTCTTTATTTAAAAATATTTCAATTTCTGGTATATTTTGCAGTAGCATATTTGCATTCCAGATGACAATTCTAAGTGTCTATTTAGAGCTTATATGCTTGTTTCTTGTTTTTTATTGCCTATTTATAGCTTATATGCTTGTTTGTAGTTCTTTATTAGCTACTTCATACTATCGATAATTTGCTGGATGCTGCCTTTTACAGTTAATGCATTTTACGGGAATCTTTACTTAAAGGAATCTTTACTTAAAGGACATGCTTTGGCAGTGTGTTCCTTTGCACATCTGACACATCTAGGCTCTCGCCTAAAATATTTTTGGGCGTGGTTATAGCCTTGGTTTTCTTATATTGACGAATTGATTTTCTCAAAGCATAAATAAGGACAAATCCTTTTAGTTATTTGAACTTTTTCTATTTTTTCTCCTATTTTTAATCCCTTGCCTATTAGATATTCTATTATATCCTCCTTTGAACAAGTTTGACGGAGGCCCTAGTCTACTTCATATAAGTAAACCATCATTTCCATCAGTATGTAGCTTTATAGCCAAAGCTCAATACGTCTCACAATCAGACATGTTAATTTTCCATACATCCATTGTTAAGTGATGCAATTCTGTATTCTCTATCAGTGACTGATTTCATTATTGTTTGCACAGAGGCATAATTGGATATGCCAATATTAGTAATTGGTGGCGACACCCATTCTTTAGGATTGCCTGGCTGTTTTACTTCGTCAGGTGGTTTTCGTTGTATTCCAGGTTCATAAGTATTTAGGAGAGTGTTTTGTTGAATCTCACCACTATTCGGAGACGACTGTGCTTTCCTTTTATTTTTTAAAAACCAATCTGTTTCTCTTACTATAGTCCATCTTCATCAGTAAAATTTTTTTCTATTTTGTCTAGCTCATTGCTAGTCTCGGAGGCTCCTCAGATTCCTTAGCTTTCTTAGTTCATCGATTTTGTTTACTTTAAAAAAAAAATGTTTAGTTGAAGAATTTGGTGATCTTGTAAGCTTAGAGTTTCTTGAAAATGGATTATCATCGAGCAATAGTTTACCCACCCCAGAATCCGTTGAGCCGACCTCCGAAGAGGGTGGATTTGTCAGCATCTCGTCTGATTTACTACTTGAAGTATAAATTCCTTTATTTGTTGTAGCCATTGATTCATTGATAATAATACATCTACCAACCGTTAGCAGTACCAGTTGGTAGAGGGTCGTAGATAAGAACTTCATTTACTAGGTTCTCGTTGGTTAGATATTTTACCATTAATATCAGAGCACGAAAGTTACACTCCCGACCCAAAACTTTATACCTCTTTTGAAGAGAGCTTTTTCCCGATTCGAAAACTTCGATTGACATCGAAAAATTCAGCATATAATAGCAATGTGTCAGTTGGAAAATAGAATTTTTTTTTAAATTTCGTTGTTGTATTAAAATGTATCTTTGCTTCCAAAATTGTTTTCGCTTTAAATACTGATATGTTGAGGAACTCTTACTTCTCGAAAAGACTTCTTCGTATTTGCCGGCCTAAATTTTACATGAGCTTTTACACGTGTTCACATATATTTTTGGGCAACATTTAGGTCCATATCTTCTCACTCGTTGATTAGTTGCATTTAAAATTTAATTGAATAAATTACATACAGTTGTTTAGAATACAGTACCTTTATATATATAAAGCCGGGCAATTTAAGATTGAAGCGGAACTTTTCTTACTTAAACATAAAACAATGCATATTAAATTATTTCTACATATATAACAAAAATTATAATATTACAAATTTTCTTCTATGTGAACAACACAATTGTTCTTCAATGAAATTTCTCTCTCTATATAATTTTCAATTGTAAACCATATAAAGAAATTATCAAGTTCAATGATTTTATGATGATTCCAAAACGAATTTTATTTGGATTTTTTTTTTTTGATGCGCTGAGCTGTGTGTGCTACTCGAATAAAAAAAATATTGTGGTACTTATAGTTTTGATAATTAGTTTCGGTTAATTATGTGATTAAAAATCACTTTGTAATATACATTTTTTTTGTTTATGTTTTGTTTTATAAAACTATAGGAACGTTAATTTTATTTTGATCATAACCTAATACTTTTTAATTTAATTTTTATTACATTTAAAAGTAAAAATAATTGAGTTAAAGATTATTTGGAGTGTATTATGGTTATATATATAGAAAAAAAATTAGGAATAACCATTAAAGATGAATTTATTTCAATAGAGAATGATGATCAAAATTCGATCGTTATGATGATCTTTTTTCAAGAATAAAACTAATTATGGCAATAATAATAAATTTATTTTTGTGTAGTTCATTTAATATTATAATTACATGGATAATTTATGTTTGTGTGATATGATACAATTAGCGCAGCTTTATATATGATATAGTTGATTGTTATATACAATTATCCAATTGATAGACTAGATTTTGTTTTTGTTGCGACAGGATGGTGGAATAGTATAATAATTATATTAATAAGCGTGTCTATACGTTATGCTAGATCATAAATTATGTTTAAGTGCGGACAAGTTAAAAAAAAAAAAATTGAAAAAATTAAGTGACACCTAATTCTAAATTTACATCATTAATAATGTTTTGTTCATAAACTTTGATTAGCTTACGCATAATTTTAAGTTCGGTAAACATTTCTTATAAAAATTCTTTGTAAACTAAAGTGAAATATGTATGTATTTGTAAAACTTTCTGTAAAAATTCCAATTTTGGAAGACTTACACTTTACTTTATAACCAACCGTCAAATATTTTTGATCAGCATCGAACCAATCTTTCATAATCAGCATAATCCAAATCTGCAATAAAAAATAGGGGTTCCTATTTTAATTTCAAAGTTACCCACTGCCCAACCTACAAGAAGAGGAAGGGGGTACTAATTTTAGCACTAATGTATGTCCTCCTCGAAATGATTAAATTTTGATAATTAGGATTTTTTTAAAGCATATCAGACATCAATACTTTAAATACATTTCTTGATAAATGAAAATCAAAGACACGCTGACATTTATTAAAAGCAACCGAAGTATGATAAACAAGATCAGATTTACCAACATTATATTTACGGAATGGTAATTTCAACATAAAAGATCTATCGCGCAATCCACGTGACGGAGCATATATATCGAATAACCTCAGAAGATCCGGACAATCAATTTTAGAAACCAGAAGATCTCGAATAAAAATTGCAGACATTTCAATTCTACGAATAGATAACGGCTCGATTGTCAATAATTTGCACCTACCACGATAAGGTGGCAGTATAAAAAATAGACAATCGTTGCTTCTAGGAAGTCTACGGAGAGCATACATCAAGAAAATCATGAAAATTATTGGAGAATGTCTTAATGAAGCCTAGCATGGAATTAGCCTAAGGGACATACATCCCTCCATATGTTTATGAAATGAAAAGTTTGACGTAAAGGTAATTCCTTAATCTTTAAACGTGTCAACTTTGGCTATAATATTGGTATCCAAAAAGAAGTTCTGTAACGCAACTTCACTTGAGCGAGTGAAGAACATAGCCTTACACTTATTAATATTTAAGCTCAAATTATTATTATAACACCAAGTTGTGAAATTAGTCAAATCTGATTGAAAATCGACAGTCTCAACTATATAAGATATAGTTTTGTATATTTTAATATCATCAGCATAAATGAGAATCTTAGAATGCTTTAAGCAATTGACTACAGCATTAATGAATAGAATGAAAAGCGAAGGTCGCAAATGGCTGCCATGAGGAACACCAGATGAAACCCGAATGGTTCTAGATACATTATCACCAATCCTAACGTTTTGAGTTCTAGAGTCAAGATAAGAACCAATCCACTTCAACGCTAAAAAATTACAATTCAATGACGCGACAGTTTCTGTAAGAGCAGCTCATGGTCAATTTTATCAAATGCCTTACTAAAATCGGTATATACGACCTGCATATTACCACCTTTTGATAATGCACCAGAAATATAGTTTGATAACATAAATAAATTTGTAATGGATGATATACCTGGGTAAAATCCATGCTGCATCGAGGAGATAAATCGCTTAGTATAAAAAACTAAATAACTGTTTAGAATCTTTTCGAAGAGTTTGGGTAAAACTGATAAAATGCATATGTGTACCTCTATAATTTTCGATTTTGCTTCGGATACCCGATTTATGTATAGATTTAATGACTGAACATTTCCATAATTTTGGAAAGTAGCCGTTCTCAAGACTCTTATAAAATAGAGTAGTTATAGGTTGAGCAATACTAGTTGCAATTTTATTTAACACAATAGGTGGTACAAGAGCAAATCCAGCACTCTGGCTAATTCCTAGCTTTAATAATTCACATACAAGAATTAGATCAAGTTGTGCTAGTAATATAGACTCTTTCAAAAAAAGTTGCAAATAGATTACAAGCTCCTTATAAATTGTTCGCGCGTAAAAATTGTTCGCTGAACGTAAATTGTTCAGCAGGCCACATATCGGAATTGTTTAACAAATTAAAGTGCAGAGGATACAATCCCACTTTAAATGAGATGAATGTAATTGAGCTGTCAATTACTCGGTTCTTTTTTTTTATTTATTACAACTGTCTATGGCTTTATTCTTGAATCTTTCTAAAAAGAAACTAACAAGATGTATGCGAATCTTACAAATTAACCTTACTGCTATTTTTATAAGTCTTAACCAATGTTAATACTTATTATTAGTGTGCACCATTTACTTAATTTATAAATTCAATAGTCCAAGTGGATCAGCTTTTCTCAGTCGTCTGTATCTCGGTTGTTTAAGAATGTCCCGGGCCAAAGCATTGGGATGTGTCTCTAGTTTTGAACAATATCTCGAACTATAGGTTCTAATTGTATCTTTAATGGTTAAAATACCGAGGTCATGATGTATGTTGGTGTTTCGAATATACCAGGGAGCATTCGCGATCCTACGAAGTATTTTTGATTGTGTACGTTGCAAAAATTCTCTATTTGATGCGCTGGTGGATCCCCATAACTGAATACCATATGTCCATATGGGCATAAGTATCGCTTTATATAGTAAAACTTTATTGTCGAGTGATAATCTTGATTTTCTTCCTACTAGCCAATACATCTTAGCAAATTTTATTTTGATTTGATTACGCTTTGCTTCTATATGCTTTTTCCATGTCAACCTTCTGTCCAGATGTAACCCTAAGTATTTGACACTAGATTGCTGCGGAATAGTTACACCGTTCAATTTAACTTGTGGGCAGATGAGTTTGTTAAGTGTGAATGTAACATGTGTTGATTTATTTTCATTAACTTTTATTCGCCAAGTCTTTAGCCAGTTTTCAATTTTATTCAGATGATTTTGCAATTGCTTTGAGGCAGTTTGAAGATTTTTACAAGACACTAATATGGCTGTATCATCAGCAAATGTTGATATTATAGCTTCATTGCAAATGGGCAAATCGGCTGTATACAAAAAGTATAAAATTGGTCCCAAGACACTTCCTTGTGGAACACCTGCGCTAATATCATTTAAACCAGTGGTTGATGCGTTTTGTTTAACCAAGTATTCCCTTTGAAGAAGATAGTTTTCAAGAACTACATGGAACTGCTTCGGCAAAAGTTCTTTAACTTTGTATATTAAACCTCTATGCCAAACTTTGTCGAAGGCTTGTGCAATATCCAAGAAGACAGCAGAACAATATTTTTTTTCTTCGAAGGTGAGTTTGATTGCGTTGACAATCCTGTGAACTTGCTCTATAGTGCTGTGCTGATTTCGGAAACCAAATTGGTAATCTGGTATAATATGCCGTTCTTCTAGTACTGGTTTCAGTTTCCTTAGTAACAATTTTTCAAATAATTTTGATATCGTGGAAAGTATGCTTATTGGACGATATGATGAGATTTGTGTCTCATCTTTTCCAGGCTTATGTATCATTGTAATTTGCGATATCTTCCATTTTTGAGGAATGTAACCAGTTCGCATGATTGCGTTGAAGATATACGTTATTAGTTTAATGCATTTGTCTGGTAATTCTTTAACCATTTTCCCGGTAATAAGATCATGTCCTGGTGCTTTTTTCGGACTTATGCAGTTTTTTATTGTGCTCTTAACTTCCTTCCACTTGAACTTTATAGGTTTAAAATTTGGATCATTCACGGTTTGGTTTGGTAGTATGTAGTTGTTAACTTGTTCATGTGGTGAGAATACGCTTTTTAGATAAACAGCGAAAGCATTGGCTTTTTCTTCATCACTTCTTGCCCAGTTGCCACTTGGCAGTCTAATGGGCGAACACGAGTTTGCCGGCCTCTTAAAACTTTTAGTAGATTTCCATAAGGAATAGTATGTTCTCTCTGTTGCCGAGAGTTCACTTAAATAGTTCTGGATACATTCATTTTCTTCTTCCCTCAGAGCTACTTTCAGGGATTTAGTTGCTCGATTTAATTTCCATTTTAATATCGACGATCTTTGCTGCTGCCACTGCCGTCGAATTTTTCGCTTTTCTTCTATTAGTTCTTGGATGTTTTTAGGAAGTTTATTAACTTTTTCAAAAACACTGATGTTAGGTGTTGCTTTTTTTGCTGCTACTTCCAGTAGATCTCTGAGATAGGCTTCTGAAAAACTCAATTGCGCGTCTACTGGTCGAACATTATCAACAGAAGTATCTTCATAGAAATCATGAAACCATAATCAACGAAGTTCGTCAAAAGTTCTTTATTTCTCGTTTACGGGATTTTTTTAGAACAATACGCAGCTCCTGCCAGAAGTGTAGAAATGAGGCTGCAAAACCAAATCCGCCAGAGAAAGCGGGGTTACCACCATCTCGATTAGAAACGTTTACTCACCCGTTCATCTTTGTGGGTGTGGATTTTTCAGACCAATGACAGTTGCTATTGGACTATATCAGGAGAAAAGATATTGTGCATTGTTTACTTGTATGACGTCCCGCGCTGTGCATGTTGAGGTTGCACTTAGCTTATCAACTAATTCATTTATAATGGCGCTCAGGAATTTCATATCTATAAGAGGTACGCCAAGAGAGGTGCAATGTGACAACAGGACTAATTTCCATGGATCAAAAAACGAAGTATACAAAGCTTTATCTGAAATCAGTGGTGACGCTATTAAGGAGAAGTTCATGGATATTAAATGGCGTTTCAACCTCTCGAGCGTCTCACACATGGGCTGAGCATGAGAACAACTAGTAAGGTCCGTAAAAAATATACTATTATGTGTTCTACCTACGAGAACACCCTCCGACGCATTATTACGCACATGCTTACTGGAAGTTGTTAATATCGTAAACTCGTGACCACTTACCTATATACCAATTGATCCAGAGTCGCCAGAAGCTATAACACCAAACCATTTTCTACTTGGTTCATCGAGTGGTGTTAAGCCAGCCGGAAAATTTGATGATTGACTAATGGTGCTTCGTAAACAGTGGAAAATTTCCCAGCAAGGAGCAGATCATTTCTGGAAGCGGTGGGTACGGGAATATGCACCCAACTTACCAAAACGCACAAAATGGTATGAAAAGGTAGACCCAATCAAAAAAGGTGATGTTGCTCTGATTCTTGACGAGAACAATCCAAGAAATTCCTGACCGAAGGAATTCCATCGGCAAAGGACGGACAGGTTCGTCAGGCGCACGTGGAAGTTAGAGGGATAACATATACTAGACCAGTTACCAAGATTGCAGTGTTGGATGTAAATTTAAAGGATGTATGATGGTTTGTTTCATCAAACAGCGGGGGACGATGTTGCAAAGATAAATAATAGATAGCATATCTATTATTATCCAAACAGCAAGTGGGGAAAATTATTTATTTCAATCGAGTATTCAACACTAGGTTTTTATGTTTTTATATATATGTTTAGAAGTAAAAAAAAGAAAAAATATGGACATTGTGAAAATAGGAGCCGAACATTAAAGAGCTATTATAATTATAAGTAGTGCTATTATAATTAAATCGAGCAACAGAAAAATACGATAATATGTAGCTCTCTTTTCCTCTCATTTTATTACCATTATTAATTTTATAATAAAATTGAATAAAAAATAAATACGTGAAGCTGACGAATCCGTATTTTAAAAAGGCGCTTCTATAGAAAAATCATTTCAACAAATTCTAGAAATTATCTGGCGATGTCGTAGATAAGGAAAAGTAAAGAAACAAATGAAAGTTTAATGTCGGAAAATTGGAAATGCTTGGCTTGTCTAGACGATGAAGGCAATCCGATCATTAAATGCGACGTATGTGCAAGATGGTATCATATGAGCTGTGTAGGAGTTTCGGATGGAGAAAATATTACACATTGGGCTTGCTCAGCATGACAAGAATCAATTAATAAACGAAAGGCTGCAACCGTTACGCCAACAGTGTCACCGCCACAATCAATTCTACAAGTAAAGCCGGAAATACAAACCGCACCGCAGAAATGTCATACACCGACAGCAAGGAAAAGTTTCATAATATCAAAAGCATCATCCGATATATAAAAATTAACAACCACGGTGTCAACAATAAAACAACGGGAAGTACAGCTTCTAGAATGTCAGGAACTGTACAACGCACAGGTGGAATATATCAAAAATAAATACAAACTATTATTAAAAGGCAACGTGGATATCCCCGAGAAAGTGGACGAATCAGTGAATATGACCAACAAACGTGAATTAATCCAAGATCCCAGTGACAAGGCAATCATGGTGAGGCAACCGTCACACAAAGTAGTGAACAGTGTAGAAATAAGGAAGTACCTACATCAATTTCCAAAGTTCACATGACACAAAGGGAATCAAAAGTTGACTTCGATCAAAATCAATTTACAAGAATGGCAGAACCAACTGCAGATCACATTATGTCACGAAATACTGTGCCTAGAAGATTACCGTTTTTTAATGGAGATGTAAAGGATTGGCCAGTATTTTATCACGCGTTCCAGACATCAACGGAAGAGTTAAAATTGTCCGACTCACAAAATCTAGTTCGGCTTCGAGAGGTACTTAAGGGAGAAGCTTTGGAGCTAGTAGGTGAGGAGTTAATATTTCCGGAATCCATTCCTATAGTAATGCGCACTTTGAAACAGATATACGGGCGTCCCGATGTGATTATCATATGCAGCTTTAGAACGTCTGCGGGTACTACCATCACCTGATATTTCTGACATGTTATCCATTATAAAATATGCTTCGGCCGTAAGAAGTCTTATTACAAAAATCGAGGCATCGAATGCCAATGGCCATATTAATAACCCTGTGATGTTTCACGAGGTACTGTGAAAAATGTCACAGGCATTACAACTGGCATGGACACGATATAGACGACGCCATAACGAAGAATCCAATTTAGCAGCGTTGAAAGATTTCCTGTCATATTTAGCTGATAATGCAGCCAAATTGGCCGTGGTATCGAGATTTAAGGCGGCAGATAAAAAAGGAAGAGTTAATCCAAATAACAGCTCAGGTTTAAATTACCGTCGTCAACCGACAATATTAGTACATACCACCGACGTTGCATACGCACAGAAGCCAACAGAAAACGCCGAAAACGAAAACCAAAACCGATGCTTATCATACAACGATAGCTATCATGAAGTTGATCAATGCAAGCGTTTCAAGGAATTGTCGATTAGAAAACGATGGGATCTTATTGAGGAAAAGAAACTATGTCGCACTTGTTTAAAAGCTCATCAAGGATGGAAATGTCCTAAGTCAAAGAAATGCGGGATAGATGAATGTGAAAGGTGGCATCACAAACTAATGCATAAAAATAAAAATATGCCAAACACTGATGGACAACAAAGCCATTCATCGACCTCCTAACTTACAAACCTGGCACACAGAGTTCGTAAAGAGATATATTTTAGGATTGTGCCAGTAACTCTACATAACGGAGCCAAGTCAATTGATACCTATGCTTTCTTGGATGACGGCTCACCCGGAACACTAGTTGACGATGATGTAGCAGATGAGTTGAGACTCGATGGTCCAGCTAGTGATCTGCACATAAAGTGGACGGGAAATAATTCGAGAATTGAGGAAAATTCGAAATACATAAACATTTCAATTTCTGGAATTGACAAGCAAACATATAAAGTGTGCGGAGTACGTACGGCGAAAGCGCAGAATTTGCCATCGCAAACCTTAATAAAAGAACAAATTTTTGAAATATATCCGTATCTTCGAAACGTACCATTTAAAAACTACGTCGACGTTAAACCAAAGATTCTTATTGGTCTTGACAACTTAAAAGTTCAAGTCATTTCAAGGTGCTTTTTGTAAAATATAAAATATTTCACAAGAATTAATAAAATGAAGCTTATCATTTATATTAACTACAATCAAATATGCATGATCGTCTTTCCGTAACGCATCAGTATGCTAGATCAAAATTAATTTTTTCAAACTAGAAAAAAAAAAAAAAACCGAAGTGTTAACAGTCCTCGTGGTGATCGGTATCACCTAATCTGTTAATTTATTGATTGAGTATTAAATTTTAGAGAATATCTTAATACTCTTGAAAAGCTTCTGATACTCTTGGAAAGTGGACATATTTAATTGTAAATTTAATTATGGGTTTTGTTACCGAGAAAAGTTAAATGCAATGACCGCTCACGAGCTTTGTCAAAAAATCCTTATATGATCAAAACAAGTTCAATGAGCTTGGCAAATAATATTCCAGAAAATAAAAAGGTAAATATTGAATTTGAAGAATAATTAGTTATTTGAATGGATCTTATTCAGAAACGATTACGGCATAGATTATTCTAATGGAGAAAGTTTTGTAAAAACTAAACGATCAATTAACGATGCTATAGTGCTACAGCACGCAATCTTTGACAGAAAAGCAATCACATAAAGTGCAAACACAAAAATAAAGTTTAATGCATAAATATATAGTTTTTCAAATATCTAACATTTTCCTTGATTTACGACCTTTTCCACTTACGACACAAGTTATATTTACCAATAGAATAAAAACGTTTACAAAACGAAAGCCACCCATTATAAAATAAGAATAAAGATTCAGACTCTGCAGTGACAACCGGAGAAGAATTTACCGCTACAAAACACTAAACTAATTATAGTTTATACTTTGACATCACCATAAATGGAATTGAATCAGATCAACAAGTTTTTTTTAGAAATTTAACTATTTTTATGGCTATTTCCTTCCACCTAAAATTTATAAAAAAAAAACTAATATTAGTTTATTGAACCTATCAATTTCCTCAATACGCGCGTCGTCTTCTACTGATGAATAGATCTGTAATTATATCGTATTGATGAATATTTTTAATTTTTATATTTCCGGGCGTTGACAAACCGACCAACAAAACTCATCACCATAGGGCGCCTAATCTAGCACAATCAATACAATTTCATAAGATTATAGATAACTAATATGTTGTTAGAAGGGTTTTACTCCTTTAGATCAATACAAAAAAAAAATTAATTAATTCGTACAATTAATTATATTGATCATACGTTAAATAAACTCATTATAAAATGATCAAGCTCAAGAAAATAAATTTTCGACAAGAGAAAATTTTTTTATTTTAATTAAATTTAAAATTTGATGGGAAAATTTATTTAGAATAGTTCTTCCTCTAACAACAAGTGAAGTGCATATATATATGATCATTAATAATTAACCGTAATTCACATATTGTTTTTAAAATAAAATTTCTTTCTTAAATCGATATTGATTAGATATATTAGAGAGATGCAAGAAGAATGCTTTTATGTTGCATCTAATGAATACAAAACAATGATAGTACATCGATATATGAACAGTTGGCTTATTGTTGTTTTTTTTTTTGGGGGGTATTATAGGTAAAGAAGGTCTAAAATTTGTATATTGTTGTTGGATTTTATCCAATATATTTAAACTACTATATGATATGTTATTGACCTCGCGCATACCCCATTAGATTAAAGATATTACTAACCTCAAAATAGAGAAAAATTAGACAAAAAAAAAATAAATTTATATATTTTATACATATAATTAAAAAGACTTAAAAAATCAATAATAAATTAAAAATTTCTAATACCTATTTTGTAGATACATATACAGTCGCGGTATAAAGTAGTTTTAAAAAACTTGTTTTATCTTAAAATTTATTTTAGTTTCTTAGCTTAAGAAGACAAAATTCAGCAAATAATCGGTGCTATAGAAGCTACTTGACAAGTATGTGACACGATGCAATAAAATGTACTTAAAAATTTGTTTAACCACTGTACCCAAAAAAACTATTTAATTCACAACAAATATATTATAAATTGAAACAAAACGCATCGTTCCATCTCTTACTTCCTTAATAAAAATAAATTAAAACTATACACAAAATCTTATTATAAAAACCCAACAAATCTATAATACTTAAGTATATATATAAAAAATGACACATAATTATTGTGTATTGAATAAAAACTAAAAAAAAAAAAAAAACTATTTTTTATTATATTTTTTTTTTCAATCAAAATTTATTACCATTTTTTTCTAAGTTTCTAATGTTTTATTATTATTATTAGTATTATTGGAAATTGATCATGATGATGATTGGCCATGTGGTTACAACAGTGTTTAGATTATAAAATACAACATAGCGATCAATAATGTTGTGTAGGTCGATAGTTTTTGGTATACGTATATCATTTTGACGTTATATGGGTATTATTGTATTGATGAACCACTATCAATAGCGTGGTTATATGGTCGTAATATACAAAAACAAGTTTTTGGTGTATAGCTTTAATTACTTAACATTATAATTTTTTTGCTTTTTTGCATTTTAATACGTTCGATAATATGTAAGGCTTAGAATATATTTACCATATTCGATGACCAGCGACAGGTTGAAACATAAACATTAAGATTATATTATATAAAATTATACGCATTTTAATATTTTATTAAAACTTGATCTTAACCGACACAACTATTTTAATATTTTTGAATTACAAATTAAAGCAGTGATGATATAGCTAAATATGTACTTGGTTCATCGAAGATACTATGAAATGTAAATATGGTATATGGTTTTTCACAAGTAGTTGACGCTACTAAAAGTGCTCCCCTTGTCACGCGGCGCGTTTTGAAAGAATCTTTAACACCTCGGGATGTTTACTCTTATTAAAAAGCTAATAAACGTTTTTCTTTTTCCACCAAAGATTTACTAAGTTCTAAATTTTAGAGCACTTTCTGAAAACAAAATTTGAAAGTATTTTTAAAATTTGAAAATTTAGCAAACTTAAATTAAAGTTAAGTGTTTCATAATTTTCCCAGAAATTGAATTGCCCAAAATTAAAGGTTTGTATCATGGTTATTACCTTCCAAAAATATTTAAAAGTACTTTTCCGATTTTTATTTCCAAATTAAAATTCCTAATTTTAAAGAGAAATAAAACCTTGAAAATGAGACAAATTTTCTTTTACTTGTTTTTAGGAAAGTCACCTAAAAAAAAAATCTCCAAGTCGTAGACTGTAATAAATTAAATTTATTTTCACTTGAAAATTATAAATAACTAATCCATAATATAATAACATAATAATATAATAACATAATTTCTATAGGCCGTATGCTGTAATAAATTGTATTAGGTTTTTACTTGAAACAATAAAAATTATAATATAATATAAATAACCGTTTTATGACAAATACGTCATATAATCGCCAAAATCTAATTTATATACTTTATTTGACACAAAACTTTAAAATTAGATTTTAAAAAATTGATTAACAATACAAATCAATTGAATTAACCGTTTTATGACCAATACGTTCAATTAGAAAAATGTTTTGATTTCTGTTCTAAAACTGATATTCAAATTATCAGTTAAATAAACTGATAAACTGATATTAATATTTTAACTAATTTTTAGAACTATAATCACAGTTCGAATCACAGTTTCAACTATTTTCAAGCTGAAATATTAAACATTAATAAAATAAACTAATGCTGGATTGGATAAAGATTTTAAATTTGACCAAGGTCATAGAATATTTGTCAAAAATAATAAATCGTTCTGTTAAAGATGTCAATCTAAAAATAAAGTAAACCAACAGAATGCGTGGCAATCGCTAAAATGGAAAAATTTAATGATTAATCTGGCAACCCGATTTTTTTTGGAAGGAGTCAGCAAAAAATAATAAAATTCATTCTATTGTTTTGGGATTGGAAAACTGGTTAAAATTTAATGCGAAAATAGCATGGTCCTTCGGATAGTTTCGGCAAAGTTTATTTTATCTGACAAGAAAAGCGATATAAGTGATTCGTAAAATAAATAAAATAATAGAAAGTGTTTAAAAAACTATAATTTTGAGACAGTTAACTATATATAAATTTAGTGAATTTTATAGCTATCGTTTGCTATATATAAACAGTTAAGTTTGAGTGGGATTAAGAAATAATTCGCAATGGCTACAATTAAGCAAAGAGAGGCTTATATACGTTGTGTAATCTGACGAAAGAATCTATTGTACACATCAAAGCGAAAAGAAAGCTCCAAAGTGAAGAATGGACAAAATATTTCAAGGGCAAATTGATGCAAGTGGAACGGGAATTAGTCAAAGAACAACAAGTGATCTGGACATTAGTTTGCATGACCTAATAGCAATTCAATGATCTTTTTTGGATGAGGTAAGCAGTTTTAATAAAAGAAGTGATAGTGATGTTTGTTTACTTCGTGTAAACATTCCCTTTTTTTCCTGGGATTTATTCTGAGTTTGCGTTATTTCGCTATTTATTTTTAGCATCGATAAACAGTAATCCTAAGATGTCTAAAGTACATAAATTGCAACCCGTTACATATCTGAAAGATTTGCTAAAAAGTGAAGCAGCTGCTTTAGTTCGCCATATTGCCATTACCCATGCAAATTATGACGAAGCTTGAGAGATGATCATTAATCGTTACGACAAAAAGAAGCACGTGGTCTCAATGCTTCTTAAGCAGTTCATGGAACAGCCAACGATTAATCAGTGTTCCGCTAAATCTCTGCATCAAATGAGAGATGTGTCGAATGAAGTACTACGAGGAATGAAAGTTTTAGGTTAAAACGCTGAGTTAATTAAAACTTGGACTCAACAGAGCTATGGGATCGAATTCCTACCAATCAAGCAATTTTTTGTGGTCAAAATGTGGCCAAGGTCATTATCTCCGAAACTGTGATGAGTTTCTACAATTATCAGTGCATAAAATAAGAGGTTTTGTAGCCGATCATAAATTACATTTTTTGCTACACCAGGATACAAAACAGACAAAATCGAAAATTTGAGAGATGAAGAGACCAAGCAATTCGAGATCCAGCGAATAAAATATCGAATAAAAAAAAATATCGGGTTCTTGATTCATCGAATCATGACAAAAGTTGTCGAGTATTACTGGATTTTGGGGCCCAGGCTTCGTTAATTTCCGAATCGTGTGCACAACGACTTACGTTACCACGCAAACATGCGAAGATTCTGATAAATGGACTCACGCCTCGCAATAAAATGACTAGAGGTAAATTGTCAATCCAAGCCGTATCGCTTTACCCAAAGTCCGAAATGATAAAATTAGACGTGTTAATTTTAAATCAGCTAACAAATTGCTTACCTTCCCGAGAAATAAATACAACAAACATCATGAAAATTAAAGACTTACAGTTGGCAGATCTACATTGAAAAACCAGTAGCAGAGGATATAAGGATATACTTTGAAAAACTCTCTAATCGTAGCAAAGAAAAGATTTTCCAATTTAGAACAAAGATTAACCGTGATCCTACATTCAAGTGAATATGTTAAGACCACATGCGATAAATTCCAAGAAAATATCAAGACATCCCAGAGGATAAATGACAAGTCATAGACGTTAAAAATGACCTAGTGTTTCATCGAATTCTGTGGCGTGAGAACTCGAGCGAACCATTGAGACATTATAGGCCGCCACGGTAACATTCGGCATGGCTAAATCAGCAATACTTTCCTGTTCGTTCCTTACAGCAAATTGCCTTTGATTTTGAATAAGAACATCCTGTCATTGTGAAAGAAATGTTGACAAAATTCTACATAGACGACCATCTATCCGGGGCGAATACGGTAAAAGAAGTAAGAGGTCTAAATGATAAATTAAATATGTTACTAGATCGAAAGGGGTTTAGCTTGCGAAAATCGCCGTCAAATGCTTTTGAACTATAAGATCACCCTATTAACAAAGAAGATACATGGATGTCTATTGAAGAAGCTAGCTTGGCTATAAATATATTAGGTCTACAATATAACTCAGAAGACGATTATCTTTCAGGGTTCAATTACCAGTAAAAGAAAGGCCTACAAAGCGAACACTAGTATCCCATGCTTCCAAAATCTTCGAACCACAAACAGGAATTAGCCAGACATGACAAATTATCAAAACTAACTCCATTCGTAGATGCGAATGGCTTATTGCGTGTCGGCGATATACTAATCAATGCAAACTACCCTTATGATTTCATCCAGACCCATCACACACATCCCATCTAATCTGCCAAAATTATTGAATCGTGATCGGACGAGCGACTGTGAGGGATGAATTGAGAAAATGTATCTAACGTTTCAAAAGCAAAGCTACTACATCAAAGCAACTGATGAGCAATTTACCTCCGGTTCGGATCACCCCAGCGAGGCCCTTTGTGAACTGCAGTATCGATTACGCTGTACCGATCAGCTTAGTCAGCAAAAAGGGACGTGGAGTCAAAATTATCAAAAGTTATATTGCCGTCTTAATATGTATGGTAGTTTTCATATGCATAATGATATCTTCTACAAGATCTTTCAGAGCATATTTTTACAATTGGCACTGTGTTTAAGCCAACACCTTAACAATCACTATACATCCGGTGACGTATATAAATTGTATTTTTTGTAAATAGAAATGGTATTTTTCGGATCCCAAAACTAATAACTCTAGTCACAATTTGTTGTGATGGACAAAGCACGCAGCAACCCGAGAAAAAAAAATAACAAGAGGTGTAACCAATGCTAGTCATTGGGCCCTGGATATTTAAGATTTAACGCCTCATAATTTTACAAATTTAATGGAACTTTTTGCATAAAATGGATCCGCCTGCATCTAAATGTATGCAGACGGATCCATTTTCATTTTTTACATGAAAATGCCGAGCAAAATTTAAATCATAAAAAAACAAAATCCATATTTATGCGATATTTGAAAAATCGCGACTCAATACGCATGATGTGTTGACTTTTGCTTTTCTTACGTTAATCTTATAAGAGAAAGAGTTACTGAAATAAAAAATCTTGAACTTACCATTTGAAGTATAAATCTAATAAATCGCCGCATATAAATCTGAAAATCCAATGGGGCCTCTCGAATCTGTTGTTTTGATCTTTAACTTTTGATCAAATCAGAAGCTTATTGAATTTAAGTCTGGCGAGTATGGAGACTACTGCTGGAAGTTGTGTTTGCTGCTGCTGGAAGGTTCCTCTAGTTTTATTGGATGCTATACTGTTCGAATGCCTAAATGATCAACGCATCATTTGAAACCTTATGTTAGTACAATTGTTGGTTAAAACGAATAGCAACTCATTCTAATAATTGCAATTTCTAGTAATTTGGCCAATAAGACAAGATTATTGTAGATTTTCGGTTATGAGTAAGGCGTACAGCATATAAAAAAATACCATTGATTTTCTGGAGTCTATACAAAAGGAAAGAACCAAAAATCTAAATTTGGTTACAGTATTGAAAGAGATTACCTCAGGCCGTAAAGCTGTCAGATGAAAAGTGACTTCTACATATTTGAATAAATCTTTTTTAAAGAGTTTTAAATTACTTTTATAATAGGGCGTGAGGAATTCCACATTTTCCTGTGATAAATTTCAATATTTCAAACCCACAGGACATAATACAATAACTCATAGAGGAATCTAATTCTCTTACCCATTAATTTACGGTAGTGAAAAATGCCATTATTTGACTATACAGTATATGGAAACTAGTTGGTAAACAGAATTAAATTTTGAAAAGTGTAAACTAAATCCAGGTAATATCGATTTCCGAAACAAACTCATTACTTTAAATAAGAAGATGTTGTCAGATATAAACTCTAAAATACTTAATAATGTAACTCAGAAAGATTTGTGCAAAAATATTAATATCTTTTTACATTATAGTAACTTTAAAATTAAAATTAAAAGTATTTTGCCAGTTTAACGGTTATTTCATTTGGTTTTCGTGTTAAATGATTTTTTTAATCTCTAATTCATATAAATTTTAGATTTTTGCGTGTATTTTTGCCGTATTTTGAGAGTGTTGGTGGGAATTTTCTGCTAATGTTAGCAGAGTTTCAAATCAAACTAGCCGCAGTGAAACATTTTACGGCAATTAGGATGAAATTGAATACAAACCCATTGAGAAATATTGATATTCAATGGAACGTTCAAGCTAAATCTCCATTGGAATAAAGTCACTAGCATAGAACAACGATCGAACCAAGCTGAAGAAACCGACATTAAGAATACCGTGGGTGTACTCGAAACCCTTGAGTATGTAATGATACATAGGAGAAAATTGAGGAACCCCGTCAATTTAAGTTACACATGTACCAACCAAACACAGCAGAGCTGAAACGCATTTACCTATTTTCACATTTACGAATTTTGATATAGCGTCTCAAGTAAAGACGATGGCAAGGAATTATCGAAGAAAATATGCAGAATATATACTCAAAGCTGCTCAAAGCCAGTGTGTAAGGAAGGTCACTGGTACAATATTATCAACATACTATTTATAAGGGATACAAGAGCTTCTGGTTAAATCTTAACATGAAGCACAGTTAAAGAGATAATAAAAATATTTCGAAGAATACGTCATTCAACTAGTAACAACCATCCACCAACGGAACGGGAAGCTCAAGATGTCATAGAGAAACTAAATTACAATAAAGCTGATGAAACAGACAACATAACCGCCGAAATATTCAAAGGCAGTACATCTACAATTATCAGCGCATTAAAACCATTAATACAAGAGGCTTAAAAGGTTCCTCTAGTTTTGCAATTTGTTGGCGTTTAGTTTCGATATGTTTTTTCCAAGTGAGCCTTCTATCTTTGGATTTTGAAGTTTGGCTAGAATTGCTGTTTCATCCGCAAATGTTGAATCTTTTACGTAATTTATTGTTGGTAGGTCTACCATTATAGATCAAATATATTATTGAACCTAACACACTGCCTTGTAGAACATCTGCATGAATTTCGTATAAATTGGTGGATGCGCTATTCTATTTCACCAAACATTTTTTCATTCAGCAAATAATCTTTAATCATTTTATAAAACCATGCAGGTAACAGTGTTTTAATTTTTTATGTAAGGCCTTCATGCCATACTTTATCGAAAGCCTGTGCTGTGTCTAAAAACGCTACAGAGCAATACTTATTTTGTTCTAGGGCGTTTTTATTTTGCGATACATAGACCTAATATTATAGATATTATAGGTTCTAGCTCAAATTTAAACTATGGTTGAGGTTTCCTCTCACGGTTGATAATGTTAATTACATTTTTCATCTTGAAGTTCAACCTTGTCAGCTCTTTGCTGATTTCTTCAGGTTGCACAGTGGATTCGATTCCTTTTATCATGACTGTGATTCCTTTCGCGGTCTTCAAATAATATGTGTAAAAGCTTATCTTATTTTGTTCTAATGCGGCTACAATTTTTCTGTATCCGTCGATGTTTTGGAGGAGGTTTCTCTTTAGGCTCTTCCTCCTCGTCTTTGCCACCTTCCACGTGCCAACTTTAAATCGGTTTTCAGATGTTATATCAAACGGATTGAGTTTTCACTTTTCAGCACTGGATCAGCCCCCTGTGGATTTTTCTTTTGGTCAGCACTATAATATTACGTTTAATCCCGGTTTGTACTGTATGCGATACATTTTCATTTTCCACTATTTCACTGTCTTGCACAATTTAATTTGTTTCGTTACTTGATGAGCTAACACTTTTTGT
Source organism: Tipula confusa (assembly GCA_963556175.1). NCBI lineage: Eukaryota > Metazoa > Arthropoda > Insecta > Diptera > Tipulidae > Tipula > Tipula confusa. The sequence continues at coordinate 84,671,382 of OY744475.1, forward strand.
CTTAAATTCTGGTATTTCTAACAAATTTGTCGACATTGCATTGTTTTTACGACCAGAAGTCGTTGCCCTTCTTGGGCTGTACACATTAGCTTTCACTTTATTTTGATCATTTAAATTTTGTATTGACCGTGATCGTTGGTCGAGTAGAATCTTTTTTGGAGAAGCGCCATTCAATGGATTAATAGGTAAACTCAATAATCTGGATTAAATAATCAAGTTTACCAATATTCATTTAACTTCCTCATTTTAACTTCAGGGTGATATTGTTCTAAAAAAAATTTTTATTTTTTTAAAAAGCACACTTTTATTTATGCATAGAAAGTGCACCAAATAATTTTTTTCTTTGCACCTAGAATATGATCCAAATTTTTTACGACTAAAAATAAAAGCGTGGTGGGCCTACATAATTCATTATCTGGTACGCGGATGAGTTTGTATAAGAAGTTCCTAGTATATGAGTTTATTTTCGGTAGTGAAATGAATTATGTAAGTGCACCACGCTTTTATTTTTAGTAGAAAAAAATTGGGATCATATTCTAGGTGCAAAGAAAAAATTATTTTTTACTTTTTGGTGCACTTTCTACGCATAAATAAAAGTGTGCTTTTTAAAAAAAAGTTTTTTTATTAAATATTTGTATTTTCTACTTTTTAGTCTTGTCAAATATGTATTTATATCGATTTTCCGACTATGGATGGATCAAGTTAATTTTTGGTTGCATGCAGTCCTATGGTCCCATCACAGATGTTTGCACAAGAATTTCCGCAACTTGTGACACCTGAACAGCTGATTCTTCGATCGTAATTTCGTCGTTCTCGCTTGGAATGACTATACTATCATTGAGTTGGACATTTGTGTAGTCAAGCGTGTATTGTTTATTACTTGAACCAGTGGCTCGCTTGCATATCCGCACGAGCTCTGTGAGATTTTCACATTCTATGAAAATGACTTTGCCATCTCCAGCAGATGCTCCTCTTTTACCATAAGAGTGTGAGCCTGTGAAGTAGTACCTATCATTGTAATACATGACTCCTAATGATAGTGACTCAGCTATCAACACTCCTGCTCTATGGCTCTTAAACAATGACTCAAGAGAAGCTTTAAGTGTTTTACTGATCGTGCTGACATTGAATTTATCATGCAAACTACCGTAGAATGGTAATGCTTGAGCATAAGCAATACTGAAATAGTTGCTGTAATTTTCAAAACCTTCCTTGATGACATCAAAATCACGTACTCCCAGATGTCCGTTCTCTTCCAAGTCTCTAGCCACTTTGCTTCTTACTGTTCTGTACATATTGTCACCCGCGAGCATATTAAGATTCAGTGTTAGCGAATTCCATTAATTAGGTGGTAGAATCACAGCTCTTACAATATTCGCTAACACCATGGCTGCACATTGAACACCAGGATAACCTGTCTTGAATATCGATGAAGCCTGATGCCATGAAGCTCGCACGATTTTTGATAACCTTTCGATCTCTTTATATGCACTGGTATCTAGATTCTCAGTTGTCTCCAGTTCTACTTGCTGCACACGAACTATGTCTTCCTGGTTTATTTGCGCATTATGGTCAATAGTTACATCGCTATACAGTGGATTGTTATCGATTAACCACCGTAATGCATCATAAATTCTTGGCCGAGATACCGTATATTCTCGCGTTATGTCAAGGTTTTCTAGATGCGTTGTGACTACCATCATCTGTAAATTGCTTGTTGATCTCGGTAGCAGGTTCGAGCTTATCGGTGACTTCGAAGATGTCCTGAGCAAAAAGCACAAAAAGCACGCCTGTCCACGAAATCCGTGCTGTCCAAAGCGACCTGGTAGTTGAATGATCTTCACATATGAAAGTAACCTTGGCAGTAGTCGTTGTTCGGCTTGATTCAACTGAAGGATCACATCAGGAATATTGCTGGGATTTAAGTTATTTCAGTATGCCTTCGATGGCTACGTAGTTTTTTTTGCTGGTTACATGGGTCTTGCATTTGTGACATACTCCATAGCTTGTGCAAATATTCCATAGCTTGTGCACTTGGATTACAGAACACTATTTGATTTGAATAGCATCTTTTGGTACATACTTCACACATCTAATGGCAAAAGGTGTTGATTGCTGCTTTGTATATTTCCATATTAAATCGCATACGCTCTCGCAATTGTGAGAGATTGTGTCTGACCTGTGCTATTCGTGCTTGATGTTGTTTAGGTGTCTCTCCAGCTCTTTCTTCCCTTAGACTTTTTAGTCACTGTTCATGTTGCTCGGGTGTCTCTGCAGCTCTCGCATTTCGTATACTTCAGTCTTTATTCATGTTAGTCGGGTGCCTCTCCAGCTCTTATTTTTGAGTTGTGTACTCGGAGTGAATTTAGTCGTATTTGTCGATGCTCAAGTGTCTCTGAAGTTCTATCTTCTCTCAATACTTGTACTCTATGTTAATGCCGAACAGGTGTTTCAGCAGCTCTAGCTTACAAATGACGTTTACGATCAATCTCTAATTGTGCTGTTCGTTGTTCAGCCGATTTCTTTTGTCTTTGTTTTCTTTGCTTGTATAATCTAGCACACTTAGATACGTCATCTTCCATAGCACGATTTTCCTTGTACTTTTGTCTAGTTTTTTCCAGTCGTCTGTTCCGTTGTGTAGCAGTTTCTTTCGTCGTTGTTTTCTTGGTTGGTTTTAAAGGTTTTGGAGAATACATGTTTTGGTCCCACGAGTATGGCGGCAAATAACGATCCATCCTCCCAGGTGCCAAGTGCCCTGAGGTAGTTCGCTAGCGGCATGACATTTTTTTTCGTCCACATTCATACCATTCAGCCCTCATCGCGGAAAACAACATATATTGGATTAGATGGCTGTACGTTAGCGAGGTTGGAAAGTTAGTGATCACTGGTGTTACATTTTACTTTGGCTTCACTTAAGCGGTTATAATTCATATAAAGCAAACCGGCTTATACCGGGACATTTATCAAATGGCAAATTATTAACTTATTAGTTCGTTTCGTTTTCAAATATGGCTCGATCACCTTCGACATATGATTCGGTTCCGCTCGCCGCACTTCGTATTTTACTTTCATCACCTCATATATATTATAAATTTCCGGTTTTCGTTTATTAGTTTGAAAATTTTAAAACTCACTCTTTGACAATGTTATGATAAGGTTGTTTATCTATTTTTTGGATAGTTGCTGGGGTTGATAAATTTGGATTTGTTGCTATGGCCACGATTTTAATGAGCGAATGTTGCTGTTTATTTCTATTTATTCGGTCCATCTAAAAGAAAATATTGTTAATTGTAATTTAATTAAGCATTTTTATGATCTAAAAGTATTAAAAGAGTGCATTGTCATCGGGAATGTATATGTTTGGAAAGTATATGTTTCAGGTCAATTGGACTTGTAGTAGTAGTCGAAAAATTGATTACAAAATTTGACGCAGACAACATACAACAACAAACAGTGTGAGTTAAATAAAAGTGTGTAAAAAATTAAAATTCTAATCTAATCAAAAATCATTTATTAAATCTTTTTAGTAACACTTCTTATAAAACTGAAATATATTATAATTTAAAACATACTCATATACAATGTAGATCTCAAGTCAATATCTGAAAATATCTTATAACTCAGACATACATATATTAAAATGGAATGTCTTTAATTTCTCTAAACCGAAAGCTGTAACAAGTTAATTTTAACACTAAAATCAAACGAAACAACTGTTAAACTGACTAAATATGTCATTGAATTACACGTTAACCTAATTGATATACATTTAAATTCATACAAAACTCTAAAATTTACATAAATTAAATTGAAAAAAAAATGTATTTAACACTTAAATTAAATAAAACAAACGTTAAACTGACAAAATACGTTGTTCAACTCTTTTTTTTGATTGATTGATTGATTGATTTCGAATGTAGTGCCAAGCATTAAGCAGGATATGCCGGAAAGCGCCGGGCCCACAGTACACCCGTTTTTACATTTACTTGGAAGGATATGGAAGGATACTAGTTAAATTATTGAGATCGACCCGGTTACAGACACCTTGGCGGCCAATAGTTAGTAAATTTTTGTGGGTTAGGGAAAGGAAAAGTATGTTAGTTATGACATAATTGGTCCGATTTCCCGGTAGCCAATATTCAAACTACTGTTAGTGTAAGACAACCACATTTTTGTTGTACTGCTCTGCATTCTGCCATCTCTTATCAGCAACTCCAGTATGCCACCAATCTTCTGTAATCTGCAATGGTACCCTGAAAACAGAATCTATTAATTAACTAATTGGTCTTAGCCGTAGGCTGTAATAAATTGAATTAATTTTTAATCTGAAATTACAAATTCATTAATTTTAATATAATAACATAATTATATAATAATATAATTCCTAATATGCTGTAATAAATTGGGTTAGTTTTTGCCTGAAATTTACAATTAATTAATTTTTTTACATTTATAAAATATGAAATTATAAAAATTATAAAATAATATAAATTAGATTTTATCAATTTGATTAAATATTACAAATCAATTGGATTAACCGCTTTACGACCAATACGTCATATAATCACTGAAAATCTAATTTATACATCTTATAAATATAAATATACCTTATAATATAATAAGAAAATAATATAATAATATAGTTATAATAATACAGGTAAAGTATAAACTGCCTCAACAATTTGGTGATGAACCAAATTTAGAAATTTAAAATCCTAAAATGCCTAAAGGAAGGGGGCGTAAAAGAAATAAAATTCCTAAGGAAGGCTACGCTTGTGCAAAGAGACCCTCTGAGTACAGGAAAATCTGTTCTAAGTGAGATAAACAGTAAGTAAGAGATAAAAAATTAATTAAAAAAAAAAAAAAAAAAAAGAATAAAAAAACCGGCTAAACTTTGCTCGTACCTATTTAGCGAAACCTGCTGAGTTCTGGCGGATAATATTATGAAACAACGAATCATTCTTTTCTTTAGATGGAAGCTACGGAAAGAAATATTTTAAATTCGACACCTCAATAAAGAGACTTTCGTAACATAACAATGCCAACTCGGCACAGCGGAGGAGGCGAAGTAATGGTTTGGGGTGTTTTAGCTATAATGACATAGAAGATCTCACAGTGCTGCCGGAAAAAGTTACTTCAAGCACATATTTGGTGGCCCTTAATGAATATGCAGTAGTTTTCGGATGTAAAATGATAAGAACTCCAATCCACAAAAGTAAATTTATAACTAAATTTCCTAAAGATGTGCCCCAAAAAACTTTAGACTGGCCACCACAAATCACTGAACCTAATCCTATAGAGAATCTATGGCATTACATTAAACAAAAATAACAACAACTATAAAAACGCACAATGCAAATGTTTAACGAAAAAAAACTCATTTGTGATGAAATCCTTAACCAAATTGTAGAAAACCTGATCCAATCTATGCAGTATTACCTTGAAGTTGTTAATAACAACGGTGGCAGTGCCTCCTACTGAGTTTACGGGGAAAAGTGAATAAATTTGGATTAGTTTTGTAATTTTTAGTCAACTTTATCATGACATACAAAGAATCACGAACTACAAAGACTCCCAATCCTCCGTCTCACCAAATGAAACATCAACAACTAACCATGACTATACAAAAAAAAAATTGTCCCTGTAGTTGTTCTCTGCTCGATACAAATAATCCCAACCACGACTGTATTTGTGTTACCATATATGATTTTTTTTTTGTTTTTTTTTTTTAACAATAAAATTAACGTTTTTCTACAAATTAAAAAAAAATTAATCAAAAATATTATTAAACATTTTATTTTGCAATTTTATCAATGCATCGACGACGCAACTTGGTAATCACCCGTTAAATGAAGCGCATAAACAAAATAAAATCAAAATAACAAAAACAAAACCCTCAACAAATATAATAACGAAATATAAATTACATGCAAGAAGGTCAGAGAATTAAATAAAATTTTCTCTTCTGATGAGATGTATGTACAATTTTCAACAATACAAATAATATTATCATATACTAATACAATTTATACAGTAAAACAAAAACGGGAGATATGTATATAGATATTTTTAATTTCTATTTATTTTTTCTCCTTCGTTCTCTATCGTTTTCCGTTTTTTCAGAGAAATTTCTATTATAACTATTTATTTAATATAAAAAAAAATCACCAACAGTACTTATGTACCTACACCAATTTACTTAGAAATAAAAATAAAAAATGCACATTAAAAATGATGCACCAATACCTGATCTCTGGGAAAACGACAGAGTTCAAGTTCCAATATAGCACTTCAAAAACACACACGCACAAAGCTACTCAAACCAAAACACAAAAAAAAACACAAAAACCGACACAAGAAAAACAAAAGAAATATAAATAAAAAAAACTAATTTTAAAATTGAGGAGATCGGAAAAAACACGTCTGATCTCTTCAACGATCATCGATCGACCCACATTATAATGTAATATCAATTGTAATGTAATTAATAGCATGTAATAGCCCCTGTGGGTGGGAGCATCCTTCCATACCTCGTATAAGACTTCTAATCAAGCATATTATCCTTAGAATTCCTCACCAGCCCGTGACGACCTGCATCCGTAAAAAAGCTCATTGTTAAAAAATTCGCAAAAAGAAATTTGGATACCAAAAGTGTACCATACTCACGCTTATGATGAAGGACACGCAATTTAGGATTGATACATGAAACGTATTTAGGATTAATGTTTGGTGGCACTATATCAGCCATGAAAGAATATCCCAAGACAAACTGCAGATGAAAACATAACACTAGTTAACAAAATTGACATCCTAAGCATAAAACCTGTATCTTTACAAGAGTTTAAAGTTGAAATCAGCAATAACTTGAGCTCAAAAAAATCAAAAAAGGATTACGAAAGCTACTTCAAGTAATTAGTGCAGGATGCGGACTTAACTATATTCCACACCAATGGAAAGTGGCCGAAGTGATTATGATACCAAAATTAAGCAAGCCACCTAACGACAAAAAATCGTATAGGCCGATTTCTTTGCTTCAAACTATTTCTAATTTATTCGAAAAATTACTGCTTAAGAGACCATAGAACAAAGAGATAATACAACAAATACAGCAAAATATCTAGGTATGATACTTGATGCTAAGCTTAAGTGAAGAGGGCATGTCAAAAAGAAAAAGAGCTTAACATTAAATTTATAAAAATGTACTGGCTTATAGGTAAGAATTCCGAGCTATCATTACATAATAAACTCCTGCTATATAGGCAAAATCTAAATCCAATATTGACCTACGGTATTCAGCTTTGAGGATGCATCAACAAGACCAATGTGAAAATAATACAATCATTCCAAAACAATGACTTAAAGATGGAATACGTCAAAGAAGAAATTAGGAAGCACGCGAGGAAACACATACATCGTCTTTAACATAAAAATGTCGAGATTTGTCGTTGATGGATAAAACCAACTTAGTTCGACGTCTCCTAAGAATAAGACCACTAGAACTAGGGCAGCCAGAACTATAATAAACTAATTTGAAACTAACCGATGGGTTATATCCTCACAAAAATTGAACACCAACTATTAAAGACAAATTACTAATCGATGAATTGTAAATCCGTTGTAATAAAACTATAATAACAAAATTAAAATGAAAGAGTATCGCTTGGAATTCGTTGCTCTCCAAGAAACTCGATGGCCAAAAAATGGAAACCATGTGTCCCAAGTCTATACTTTGCTTCACAGTGGATATGACCTTAATGCTAGTGTTGGCAAAAATCAGACTGACATGGAAAAACATAGGTCCGTATTCCCGACACAGCACGTGGCTAGCACACTTTTCTCTCATAAAAATATCCACTTGGAAACACGGACTCACCCTCGTAATACTTCTCGAAGTCAAATTCACCATGTATTAATTTCTAAATGAAGGTCTCGCTCGAATCATCCAAGATGTGAAATTTCTGATCTCGTTCATGAAATAAAAGTACTGCGAGTTTGCTGGCTCGATCACGTTCTGCGAGCCGATCTTAAGCGGATGATACAGCGATCTCTGAGAGACGAGACGCCAACGATGGCGCCTCGTTGCCTAGAACAATATGAAGAACAAGTTCGGGATCGAATCCGTTCGAGACAGAATGTAGAATCCGTACAGGTCACTAATGGGCTGTAAAAGCCGTTTTATTAGTATTATTATTATTATTATATTATAATGTATTAGGTTAAAATGTTTTGAATAAATATAGTTTGTGTTGAATAAAAATGTACAATTATAGTTGAGCACTCAAAACTATATAGTCCGACAAAATACGTTGTTCAACTCTTGTGTAAAAACAGTACTATACTGTATGGGTATGAGACATGGAAACATACGAAAAAAATCAAACAGAAACTGCAGGTATTCGTAAATAAGTTTCTTCGACGAATATTTAAGTGCTTTTGGCCGAACTCTATGTGTTACATTAGAAAGATAATGTCTTCTATAATTGGCCATAAAAACTAGATTTGTAAAAAGTTCTATTACTTTCTTTAAGTTTAATTTAAGTTCAAACTAAAGTTAGTCTAAAGCTATAGAGTTTAGCATTTTACAACGTAGAAGCATCACATTAATTAACTTTTGGTTTATGATCAAAGCACGATGACCCTCGATTTACATGTGTCTACGACACATCACTTAAAAAGATGCGTGTCGCCTAGTTTTTTGCGTGGAACATAATTGTTTTATTTTATTATTTTAATGTACACAGATAAAAAAAAAGTGGAACATGATATTAATTTATTTAATTTTTAAAGTATTTTGCAAAAAAAAAAAAAAAAAATTCTCATCACCTTTTAATTTTAATGTATATTTGCCTACATAAAAACATCCATTACGTTTAGTAGATAGTAATAAGTTTTTATCACCATATTTGGTACATACATCGCAATACGCCATATACCACAATACCGCCCTTGAAAACATTTAAAATAATTGTGCTAATCGTAACAAGAATATGTATAGTAGAGAAACTTATATAAATATTTTTCTGTCATGCGATTCAAGTATTTTTTTTTTGTTTAATTTTTGGATATAATTAAAATAGTTTTTTTTGGTGGACTTTTTTTTTTTTTTTTTTTTTAGTTTTTATAGCGATGATGTTAATGATTGTGTGTACAGTAATGTTACATGAAACAATAACCACATTTTGTTTTATTATTATTGTATTTTTAGATGTGCTAAAAAAATAATTTTTATGAACACTAATTGATATGTTAAACAATTTTTTTTGTTAGTTGCTGTATTTGTTGTTGTGTTTATTATTTAGTTAAATTAAATTTCCCAAATGTATAATTTTTTTTAAAAAATATGTATATATTATGATGGTACATATATACATGATATTGACGTACTATTCACAATAAAATAAAAGAGATAATCATGAAAAATATTACTATGGTCAATCACACGGTATTATGATTATTATGTTTCGTATCATAAAAAAAATGTACCAAAAGTTTTTTTAGTATCTAATTAAATATAGAATTTTATTTAGCGATGTTTATCGCGGGTAAAAACAAATGATTATCATAATATATGTACACATATACATAGTTATATAATAAAAAGATGATCTGTCAGATTAAAATTTCAGTTTGATTAATAAATTATTAAGTGATGATCATGCGGAAACAACCGTTTTATAATTTACAGTAAATTAATATATCGTTTACCGATTGATCATCTGACATATGTCACATATTATGAATACATAATAAACCAAGATCAAAACATAATTAATTTGTCATCGATCAATTAAACTTTTAAATATATTGACATTAATTTGATTGATCATATTATATTATCAATATAATTAATGATCATTTGAATGATCTGACGAAACGAAACACACCAAATCTATTTCTAATATATTTTTTTTTTTTTAGAATAAACGAAACTAAATTCAAAACAGACGTCTAGATAAAGACAAAATTTGAATATATACAATATGAAGCGTTACGTACGATTCGATTAAAAATAAAAAATCGTGACGATCATCATCGTAATGATTGATCATGGGGATCCAACAAAAATGCATTTTAATCATTTCACTTTAATACGATATATAGATTGTTAACTGTCGTTTGGTGGTGGTTTATATACAGATCATAGTTTAATGATTTAATAAGCATGATGATACGTCAATAACAAGGTTTAGACGAAACATCAACAACAACATAGTAAATACATAATATGTTGAAGGTACACACACAACAGAGATAACTATTTAGAACCTCCCATGAGATTTTTTTTTGTTTTTACATTGCAAGGTTATAATATGGATACAAAATTAAATTTTAATTATAACGCCAAACCTACTTTTAATATAATTAAACTGCTATTCAAATTGTATATAATTTACTTCTGTGTACATTATACTGTAGGTGAATTACGTATCATCCGACTGGCAAATATAAAAAACATACATTGAAAAGGTGTATAAAAAGCTTTACGATATACATCTTAAAAATAAACAATATAGGATATATACAATATACAAAAGGTTTTTATAGGACATTGTTGCCAGTGTTTCGGTACCAAGCTGGCTCTCCGTATTGTTCTAGACAACAACAAAACAACAATTCGTCCTCTACCCCGAGGAGCTTCCTGAATAACATCATGGAATTTGCTTTTGTTATTGCCAAGTTTGAGGCCGCATATCACGCACCGTACTAGTATATAAACCGTACAAATGGATCCAGTAGTTATTTTGCACCATTGCTATTTAGTCCAATTACACAGATATCATCTGTATATGCTACTACCTATATGGATTGATGGTATAAGATCCTGAGGTGTTTCATTTTTGTCGTACACCCAAGGGCCAAGCTAACTGCTAAAAACTCGTGTTAGCTTGTTTTCTAGAGTATTGTGACTGCACTACTGTCATTTTACATAAACGCATATATTTTTCAGGGGAACCGCTCAGAACTTAACATTTTAAAACTGAGTATTTCAAAAAAGTATTTGACAAAACGAGATATGGTACAAAACTGGATATTTCAAAACAGGATATTACGACCTGTGATTTGAACTTAAAATGATTTTTTAGGAAAGTTTTGGAATATGGCCAATTAGCGGGAAACTCAGCGAGTTCTTAACCGATTTTGATGAAATTCGTTATGTAGGATGAAAATGAGATTTAAAAATGATTTTTTGGATAAGTTCTGGAATATGGCCAGTTAGGAAGGAACTCGCCGAGTTCTTAACCAATCATGATGAAATTCGATATGTAGGATGAAAATGGGGTTTTAAAATAATTTGTTGGGAAAGTTCTAGAATAAGGCCAGTAAGGTTCCGTACTTGAATATTTCTAAGGAGAGAAATAGAATTTTCCTTCACTTAATGTTTTTTTTTTCTTTAATTGTATAATTAAATTTGGTCTTAAAACCTTTTTTGGGAAAACCTCTGGAATATGGCCAATAAGGTTTCATACTTGAATAATTTTAAGCAGAGAGATAGAAATTTCCTCCACTTAATAGTTTTTTTAATTTCTGCTTTTTTCATTTTATTAAAATAATCAATGACTTGAAAAAATCATTTTAAAATTCCATCATACATAACGGATTTCATCATAATCGATTAAGAACTCGCCGAGTTCCTTCCTTATTGGCCATATTCCAGAACTTTCCTAAAAAATCATTTTAAAATTCCATTCCCATCCTACATATAGAATTAGATCATAATCGGTTAAGAACTCACCGAGTTCCTTCCTAACTGGCCATATTCCAGAACTTACCCAAAAAAATATTTTAAAATCACATTCCCATCCTACATATAGAATTTTATCATAATCAGTTAAGAACTCACCGAGTTCCTCCCTAACTGGCCATATTCCAGAACTTTCCCAAAAAATCATTTTAAAATTTTATGTTTATTCTACGTATCAAATTTCATCATAATCGGTTAAGAACTCGCCGAGTTCCCTCCTAATTGGCCATATTCCAGAACATTCCTAAACAATTAGTTTAAGTTTAAATAACATGTCGAAATATCCTGTTTTGAAATATCCTGTTTTTTACCATATCTCGTTTTGTACCTTATCTCGTTTTAAAATATCCAGTTTTGAATTATCCTGTTTAGTCAAATCCAGTTGTAAAATATCCAGTTTCGACCGGTACCCATTTTTCAAGTATTCCCAGAAAGTGCAAAGCACACCATAAGCCAATCCGAAGATTGAGACATATGCTTGATGAAAATTCAAGAATAATAGGTGGATGTCACGAGTTGTCTCGCAATATTTTCAAAAATCATTCTCAGCCAAGAAACTTGATCAGTGAACGACTGATTTGGACGAATTCCTCCTTGGTAGGTACCTAAAATTTCCTCCACCAGAGGCGTGATTCTTTACAATATTATGTAGGACAGTAATTTGTATGCTGTGCAAAAGAGAGCTATGCCTCATTGACTAAGGTCGAAAAGATAATTCCACAAAGTATCCTCTGCGAAAATCAAAAGCCCCGTAGTAGTTAATGCAATCAACTCCACGAGAACGATTTCTGTTTATCTTCGCACATCTCCGCAGTCTGTATTTGACAAATTTCATCTACAGTATTTAACACAAGCTGAACAGTATTTAGCACATCTCGAAGGGCACTATACCTAAGTCTAAAGGTATGTTGCAGTCCGGTGACTCCTTTAAAGAAGTTACGGGGACTGAGCTCATTACTGAATCGTTATACTCTTAAAACTCGAAAATATTTAGCTTACACATATATGGTCATCGACTACTTTGAAATCCAAAACAACCTTGTTTACCTTGTGGCCCGTAAATAGAAATCTAACACCAAGATTGATTCTACCGTATAGCCTTATGTCATATGGTCCCACTTTTGGCCATCAAATTTCTTGGATAGCACCGAGTTTTAAACGATACTTTTTAATGGATGATATAGTGCGCATTAAACGTGTCTGGTTTTCTTAACAACTGCAGGTTCCGCGTACCTTTTCTAAAGCACGTATTCCGTTATCGTGAGTGGGAGTCTTGTTAAATTTTTGTTGATTTTATTTAACAATATTTTTTTAAAGATGAAAATTTTGTTTAGCCGCCTCACACGACAAGCAAGCTCTAACCGAGTAAATTTCATCAGATTTGACAATGTGGCCCTATCTTGTTGATACCACATATTGACCACATCAATATCATTCAATTTGGGCAGAAAGAACTGTGTTATCATTTCGCAATATCGAGCTCCAGTAACAGTCAATGCTTGACCAGCCTCATTTTCAAAAGTGTGTGGTCCGGTCCAATGATGCCTTCAGCTCAAAATCCGCACCAAACAGTGACACGATGTGGATGCATTGGTTTTTGGCAATTACATGTGGGTTTTTCGAACTCATATATATATGTATATATATATATATATATATATATATATATATATATATATATATATATATATATATATATATATATATATATATATATATTATTCACCCTTAGTTTTTATATTTTTTATGAGGGTAACTCGTTCGCTTTCAAAAAAAATCCAACCCTCCAGAAAAATTTTTTTTTTTTTGTGTCTGAACCCTGCAATCTTTTCTGGGGCCGAAGCTGTTCCAACTCTTTCGCGGTCAATTTTTAATATCCTACCTTACGCCGTCACCAGCCAAATCGAGGACGCACGAATACAGGTTCGATTTTAAATCCATCTGCATATTGCATTGCTCCAGCCAGCCTGCACTGACATGGACGATAGTTCGGCCCATGGATTCTGCACTTCAACAGGGGTCATAGTTGTGTTCATCGTCATCATTGATCGTAATCAGGTGATGGAAAATCCCTTTTGCAACCCGGCCCCGTTGGGATTCGAACCCGGTACCTCCCGTCCCAAACATCGCAGATTTAACCACTGCGCCAATTGCTCGGTGAAATTTTTTTTATTTTTCCAAACAAAATTTTTCACAATTTTTTTTTTATTTTTAAACCAGCTAACTATAGAATTTAGACTTTCAAATCAATTGAACAAACTTAATTTTGCCGAATGTTTAAATAATATCGAAAATAAAGTACTAACAAAAAAAAATTAATAAAAAATGTAAATTATAAATTTACATTCATGGGGCCATACCACACACCCTGAACGTCTCATGCTCTTAAGCCAAGTAAAAAAATAAAATATTTTAATAAATTAAATTCAATAAGTTAAAATTCTAAAGCTTTTAACGAATATCGGCACTACTAATTTTTCTCAAAATTTTACATTTAACAAATTTAGGTGCAAGTTTAGCCGAAAATTTTGCGAAAGCATTACTTTGTACATAATTTCTGACAAATGCTATCTACCAATTTCTAAACTTCTCTTTTTAAATACTTAAACGGTTGACCTTTGATTCTGCTGAAATAACTCCCTCACCTTTGACTCAACAACAATTTATACAGTCCATATTCTTTGCAATTTGTGATCATGTGCTGTTCAAATATTAGATAAATAAATATATTAGATAAGTAAATATAAATAGGATTTTAATGCAAGTACATTGTGTAATTGCTAAAAAACGGTGGATTTGATCAAGTTCAATTGTTCAATTATTTTAATAAAATTCGATTTCTAGTGTTTTTGATTTTAAAGTAAATATAAATAGGATTTTAATGCAAGTACATTGTGTAATTGCTAAAAACCGGTGGATTTGATCAAGTTCAATTGTTCAATTATTTTAATAAAATTCGATTTCTAGTGTTTTTGATTTTAAAGTAAATATAAATAGGATTTTAATGCAAGTACATTGTGTAATTGCTAAAAACCGGTGGATTTGATCAAGTTCAATTGTTCAATTATTTTAATAAAATTCGATTTCTAGTGTTTTTGATTTTAAAGTAAATATAAATAGGATTTTAATGCAAGTACATTGTGTAATTGCTAAAAAACGGTGGATTTGATCAAGTTAAATTGTTCAATTATTTTAATAAAATTCGATTTCTAGTGTTTTTGATTTTAAAGTAAATATAAATAGGATTTTAATGCAAGTACATTGTGTAATTGCTAAAAACCGGTGGATTTGATCAAGTTCAATTGTTCAATTATTTTAATAAAATTCGATTTCTAGTGTTTTTGATTTTAAAGTAAATATAAATAGGATTTTAATGCAAGTACATTGTGTAATTGCTAAAAACCGGTGGATTTGATCAAGTTCAATTGTTCAATTATTTTAATAAAATTCGATTTCTAGTGTTTTTGATTTTAAAGTAAATATAAATAGGATTTTAATGCAAGTACATTGTGTAATTGCTAAAAAACGGTGGATTTGATCAAGTTCAATTGTTCAATTATTTTAATAAAATTCGATTTCTAGTGTTTTTGATTTTAAAGTAAATATAAATAGGATTTTAATGCAAGTACATTGTGTAATTGCTAAAAAACGGTGGATTTGATCAAGTTCAATTGTTCAATTATTTTAATAAAATTCGATTTCTAGTGTTTTTGATTTTAAAGTAAATATAAATAGGATTTTAATGCAAGTACATTGTGTAATTGCTAAAAACCGGTGGATTTGATCAAGTTCAATTGTTCAATTATTTTAATAAAATTCGATTTCTAGTGTTTTTGATTTTAAAGTAAATATAAATAGGATTTTAATGCAAGTACATTGTGTAATTGCTAAAAAACGGTGGATTTGATCAAGTTAAATTGTTCAATTATTTTAATAAAATTCGATTTCTAGTGTTTTTGATTTTAAAGTAAATATAAATAGGATTTTAATGCAAGTACATTGTGTAATTGCTAAAAACCGGTGGATTTGATCAAGTTCAATTGTTCAATTATTTTAATAAAATTCGATTTCTAGTGTTTTTGATTTTAAAGTAAATATAAATAGGATTTTAATGCAAGTACATTGTGTAATTGCTAAAAACCGGTGGATTTGATCAAGTTCAATTGTTCAATTATTTTAATAAAATTCGATTTCTAGTGTTTTTGATTTTAAAGTAAATATAAATAGGATTTTAATGCAAGTACATTGTGTAATTGCTAAAAAAACGGTGGATTTGATCAAGTTAAATTGTTCAATTATTTTAATAAAATTCGATTTGTTGAATTTTTGGGCAGTTCAACAAATAAATTAGGAAAATGTAGTTTGCAAACATTTTTATATTCTATATACAAATAAATAAAATATATTAAATAGTATTTGTAATTCTTAGGATCTTTTAGTTTTGTTGGAGTGTAGAGTGGTTTTGTCTGTTCGTAATATTTGGGTGGTCTCTTTTAGGGTTTAAATTAAAATTTATATGTTGAAAGAACAATTTTATTTAATAAAATGAAGTTATATAAATTATATCTGTACCAGAAAAGCTTTGAAGATTTTGTGTTAAACCCAAAAAAATATCCGTATGCTCAAATACGTGACGTTGTTGATAGCTATCATCCCGAAGATTATGGATGCTGGCTTCTCCTACAAATTACATATTTTAACGAAGATAAAAGGGCCGTAAAATAATAAGTGACGAATCAAGTATCGCTGCTCCATTTAATTTGCGTACAAATGCCGATGTTATTTAATTAATTTCTATATCTTTATATTTTATATTCTGTATATTCTTATGTTTCAGATTTAAATTTTAGTGTTTATATTGTTATATTATTGTATGTTATATTATTTTATGTTATATTATTTCATATCTTGGCACTGTTATATTATGATTTATATTACCACTATAGCATGGTACTAAATTACCTAATTTTTAGCCTAAATACCTAATTTTTAGCAAAAGCGCAACGGAACGAATTTCAAGGGAAACTAATCAAATTTATTACAGCATATGGATTGCAGAATTATAATTTTTTAATATTATAATTGATTAAATTATAATTTCAGATTGAAATTAATTATATTTCTTACAGCCTATGGCTCAGAGCAATTAGTGCATTAATAGATTTTGTTTTCAGGAAACCTCTGCAGATTACAGATGAATGGTGGCACATTGGGGTTGCTGATAAGAGATGGCAGAATGCAGAGCAGTACAACAAAAATGTGATTGTCTTACACTAACAGTAGTTTGTATATTGGATACCGAGAAATCGGGCCAATTAAGTCATAACTAACATACTTTTCCTTTCCCTAACCCACAAAAATTTACTAACTATTGGCCGCCAAGGTGTCTGTAACCGGGTCGATCTCAATAATTTAACTAGTATCCTTCCATATCCTTCCAAGTATATGTAAAAACGGGTGTACTGTGGGCCCGGCGCTTTCTGGGATATCCTGCTTAATGCTTGGCAGTACATTCAAAATCAATCAATCAATCAATCAATCAATCAATGTGCTGTCCAAATATTAGATATTTCGTTGAACCATGCACAACATTTTGAAGAGCACAAGCAATTTCTGTTATATAATAATCCCAGGTACTGTGATTGTCTTCAAAATATGCTTAAAGCTGAAAGAATAGAACGATTTACGCGTTCTGAAGCATTAGCCTGAGGGCAATAACGTGGAACAAGTGAATGCTTAACACCGAACTTAGACAAAAAAGATTTAAAAATTTTGCAAGTAAATTGTGAACCGTTTTCCGAAACAACGATACAGAAAACGAAAGAAAAATTTCTTTTTCTAAAAATTTAATGTCAGGAGCAAGAGCTTTTCGAAAAAGTTTAAAAAAAATAAAATTAGAATAATGTTCTAAAAGTATAAAAAGGTAAGTATTTCCGAATTTGGATCTAGGGTAAGGACCTAAACAATTTTGGAAATTAAATCTAAATATTCAGTAGAACTATAAGATACTGAATCGAGGTTAATATTAAAGCCAGAATCATTTAGATTAATCTCTTTCATAAAAACTCTTGAAAGTGCATCTAGTACGACATTCTGTGATCTACTACGATGCTGTATATTGTAAAGTGGAATTTTAAAAGTTTCAGACTCCAACGCACCAGCCTGCCAGTGAGCTCTTTTTGGCTCATAACATAAGCCATTTAAGGCTTGCGTGATCAGTAATGATGGTGAAAGGATATCCCTCGATATATCCTCGAAACTTCCTAATACTAAGCACAACGGCGAAACACTCTAGCTCGGTAATGGAGTAATTTTGTTGCGCTTTTCGTTTAACTTCTGAGACATATATGCAATGGGATGTTCCTCACCATCATCACCTTCCTGCAATAACACACCTCCAACACCAGTAGTAATAGCATCGCACTGAATCACGAATGGTTTAGAGAAATTTGCGTGCACCAACACTGGAGCGTTTGAGAGGTACAATATGACATTCTCAAAAACATGCTGGGCTTTCGTGGACCTAATAAATTTCAAGTTCTTTTTGGTGAGATTGGTTAGAGGAGCAACAAGAGACGCGAACGAAGGAATAAAGTGCCGATACCATCCCGCCATTCCTAAGAAACGACGAAGCTTTTTGGGAGTAGTTGGTATTGGATAATCGTGTACGGCTTTAACTTTATCCGGATTTGTTGAAAGGGTTCCGCCCCAAACACATAGCCAAGATAGTTAATACGCTTTAAAAGAAAGTGGCTTTTTTCAAGGTTTACCATTAAACCAGCATCAAACAAATTGTTTGCAATAATTTTCAGTAGCTCGAGATGGTCTTCAAATGTCTTTGAAGCAATGAAAAGGTCATCCAAATAAACGAATACGCGATCATGAAATTCATGTGGAATCACCCGATCCATTAACCGGCTTATTTTTGAGGCGCGAGACAGAGACCAAATGGCTTAACTTTAAATTGATACAAAGGACGACCCGGAATCGTAAACGCTGTCGTATCTCTAGAATCCTGATTCAATGGAATTTGCCAAAATGCATCTTTCAAGTCAATACTCGAGATCCATTTTGTTTCCTCCAATCGAGTGATGAGTCTATCGATTATAGGCAGTGGGTAAGCATCCTTTTTCGTTACTTCGTTTACTAGTCTTGCATTTAAACAAAGTCTTGGTCTAAAGAAAAGACGTGAAAATAATAATCATCCCTATCTAATTCGGAGATACATTTTGGAATTATATTAAATAATTTCCAAAAGTCAATACCCAAATATAAAGGTTGTTTCAGACTCGAAATTAAATAAATTTTCATTAATTTATCTTCACCTTTATAATAAATGGAAGCAGTGAAATAACCAAAAATTTACAAAACTTAGCTCTGTTCAAAAGTTGATTTTTGAATTTGTTTGAAATGACAGGTCGATAGCTTTCAGCATTACCAGTTAATTTAGAATTTGGAATAATAAAATTATTTGTTAGTGAAAAATTTAATTTTGATTTATCTATGGTGATTGCCAATCAAAATGGTTGTTGGTTTTGGTTGTTGTTGGAAACTTTGTTGTTGCTTAGGTGGTAATTGTAAACTATATATATAATTATCGGTTGTTATATGCCGGGTCGCATTTTGCAGGTGTTTGATCCGTCATACCTCTATGCTACTATCTTATAATTTATTGATCGTAAAAATATAAGTTCTGATGAAATGAATAAAAATATTGCATTTGAAATGTGAAAATGGAGTAAGATTTAGATCATCTACCTTATACACTAAATAAATATTATTACTATATAGTTTGATTAAAGTATTAAATTTTAAAAACGATTACAAAATTAAATCTAACTGTGTGTTCGCAACCGCACACACAACAATAATATATATAGTGTGTAACCTTATCTCAAATCTTAATTTTTTTTATTTATTTTTTAATTTTATTCAAAATCAAAATTATTGAACTTTGTGTGAGTATGAATGTGTGTATAATCTAAAACCAAACTAAAAACAAAAACAAAAAAAAACTAACTTAAAACTTTACAACTCAAAACACGCGATTTTACCAGATGACACCAAAAACTAAAACTAAAAAAAAAAACAAAATTAAATTCATTTTTTATTGCAAAAAACTATAAATATACATATAGTCGTATGTAAGACAACATATTATAAAATACCGTTTCACAAATAAATTATTTTTGACGTATATATATATGAAATTTACATAAATTGAAGCTTTTGTAAAAAAATAAAAATAAAAAAATTGAAGCCTAATCAAAATAATAATAATTAAATGTGCTATGGTATATAGAAAACGAAATTTTGAAATGTACGTTGAAAAAGTGTACCTTCATCAAACTATATGATGATTATTTCGCGTGCCAAAAACATTACAAACTATAACGAAACATGGCAATATGTTTTGATTTATTTAAATAAACGTAAAAAAAACTATTACCGGGGTAAGTACTTATAGGCACACACATGTTGGGTATATTAACAATCAAATGAATTTGAAAATAGTTTTTGAACAATTACGTCTAATTCATGGGATTCTTAATTGTGAAATCATACTGGGTGCCTAAAGCGGCTAAATTGACTAACTAATTAAGTAAAATTAAATTTGATGTCACACTGCATCTTAGTAGTAGTTATTTAGGAAATTCGAGAGAAACCAGCAAAAGAAAAACCTTTAAGCTTTTAGTGCCAGGTTTCTCAATATGTAAGAATTTTGACGTGCTTGCATTTGGGCACATTGTCAAGTTATGTAAATATTAAAGGACAAATTTTTGAACATTGCTGTGAGAACTGATATGAAAAAAATGCTAAGAAAGCATTCGACCCGTGCATTGCATGATCACAACTCACGAGAAGAAGATTTATATTTTCTTATTTTAGTTAAAGAGTTTATTGTAAGACGACGCGCCTTTGTATCAATATAAAAAGGACCAGTCAAGCACCCATTCACAAGACATAACCTATTGATTAGACTATAAAACAGGCATCTAAAAGAGCAGCATTAACAAGAATGTGCTAAATACATCTCAACGAGAAGAACCCAACTGCAAGACTAAATATGTAAATGTAGATATAGGGTGCACTGCTCCCTGACAACCCTCTGATAAATGACCCAAAGAGCATAAGAACACATATTTTAGTCGCTAAAAAACCAAGCACGTTTGTTGGCACTATATATCAGCCATGAAAGAGTATCGCTTGGAATTCGTTGCTCATTGGTGTTGGTTTTCTCCTTAGACCCCAGGTGAAAAAGGTTGTTTTAGATTTCAAAGCAGTTGATAATCGTATTGAAGGCTACGTTTACGCTTACGACTAGCCAACCATTTGTGTTCATGCGCCTACTGATGTAAGCACAACGTTAGAATAGTGAATGGTAACTTTAATGCTATGGATCTAGCAAACATCAGACTGACTTATTTGAAAACATAGGTCCATAATTATCGATCTAGCGACCGATAATATGGAAATAATGATAAACTTTGCGGTCGTGCATGACCTCCTTAGTTAGTTAGTTAGTTTTACGTGGCCGCCCAACAAAAGGACGAGGCTTAGACACATATGGTCTGTAGCCTTACCACAGAAATTGCTTCTCCGCACTACCCTACTGTAACCAATTTGAGCTTCTCACGAAATATCTCTAACGCTCAATTTACTGAGATCCGTTAGATCGCACAGGAGGTGAGCTCCTAAAAACTTGAGTCTGTTTTGAGACAAACTAGGACAGGTACATAACAAATGAAGGATTGTTTCCTCCTCTTCTTCGTCATTGCAGCTTCGACAATAATCATGAAAGAAAACACCCAGTCTACTGACATGCTTTCCAATAAGACAGTGTCCACTAATGACACCCACAACCGTGCTAATATTATGCCGTTGCATAGATATTAGCTGATTAGACCTTTTTAAGTCCAAATTAGGCCAAATCTTTCTAGTAATTACACATGAGATGCAATTTGCCCATCTATTGTTTGTAATTTTACTAGCTTCTTCTTTAAGGAGTAATTTGCATGTAGCAAGTGGTTCTTCAATGTCCACCTTGCACGGTAAGATGAGGCAAGTAATACCTTGTCGCGCGAGTTCATCGGCTTTCATATTCCCCGTAATATTGAAATGCCCAGGCAACCATATAAGATGTGTGAATCCGGGCCACTTTCGACGTGATAAACCCTGATTGTAAAATTTTAATAGCAGCCTGACTGTCCGTAAAAATGCTAATATCTCTTACAGATATTTCTTGATTGCTATAAGCTCTGCCTGAAAAATACTGCAATGATCAGGGAGGCGGAAAGAGAGATTTACATTTAGTTCTTCGCAGAAAACCCTTCCGCCGACTTTTCCATCAATTTTCGAGCCATCTGTAAAAAAGTTAATAAAGCCTATTGGTCCATTAAGTTAGAACGCCATGAGCATTCTGCATAACATCTCCGAGGATACAATGATATTTACCGAAAGCACCAATAGCAATATCATCTGCATAAGCCCCCACTTTAAATCCAGTCCCTTCCAGGTTTAGTAGCAGGTCATTTATGACCAAATTCCAAAAAAGAGGGGGATAATACACCACCTTGTGGAGTACTTCTACTTACAAATCTACGGATGGATGCTACACCTAGATTTGCCGTTATGACCCTTCCTTTGAGCATTTGATCAATCCAACTTCTAAGTGTCACATCCACCTCCAAATTTTAAAGTGCTTGCGTGACCATCTCTGGTTTGACATTGTTAAAGGTATCCTCAATATCACAAAAGTTCACCTAAGAGGATTCCTTATATTTGAGAGACTTCTCTATAGGGCATAAGAGGGAATGGAGAGCAGTTTCCACCGATTTTCCTTTACTATATGCATGCTGACACGCTGACAATTTTGCAGGCTCGATTGAGCCTTTGAGGTAAGCCTCGATCTGTTTTTCTAGAATTTTCAAGAAATAAGAAGATAAGCTAATAGGCCTAAGGTCTTTGGGATTTCAATGAGAGCGTTTTTCCACCTTTGGTGTACAAATTACATTTCTTTAGCACGAGGCTACTTTTGAAAATTACCTCAAGCCAGGGAACAGTTAAGTCAGTGGTTTTCTGAATATCGGCAGGAATAATGCCGTCCAGGCCTGCAGACTTGAAAGGCTTGAAGTTGTTTACTACCAAAAAGATAGTTCTTTTATTGACAATTTTCCCCGCGAGGACAGTAGCCTTATTCGCCTTTGGCAAAATAGGAGGAGAATTGGAACAACCAGGAATATGAGTTTTCAGAAGAAGCTCCAAGGATTCCCTACTTGTTGTAGTCCATTGTCCATCCGGTCGTTGGAGATAACTTGGAATGACAGGACAAGTGGATAATATCTTACGTAGCCTAGCTGCCTCAGAGGACACCTGAATTTTATTACAAGAAAGTCTCCATGAATTGCTTTTGGCACTTCTTAGTTCATATTTATACGCTTTAAGGACCTCCTTATAGGAGTACCAGTTCATGTCAGTTTTTGTTCTCTTCGCGATTTTAAAGAGCCGCTTGCATTTTAAGCGCGTTACTGTTAGTTCCCTTTACCACCATGGTGAACAAGATATACCCTTTGGTCTACTAATCGGACATGAACTTGAAATAGCTTCATTAAAAGCATCAGACACCCGGTCTACCATGACCTCCTTGTGGCTAGCACATTCTTTCATCATAAAAATATCCACTGTTTGTAACCCTCGTAAGACGTCCCGAAGTCAAATTGACCATGTGTTAATTTCTAATGGAAGGTCGCGGGTCATCCAAGATGTAAGATCTTTTCGGTTGGCTGCCAAATTTGTAGGCAGTGATCATCAATTAGTCACTGCAAAGCTAAGTTGGCAGTATTTGTATATATACAAGTCAGATATCACAGGAAAATGAAACTTACGTTTTAACTGTGAAGGTCTGATAAACGAAGATGAGAGATGAAGTCTTTGCTAGGAGAACCACCAAGCGAATTTGTAGACGGAAAAAGAGTGAATGATCAAAGGCTGAAGTCTTAAGATTCTAGCAACTCAGCAATGATCATAGTTCTCGTAATTTCTTTAAAGGTTCTCCGGACTGAACCATGCCTTTAGACCTAGGTCTAAATATTGCCATTCGGGACCAGGATGGTAATCTCCATGTTAACATTGATACAGTGCACGTCACTTGGAACGAGCATTTCTCTGATTTACTTAATGTTCAACAAGTGTCAAATGCTCTGTTGATAAGCACAGAATGTGAAGATGTGCATATAGAGGACCTATCTTACGACGAATTCGCAGTGGCCATGCAGAGACTGAAACAAACGCGTTTTCCTAGGCTTGATTATATTAATCCCGAGCTCTTGATATTCAGAGGGGACACTTTGTGGAATTATCTTTTTCACCTTATTCGATTAGTATGATAAAGCGAAATTATGCCTTATTGAGCGGAGTAAATTGTAATTGTACCTCAGAACCAAGGAGGATTTTGTTTGAATTGGTTTAGACAGTGATCAAGTTTTTTCGGTGAAAATACTTCTCTCTAAATATTATGAGACATCTCGTGACTTATATTAGGTGTTTTTGGAATTCCAACAAGCCTATGACTCAATCCATCGCGATGGCTTATATGGTTCGCCTGCAATATCTGAAAATACCAAAAATGTGTGTTTATGTAAAATGCCAGTAATGCAGTCACAATGTTGTGTCAAAGTTGAGACAAGGCTACTAAAAATTTTGGCAATTAGCTCTGTTGGACGGCAAGGAGGTGGTCTGTTTCCGGTACTCATTAATCTTATGTTGAAATTCATCATTCGTAAAAGTGAAATACCTCAGAACAATATCTTATGCCGTCAGCCCAACCAGGTTCTGGCATATGCCGATGATATCTCTGTAATTGAAAGGCAACGGTTTCTGAGAACAACTGGATCAAATTGTACGATTCTCAGCTTCTGTTGGTCTCAAAATCAATGAGTTCAAAACAAAACATATGATCACTGGTTTTAGAAACCAAAACGAAATGGATTATAGTAGTGGTGACATTTGAAGGAGCGATAAGTTTACAATACCTCGAATCCTTCATCACTCATGATAACTGTGTGCGAGGGAATAACAAAGCGCGTTTTGTCACTGGAAAACGTGCTTTGTATGCCTTACACCCGCTGCTTAAGTCAAAATATATTAAAAATGGCAACAAGCTGAAGTTGTACAAGGTGTTGATTAGACCTGTTGTCATGTGTGGATGTGGGAGTCAAATAATCGGAGCAAAATAATTTGTAGTGGTCTTAGATTTATGAATGAGTTCACAAAAGAGAATATCTTGGGCTGAACAAATAAACAAAGCAGCGATTGGTGCAGCCAAATGTCTAGCATTTCTACGACGATGTAAGTTTTACTTTAATCCATCCGAAATACTTACAATATATAAGACCTACATAAGACCCAGGTTGGAGTATAATTCTCATATTTGGGCTGGAGCACCGAAAACTCATTTAACTGCACTCGATCGGGTCCAAAACCGAGCATCTCGAATGATTGAAGACGTAAAATTATTATCTGATCTTGATTCTCTTTCCCATTGGCGTAATGTGGGAGCCTTATGCGTGTTTTACAAGTACTTTCTACTTTCGGAACTTTATGAATTTATGCCTGGTTTGTCAAAGCCCGCACGTAACTTAAGACGCCTGGTACACCGATACAATTTGGAAATTAAATTCGCGAAGACCAATAAATTTAAAAATTCATTTTTTGTTAGGAGTACGCGAATGTGGAATAAACTGAACGACGAGACGTTTCCCTTGGAATACAATTTACAGAGATTCTTACTTAATATCAAAAGTAAACAACTAGAAGACTGAAAACCTTTATTCCTTTTATTCCTCTCTTACCTTTTTCCCTCCTAATCCTTCCTTTTACCTTTTGCAGTAGTGCTGTGTGTTTGTTGCTAAAACTTTCATATCAAGGATATACATACATATATATATATATCCTAAGTGCTCTGAACATTTATAAAAAAAAAAAAAAAAAAAAGATAAGTTGTCTAAAGCAAACTTTACCAAAACAGCTATAAAAACCACAACTGTATTCACGCTTCGATTTGGCTAGTAACGGTGTAAAGTATCACGTTAAATTTGTATCCAAAATTTCAAAGCGAGAAATCGCTTCTCTCAACTGTATTTTGTACAGCCATCATTCGATTAGTCGATTTTTCGTCTATGAGAAGAGCCTGCTTTTCCTTTATAGCATTATCCTGGCGCAGTATGTAAATATTTTTAGATGTATTCCCACATTTTGCGACAAATTTAAGCCTGCTATCATTGAAGCAAAGATCGGTACAGGTGAATGTCTTTATTTTTTTCTTTCTCTCTATGCCCACTTGTTTGTTCTTTCTCTCTATTCCCACATTTTGTGAGGACGTCCCACACTCTGAGAAGTCTCAAAAGCCGGGCAATAAAACAACCCCAAACAAGTGGGCATAGAGAGAAAGAAAAAAATAAAGACATTCAACTGTACCGATCTTTGCTTCAATGATAGCAGGCTTAAATTTGTGTCTTCGCAGAAAACTTATCGAATGCGTTGCTCAAGGCAAACGACCTAACGACCTAACAAAGACAGGTTGTCCGGCTTGAAAAATGCGTTGATTACTGCGGAGTTTAAACCAAGAGCTCCCTTCGCGTGAGCCAATTTGAGATAGTGGGCAATTTGAGGTAGGATGGTGTTAAGGCGGTCAGGCTTAGTGGACACTAGCACCTCATTAGAGTCAAATCTATCAAACAATTTGCGCAACTCATAATCCGAACCATGAAGTGACATATGCTGTCCGAACACGGGATAGTGAGGGGAAAACTGCAAAGTGTCGTGACATGCATTACACAATGCTGCGGCCACTTCCTGCATGTGTTTATCCCAATCACTTTGTTCGTGATCGCCAGCATATGCCCGACAGTAAAGTCCGATTTACCCTCTACGAAGCATTGCTTTGAGGAGAGTAAATCGGAGTATGTACGTGAGAGATACCGTACCTACTTAGCAAGCCTTTAAACTGTGTGGAGATAAACTGTTTTCCGTTATCGGACTTAATCACCGCTGGAACGGAAAACAACAAAAAGATTTCATTCTCCAAGAAGGAGCACAATGAGACAGCCGAGGCTTCTCGCATTGGCTTAATCTGAACGAACTTGGAGTAATGATCTAAGACTATGTAGATTACGTTATTCCCACGTTTGGACCTCGGATACGGACCCAAGAAATCAACGAACAGCTTCTCAAATGGACGTGTGATACCACCGAAGCTCCTATAGCCTGTCTTGTCGTGAAGTTCACAGCTTTGATCATTTTACACTTAGGGCAAGCCACCACGAACTCTTTTACTTGAACCGCCGTACGAGGCCAGTAAAATTGTCGCTACAGTCGTTCAAGCGTTTTGCGACCACTTAAGTGTCCTGAAGTGGGAGGTGAGTGAGCCTGTTTTATGAGATCCCTAGTCATTGGAGAAGGCACAAAAAGTTTGTAGATGGACAGATCGGTCTCAAGGTATCGATCTCCATATGATGGAGCAATAAATAACTTATCATCTTGAACTTTCAAGTTGTGTTCCGAATCCGCCATCAATTTGACTTTCTCCATTCACTCCACATAATTGGCGTCCTGAAAAGATGGAGAGTTCAGGTTGATGTGCAGAATTGGAATTGAGGAAGCCGCAGTCAAGGAAGAGAGGGATAAAGGATCTACTTATTCGACAGAAAAGGAACAACTTCCAGATCGACCGTCGCCAAAGTTAACGTTGTCGCTTTGTGAATTATCACCACAAGGAAGAGATTCTTCAACAAAAGCTCGTGACAAGGCGTCAGGCACGCCGTTTAACGAACCCCTACGAACCTCTATCTGAAAGTTGATCGCTTGCATTTTAAGGCTCCAGCGCGCAAGACATCCTGACAGATCCTTCTGTGACATAAGCCACCGCAAACTAGCATGGTCGGTGTCTATCACAAAATAATACTCCTCTATATAAGACCGGAACTTTTGCACACTGAGCACCGCGGCGTAGCGTTCCAGCTCAGTCATCAAGTAGTTGCGTTGAGCTGCATTAAGCTTATGCGAGATAAACTCAATGCGGCTCAACGCAACTACTCGGTGAAATAAAGAAAAATTGGAAGAACAATTAATCAAACTGAACAGAGGACGCTGTGAAAAAGTTGGTTAAGTGAAGATAAAATCCTATATGATCCTGGAATGTATGAATAAATTATTTAGAACGTGTTGCGATTAAAAGTTATCTTCATGACCCACACATGAACAAAAATAATTTTTAACAAAATAAATTCTATAAAAGGAAACTTAATGCTAAAATGTTATCGATATTTGGCTTACGTCCACTTCAGTATTATTTTTAAGGTGACGTCAGATTGGTGATAGAGAAAAAATTAAGTATTTTAGTAATGCAAACATAAACCCATCAGAATGTTGATTTTAATAAATTGGAGACCTCTGGTGTTACATCCACAAATATTTCCTTACAAATTTTAAAACAATAACAAGTTTACAAGTAAATAGCTTAAACACTAGCATAATACATAACATAACCTTAGTATAAACAACTATTTCCTTAGTACATAATAAAACTATTTATATACAAAAAAAAAAAAAAAAACTAAAACGGACAAAATGCTTATTATTTTAATGATTATTTAAGATGTTATTTCATCTCAGCATACACAGAATATAACTTTTTTTTTTTTAGTGCAACATAAATAATCTATAAAACTCGGTTTATTTTCTTCTTCCTAATTTTTTAAGAAACCCTGAATTTACCTGAAATAGTTTTTTATTATTATTATTATTATTAATCGCAAAATACCGATCCTTTTAAAACTAAAAACTAAAAAAAAATGAACCTTTTTCTCGTACACATACATTTGATTGTAGTTTATATAGCACCTTGTGTTTATAAAGATAATAGTTTTACCTGAAAATGTGATTTTTTGGATAGTAAACGGATTTCTTCTTGTTTTGTGTGCTGGAAATATTTTATTGTTCGGATAATTGAAGTATGTGATGTTATAAAATTGATCGACTTATTCTATTTATAATTTTCTTAAATATTTAGTTGCGTCTCACGATTTTTTTTTGTTTGTGTTGCATGACATGAAATGGATATATATATATATATATATATATATATATATATATATATATGTATATATATATATATATATATATATATATATATATATATATATATATATATATATATATCAGATGACGCGTAAATGCAATCGAGTAAAAACTCCACCACATCATCCATAAAAAAGTAAAGGGCAATAAAAGCCATTTTAATATAATGAATACCATCAGGTATGTTGTCCATTTATTCACATGCTTAACCAGAAACATTTAAGAATATTGGTATACCTTTACGTGTCCAAGGTACCTACACATTTAAATTTAAACTAGAAATAATTTGGCTATTTTAGTTATGCATTTATTTTTAAACCGTAATGAAGAACTCGAAAGAGACTTCCTTGATTTCGTTATGACGAAAAAATCCGGAAAAAGAATAACGATAAACTTGGAAGTTACTGACGAAGACGATTCACCAAGAGAAACAACTTGGCCGTCGAAAAAAGCAGCCCCACAAAGAAAAGAAAAGCAGAATCATCCCTGGAATATATTGGATAAGTAGCACCCAACCAGAGTAATGATAAAATTCAGCATAATGGAAAACAAAAGCAACCAGAAAATATTAAGCAAGTAACCTAGATATCTTTATCAGGTATTGCAGCAACTAAGTGCAATAAAGATCGTAAGCCACCACCTATTATTATAGTTTGTGTCAAAGACTACCCAAATGCTTTAGTGAAAACTATAACGGATAAGGATTATAAGCTAGTAGCACTAATTATTGTATACCTTTAAGGACGAACTCAAATAATTAGATGTGCTTCTTACTGCGCATTTGTTTTTCACGAAAAAATTATTCCGTTACATCCCAGGCCCTGTAATGATGAACTTTTAACTGATAAAATTGCTAAGCTACCTAAATGTTCTTGTGTCATTGATGACACGTTAAATTTTTGTTACTCGTGTTAAAGTGCTGAACGATCTTTTACCGCTAAAATAATAGAGATGGGTAATGTCCGAAATATTTTCAATATAGTTTCAATATGGTTTCCAATAAGGAATTTATTGACTGTTTCCTACTCTCCAACTGGACAACTAACATATCTGATATTTCATTTACAGCTTCAACAGTAAATTTATGTTTTCCTTGTAACACAATTGGTTCTCCCCTTGAGCCTTTTTGAATCCTATATTTCTTTAATTTGTCGTTGAGTCGTATTATTTTCAGGAACAGTTAAAATTGCATCGGTTATGGTACGAGCTTTCGCTTCTAAGAAATTACAGTTTCTAAATTCTACTGAATAACATTTAAGTGAATCCAATAATTGCTTCCGTTTTTGATACAGGTTTTTCATTTTCCGAAATCGCAATTTCATTAAAGGCATTTTCCCCATGGGAATAGTTTTTCTTCAATGCTAAAACTGCATCAGCTCGTGCAGACTATCATGTTTCACTAACCTTTTACAATAATTTTTGGTGTGGTAGGTGAAATTTGAAGCCAAAGATTTAAGACCAACGATGTGTTAACGAGGGAAAAAATGTACAATTTTTGAACAAAATCAAAAAATTACGTTGCGCAAGGCATAGAAAGTGCTCTAGGCGATTTGCGTTTAAATTTTGGCTTGCAAACCATTATATTTCCCTGGTATGTTTGCGGCGTTATCGTAACTTTTTATCTACAAATTTTAATATTTATCTTCAATATCTCCATAATATGTAGGCGACTGGATAGGAGTGAAAAAAAAACGCCCTATTAATTCACTGGAGTGAGGATACGTACCTCAATATTAAAGTCAGCTGAACGAAATGATAAAAACAATTAAACGTGGCTTGTGCGTCATGAGCAAAAGAAACACGTTGTTCATTTTATGTAATAAATAGTTAGTTTTACCAGAACCACCAAAGTGTGCGTCATCACCACTGAGAAGCGTGACTGGAATCATCACCACTGAGAAGCGTGATTGGACCCAAATAAAAAACAAAATAATGGAAGACCAAATTGAATATCACACGTACACGCAATATGATGTTAGGAAATTGGTTTATGTCATGCAAGGAGCACATTCTTCTCTGGTTCCAGAAGATATAGAATTAAATCTTCGAGATAATCACCACATAGACGCCAAGGTCTCGCAGATGACCTTAAAGAAGAAACAAGGGGAAGGAATCACTTATTTCCCAAAGCCGCTGTTCCAAGTAGTTATCGACAAGACAACGCCTGTCGAAAAATTACTAGCTATTCAGCAAATGAGCCATTACAAAGTCACCTGGGAGAAGAAACGTGGTCGAGCCCAGGTGACTCAATGCCAAAATTTCCAGAGATTTGGCAACAAAGCGTTAAATTGCGGTAGAGGTTTTCGTTGCATAAAATGCAAGTAAACCCATGAAAGAGAATATTGCAGGAACGCCACAGAGAACCGGCAACCCGCAGAATGTGTTAACTGCGGTGAACAACATCCAGCAAATTACAGCCAGTGTCACGTGAGAAAAAGAATTTATCCAATATTTCTCCGCCTAAACCAGGTCCTACCCAATTCCCTTCTGGTCTTGGCACTCGAACTTCTATAGTTGGCGGTTTTATACACTAATGCAACGGCTAGCAACCTTCACGGCTCTAGACCACTCACTTCTTCGAATAAAAACAACTTTTCTCGCATACTTCAAGACTGCGAACAGTTATTTGGTTCAAAGAAAGATGCGACCACTTCTACGTTGAGTACGATCGGGTTCCATCATCTAATATCGTTAAAAAACGGTTTGCCTTCATAAAATTTGTTTCCTCACTCTCAGGCCCTTCATGCTAGAACATCTTCTATGAATTTCTCTGAATGTCAATAGTCTAGTTTCACTAGATCGGCGACAACAACTTGAAGAAATGCTTTTTCGTCACAAGCCTCACATAGTTCTCCTATCCGAAACCCACTTTCAAGCTAGATGCAATAAGTACCAAATCTGGAGGCACTGCTATCTTAATCCAAAATGGCATTCCTCACTTCCTAGCCAAAACTTTTGTAACAGCCGAAACTGAGGCCATACTTTTAAATGTTGGTACCTAAAACAAACATCTCACGTTTGTTAAAGAAACAAGTCAAGAATCATGATTTAGAACATCTTTTAGCTCCAGTAACAATATTATCTTGGCAGATGACTTTAATTCACGCCACACCACATGGAGTTGCCAAATAATAACCAGAATGGTAGTTCACTTCTTAATTTTTGCAATAATTCCAATATCCAATTAAATGCTCGTAACAAACACAAGAAACAAAAGTATTTGGCAACTACTCCCAAGCTGACTGGATGAAATTCATGTTCATCGAAACCGCCTAGAAGACTCAGAAATCATTACCGCTACTCAAATTGAGGAAAAAACGGTCAAGTTAACTTACCTAATCAAATTAGCTATCAAGGAAACTAAACCTCTCAGTCAGAGCAAAGGTACCTAAAAATTCCTCCTGAGCTCCAAAACCTCATTAAACTATGTAATCGGATGCGTCGGCTCTATTATAAATACTCAGAGTATATCTTGAAATATGACGTTAATTTTAATTCCAATATGATTTCGTGTTGAAATAGTAGAATGCCTTAAATTCCCGATAATTCTCCGGAAATCTTCAATGAAATTCGAAAATAATGGTAAAAAACAAAATGTGATTACTACAATTGCTAAAGATCCTAGTCCAATCATAGATCCTAAAATAATTGCAGGGGAAATCGCGTCTCACTATGGAAAAGATCATATACAAACGATTCTCTAAAAGATCCCTGTTTCGAACAGTTAGTCAATAACTGTGTCAACAATTTTCTCAATTCTCCTCCTCTTAATCCAACCTTAGTTGAGTTGGTCGATAAAGCAGAAATTGCCAACATTTTTCAGCATCTTAATAAAAGAAAAGCTCCGGGAGACGATAACATAGCCAACTCGGTACTTAGAAATCTTCCAGATAAAGCAATATCACAACTTACCGATATCATTAACGATATCTTAAAGACCAGCTACTTTCTAGATTGTTGGAAACTCGGCAAAGTCATTCCTTTTTCTAAACAAGGAAAGCTCTCTAATAGTATAGAGCATACTCGCCCAATGTCACTCCTAAACGGAATAAGTAAGGTGATTCTACTAGAATCCTATATTCCAGAAGAACAATTCGGATGTCGTGCCCGCCACTCTGCTACTCAAGCAGTGCTGAGGCTAAAAAACTCTATTAAAAACGCCAAGCGATTTGGTCGTTCAACAATCGCAGCTATGTTCCTGGACATAGAAAAAGCTTTCGACACGGTCTGTCATAAAGGCTTAGTCTATAAATTAATTCCATGTGATATTTCTTACTACCTCATTAAAGTAATCGAACCATACTTATCAAATAGAAAATTTTTCATGCAGGAGTTGCATAAGGTTCAATTCTAGGCACACACCATTTTTCATTCTTCTATCATGATATCCCAAAACCCGACAACAAAGAAATCAACTTTCAAATTTATGCCGATGACACGGCTATATTCACATCTTCAATTAGCGCTCGGAAATCTAGTGAAAGATTGTCCAAATATCTAAACAAATAGACTATCATCTCTCTCTCTCACTCTCTCTCTCTTTCTTTCTCTCTCTTTCACACATTAAAAATGTTTGGAGAAAAGCCTTTGCAGTTCGCAACTTAGTTTATAGATTTTTTAACAGCAATAGTCACCTCTCTGCCAAAAACAAATTAAGATTAGGCATATATGAGGCCCATCGTAACCTACGCTATCCCTGCATGGATGGGAGAATTGACTGAGACACAATGGATTAGTCTATCAACCTTGCAATCAACTAGCCTTAGATTCGCGTTTGATGATTGGTCTAAACCACCAACCTACAAATGCACAACTAACAAAGATCTCGAGGAACGCGCTGATATAGAAAGCCTCAAAAACTTCGTTTGTCGACTTTAATCGAAGTTTATTGATAGGATAACCAATTCTGAAGCACAATTCCTTCATGCAATTCCTCATTCATGGGACCTGGCACTCGCGGAGGAATACAAGATATAAATCTCTCATCTAACACATAACCCGATAATAATTCTCTTTTCTTTTAGGAACAAAGGAAAAAGACTTACTCACCCAAGTCTAGAATATATAAATCGATTCGATTATTAGGTTGATATTTTAGTTGTGTTTGATTATAGATAGCGTCTTATCCGAATTAAGCTTGAGTTAAGCGTGGTAAAATAAACTGATGCTCTTATGTTCTAAATTCTATAAGCGAGTACCATACATTTAACTGTATTGATTGATGCCTATATATAGTAAAGTGTTAAAAATCATTTTTTTTTAAACTTTAAACCATTTTTTAAAATATAGCAGTTGTATTCAACTAAAATTGATTTTGTTACTTCGATAATATTACTTACTTTCCTTTTATTGTTAAGAAAACAAAACAAAAAAAAAAAATTGAAAGATCTTACCAACGCCAACCAAAACTTAAATAAAAAAAAAAAAAAAGTATAATTTAATCTTATTTTACAATCAAAACGTCACGTCTTAGAAGATCATTAGAACATATACTCGTATCCACACAAAAGAAAAAATAATGCAATTCCAGGTAAAAAAACGAGAAATTGAAATTGAAATTAACAATACGACCTGCAACAATTTAATATCCCGTGATGATCGCTCGTTTTTTTTTTATTTTTGGATCTTCTATACACACACAAATGTTTTTTAAGGTTCTTCTCATCGCATACTTGCGCGTAACTATATATATATGATGGTAGGTAGGTAAATATAAACTATATAAGATGTTGCACTGTATATGCAATGTGTAATGGTCAAGTTATTTTTAAGGATTAGAAAAACAAAACAAAAAAAAAATTAAGAAAAATAACTTTTATTGTGCGAATGAAATAATGCAGAACAAATTATGGTTAGTCTTCTTAGATTTTTCAAATGCTGTTAAGATTAATTTTTTTTTCATTTTAAACCGAAAGATGTTCAAAAAAAAACATTTATTTTAAAATGACCAACACAAAAATTTTATTACAATGGGATATATGTATTAGGCAAATTATGTATATGCATAATCTCATTACATTTAATTTTTAGGATAAGTACAATCAACTTTGAACTTCATTAGAGAAATTAATTAAATTAATTACAAAGTTAACATATAAACTATATACTATACACATATATAAAGATAATCATTAATCAAAAAGACAAACAAAATAGTAAGAGTCGTAATATTAATACTCTACGGTAATAGCACATTAAAAACAGGGATCACGCGAATAACGTACACTGTCGCGAATTTGATTAAAAAAAAAATTTAACCAGTAAAAAACTGTAAAGAGTTTTATTTGAAAATATTATAAAAGTTGGAAATAAGTTAAAATTATTTGAAATTTATGGTTAATAAGTTTTAAAATTTATGGGCCAACTTACCTTCAACAACTGATTTACATAAGACCTGGAACGAAAAAAAAAATTAATTTTTTGCCTAGCATTATTTTAAATTAAAGATATAATTTTAAAACAACCACATAAGTTGTGGGATTATTTATTTTAATTTTAAAGTTTTGTGTCAAATAAAATGTATATAAATTAGATTTTCCACCATTAAGTGACGTATTTGTCATGAAACGGTTAATTCAATTGATTTGTAATGTTTAATCAATTTTTTAAAATCTAATTTGTATTAATTTTAAAGTTTTGTGTCAAATAAAATGTATATAAATTATATTTTCTGTGCACTTATACTACTGTCATTTTAAATAAACGCACATATTTTTCAGGTATTCACCGACATCGCAACGCAGGCCATAAAAACTAAGCGAAAAAACTTAATTTGTGACTGACTGATTTGGACAAAATACTGCTTGGTAGTCATCTACACTTTCCTTCGCCAGAGGAGTGGTCATATTCAATATTATATAAAATTGGTGCAAAAAAGAAATATGCCGCAAAATTTTTCCCCATTTTGAGAAAGCTTTTATCATAAAAATAGAGCACATTGCAGGACACTTTCCAGTCATCTAGCAAAACTTTGCTTTGGCCTACTAATCGAAAAAGGTCGTAAAGATAGTTCCACAAAATATCCCTTCTGAATATTAAGAGTTCATTGCAATTAGGCAATCAATTCAAGGAGATCGATTTCTTTTTAATTTCATTGCCAGTGTGAATTCATCATAGGATCTCTATGAATATCTCCGCAGTCTGTATTTGAGAACTTTTATCTGCAGTATTTGTCACAATCATGCTGAAAATTAATGTCGCATCATTGTTTACACGAAAGTTTTCATTAAGATCCCGAATGTCAAACATATTCACGTTTCTTTAACGGCTATATTCTGTTGAACGGCAGTAAGACCAAGAAAGCTGACACAAGTCCAGCGCCAACAAACTCAACAGGCAACATATCTTTGATGTCGGAAATGAAAATTATTTCAAAACAGATTCAAAATTTAACGCCTGGAGGCAGCTTAATTTTTAATCCTTTTAATCCTGTAAAAGTCATCATTTTCTTTCAGTTTTGTGTGTGGTCCTTTTAGTTTTACGAGAAAAATTGTTTCTCGGTTTGCCTTAGAATCAGCAATAAGTCGTGAAACTAAATGAAACTGACCGAGCAATTGGCGCAGTGGTTAAAGCTGCGGTGTTTGGGACGGGAGGTACCGGGTTCGAATTCCAACGGAGGAGGGTTGCAAAAGGGATTTTTCATCACCTGATTTCGATCGGTGATGACGATGAACACAACTGTGACCCCCTGTTAGAGTGCAGAATCCATGGGCCGAACCATCGTCCATGTCAGTGCAGGCTGGCTGGAGCAATGCAATGTTAAGATGGATTTAAAATCGAACCTGTATTCGTGCGTCCTCAATTTGGCTGTTGACGGCGTAAAATAGGATGTTAAAAATTAACTGCGAAAGAGTTGGGAGAGCTTCGGCCCAAGACAACTTGCAGAGTTCAGAACCAACAAAAAAAAATAAAAATAAGTGAAACTGGGTTCGAAAATTGACCATTTTTTCGAAGAATTTGGAAGCATAATGGAACGATTTTTTCGACTTTTGGTGGTAAGGGACTTAAATTAAAATATTCTAGACGTCTCGAACTCTTAAGTGGGGAAATATTTGGATACTTAACACAGATTATTTACTCGACCAAACCTCTTCTTAGAGGTATCATTGAGCCAAATCAGACTACTATTACAGATGGAATTTTTGATTTTAAGACCGCTCGAATTTACTAGAGGATGTCTCTTTCTCGGATCATAGACTCCAACTCAAATTAAGTTTTCATGTAGAAAAATGTTCACAGATGTATAACATAAAAGTTTTAAATTATGGATTAGCTGCAAAAAGCGTAAATTTAATGTTATGAAAATTTGACAGATCTCGCCAATGGTCTTCAAAAATTAGTAAACAAATATTGCCATGTAAAAACTACGATTCAGCAAACCGGTTTTAAGTAACCTTGGATGACAATCAAACCATTTAGGGATATTAACTTGAGAGACAAATTTTTTAAACTTAAGTTAAGGTATCCGGATTGTGCTCATTTAAGAGAAAAGTGTATATAGTGCAGTTAAAAGTTCAGTTTCAATCAATATTCGATTATTAAAACGAGATTTAAGAATATTGGAGTTTTTTGAAAATGGCAATTTCTAATAAAAAAACCGAGATCATGCTAGCAAAAAATTAATGGTTAAAATAACATCTTCGTAAAAGATCAACCAACAGATGTTGCCAATGCAATGAATTCGTGTTTCCTACATTACAATAATTTTTATACTTTCTGCAACATCCATAGAATACAAAACGAAAATAAATTTCAGACTCGCTGAATTTTTGAATGTTAACGACCTACCCTTTTTAATATTTACGTTAATGACATTTGCAATCTAAACTTCAGAGGGAAAATTCAACTTTTATGCTAACGATATGGTTCTCTATCCGATTCGATATTCTACTAACCGATAACATTTAAGACGTTTTCAAAGTTTAGATTGCAAATGTCATTAATTTAAATATTAAAAAGGTTAGGTCTTAACATTCAAAAATTCAGCGAAACATTGTCTAATCTATAAAAAACCTTACCACACAAATTTAAAAAACCGATAAAACTATTAAATTAAAGAAGGCAATGGAACCTATTACTCGAGATTTTTTCATAAAAAGACTAATTTTAATTTTAACAAAATTTGGCAAGCATTTAGCAGCCAGACTTAACTGTTACAGTATAGTTTTTGTGCTGTAATACGTAACTTCTTCAGAAACAAATTTTTATAACCAAAATGCTAAATTTTACAATTTTTCGTTGAGTACAAATTTTATAAATTTCTACTATAACTTTCGTAATTTTTTTTATTTACACTCGTTTGTCGTGTCAGGAGTATTCGTTCATCACTCTGTTTTCATATAAATTGTATCCATGAGACTATCGCCTTACTCATGCGACTAATTATTTATCAATAATATTTTGTTTACGGATTCAGCAAGTTAAGCCACCCCAAATAAAAATATATATTAATTACGATCATCTGAAAAGCATCCTTTCCTAGAACGATGTCGAAATCGTCTTTAATAAAAGAGCTGAAAATAATGAAACTGATTTATATGATTATATACTCCCGACGCAAGGTAGCTACCGATAATGGGAAAAATTTATGTTCATTACAATAAAAAACAGCGATGTGAAGAACTAAAGTCGTAAGAGTAGAAGAAAAAGATGGTCTTTGTCATTGCACTTTCAGCAATGATGTTGATCTATCACAGTATGATGAAGAAAACTGAAGACCTAAGAGTACTACTTAACAGTGAACATAATACTTGTGTTTTTTTAAAAGAGATACAACATACATTATGTCCTTTATGATTTTTGAAGTTCCAACAAGCCTGTATGACTCGATCCATCGATTTAATTTTATGGTTTATATTAAGATTCCTAAGAATATACATAAAATATGAGAGCATTTATGGAAATTGAACTCCTGTGTTTGGAAGCACATCCATGCTTTGTAACAGACTTCTAAACGAGCATATTATACCCAAAATTCAACCACAGCCTCGTAAGCTTGTCGTAGGAGGTAACTAAACGAAAGTTGTATCCCTGGGCTAACTATCAGCATCCATAAAATACCACATTGTTAAAAAAATTAATAAGAGGGAATATGGATGCCGCCAAACTTTAACCTGAGAATTTAACGTTAGACCTAAGTTTATTGCCCTTCAGGATCAGGATGAAAATCTCCGTGTTAACATAGAAGCAGCACCTTTGGAAGGATCATTTCTCTGATTTATTAAATGTACAATAAGTAGTGTCAAATGCTGTATTTAAAAGTTGTCAAATACGGACTACGAAAATGTGAATCCTTCGAGGAATTCACACTGGCCATGCAAAATTATTGTCTTACATAATATTGGATAGAATCACTCCTCTGGCGGAGAAAATTGTAGTGACTTCCAAGGAGAATTTCATCCAAATCGGTCAGTTACTGATTAAATTTTTTCGTTGAGGATGTTTCTTTCTAAATATTAGTAAACATTTCGTGACTTACAGCAGGTGTTTTTGGATTTCCATTCATTACTCATTCCATCGGGATAGCTTATGGAATACTTTGTTATGTCTGGAAAACCCTGACAAATATGGACGTTTAAGTAAAATAACAGTAAGCTCAGTCACAATGTTGTGTCAAAGTTGAGAAGAAGCTATCAGGAATTTTTCAATTAGCTCTTGAGTATGGCAAGGATGCTCTGCTCTGAAATGGAAATTTCTATAAAAATATACAGAAAATTTCGAATAGAAATGTATCTAAAGGTGAGAAGTGCAATAATTTTTTCTTTTAAGGGAAAAAAAACTTGCATTTCAAATTCATTTAAAAAAGGTTATTGTATTTTCCACATAACTTTGCTTACAGCAGTTTATGGAGATTATTCCTCCGCCGCCATTGGCATTTTTCTCAGCATCAATACCCTGAAACCGTTTTTAAAAATGTTTAACGCCTCGTCACTCATATGTAAAGCTACAGATATATTCTAGCTGTCGTTAGTTCTGATTCTTTCATTAAATCTGGTTTGTAAGACCATAGATAAATACTAAAGATTTCTCATTTGCGCAATATAAATGAAAAAATCAAACTTCTGATATTTTTTAAGGTGTAAAATAAAAAAATTAATTCAAAAATTACGATTACATCAAATGAGATATCTATTATATTTATCTATAATAAGACTATCGCCATTCTCGTAGTCCAATACTTCCGGCAAATCTTCTTCTTTCATGTTATGAAAACTAATACTGTGAGCAATTTAAGTGATATTTCCTCGATTATCTGCATCCAACTGTATATAGAAATACGAATACAATCAGGCCAGATCGACGGCTTAACTTCCATTAATGATTCAGCAATATTTCTTACAGCTTAATGCTGTGTTTTTTAAAGATTCTTTCTCTGAAATTTCGTTGTTGCTATATTCATTGCTTCAATCTTTAATTTGAACTTCTTTCTAGGTAATTCGAATTGAAATTATTTTTGACAAATCTAGAATTTGACGTTTAAGTCTTTTCGTTTTTGAGTCGAGTTTGTTCGCTAACTCGTTTGGATGAATTGCTAGCCGAGAGTGATTTTTGATGCTGACGTGTCTATTATCTTCTCGTATTGTTGGTATCTTTAGGTCTCTATGAATTAAATCGTTTGTCACGAACCATGATAGATATACAAGCCACACTTTATCTAAAGCTTGTGCTATGTCTATGAAAATTACAGTACAATATAGTTTCTCCTCCAGGGCTTCTTGTATTACTTCAACCCTTTTATGTACCTGTAATATTGTTGAGTTTTCTGGCTTAAATCCAAACTGACGGAATCAGCTTCTTTTCCTGCAATTTAGATCTGAGACGCTTGAGTAAAAATTTTTCAAATAATTTAGACATACATGGAAGTAAGCTAATTGGTCTATATGATTATACGTCTTCCGTTGGATTGCCTGGTTTTGGTGTTAATATTACTTCTGAGACCGTCCATTTCCAGTTCTCAGTATTGCGTTGAATATAAGTTAGAAATCGTATACCAATTTCTGGTAGTTCTTGCAAAAAATTTTCTGTGATTAGATCATATCCTGGTGCCTTTTTGGGATCAATCTCTCTTTGAATAGTGGTTTTACTTGTAAGATTGAAAATTTTTTGATTGTTAGACGCGTCTTTAATGGCGATACCAAATATCTTAAAATGTCACTATATACTCTTCCTTAGTGGTTTCTGATGGATACGGTTGAAATACTCTTTCGAAATGCTCTGCAAATATTTCAGCATTTTTCTCGTTATTTCTAGCCCAGTGACCATCACTTTCACGTATCAGTGGATTTGGCTGCAGTGTTTTTTTCAGCTTCTTTGTTGCTCTCCATAGTGAATAGTCTGAGTTTTATGTTGTTGATAGTTGCAATAAATATTCTTGTATTAACTGATTTTTTCCTCGAATTTTTTTAATTGTTTGGTTACTTTGTTCAGCCTATGTTTACCTTCCAGTAAGCGTTGCCATTCTTGTCTTAATCTTTTTTTTCCTTAATGCGTTTATCCTTTTTGACTGATGTGGATTTCCATGCTGCCTGTTGAATGCATTCATTTAAATGTTCAATTGCATGATCTACTTTATATCTAACTTTAAGTTTTATTTATCTGTCACTTAAAATCTAAAAAGGTTCCAATCAGTTTTTTGGTTGTAATCTATCGCTGGTTTTTGTTTGTTCACTAACTTTGTTCCCAAAGTAATTAACACTGGTGACTGATCCGATGACAGATCCAAACATGGCTTCGCATTTATAAAATTACTAGTGATGTTTGTGTCGCAGAAATCTATGACATCTGGGATCTTTTTTCGATCAGTTGATCAATACGTAGGTTTACTGGTTGACAACGATTAAGGTTACTTTTCCAGATCGATTTTAATAACTCTCGGCCTCACGTTGTCTTCAGTCTTGATCCCACTTGCAGGTGTTTTGCATTGTAGTAACTTCCTGTGATAAATCGATGGTCCAAAGAATTCCGATGTGTCGAGGATTGTGTTGACTCTTCTTGATTTTTTGTATTCACCATTGACTAGTTTTCGTTTGTGAGGTCTGGTTTCGAAGTGTGGCTTACAATTGAATTTTAAGTTTCTGTGTTTATGTTATCCAAGTAACCAACTGATACGATGTGCTGCAGCTTCACCACTATTTTTTCTCTGAGAGTGGGAAATCTGAGTGTTTGTACTTCTTTATATACGATACACCCTCTGCAGTTGGCTGGATCGCTGCCATTACAGAGCACACATTTGACTTTTGTGCGCTCCACTCTTTTTGTGTATATTTATTTGTAAGATTTTCACCTGCATATTTCACACATCTGGGTTTGCGATGACAATATGTTTTGGTATGTCCATATCTTTGACAATTAGTGCATTGCAATACTTCGCCCTTAAAGTGGGGCTTTTTCACTTGTACG
Organism: Tipula confusa; assembly: GCA_963556175.1. Lineage (NCBI taxonomy): Eukaryota > Metazoa > Arthropoda > Insecta > Diptera > Tipulidae > Tipula > Tipula confusa. The sequence continues at coordinate 84,713,659 of OY744475.1, forward strand.
ACTGAATCTAACAATCTTGTTAGTGAATGGATATTTTTATTATTTTCACTCATTTTTAGTACAAATTTAAAGAGTGTCAATGTTTATTTTGTTCCACTTTGCCTGATGTTGGCGAAATTAACAAGTTCATGGGCCAATGCAATTAACTCACTGCTCAACTCATCAATGCTGGTCGATGGATGCAGATTTCGTATAACTGTCTTGTCATTGGACAATTGACAATTGTCTAGCTCCAATTATTTTTAGGTCAAAATTACATAATTTTTACGTCCGATACCTTTAATAAGATAATTAAGTGTCTCACCCAAATATTGGGGGCGCCATTAGCATTCTCACTGGGAGTGGGGATTGCTTTTCATCTTCCGATAAACTACTGAACCTTGATGATTAAGTTACTGGTTGTGGTTACCAGTAATCATTAATCCTAATTTGTTTGCGCATTGCGTTTATGGTTATGGGACTCGTGCCTCTACCCTTTTATTTGTCGAGATCCATTCTTCGTTATCTATCGGCATAACCGTAGCGGCGTCCAGCATAGGTACAATTTGAATAGTTGGATTTTGAGACGGTTCCGATTGGGATAGTAGTTCAGGTGCCAATGTAACTAATTTCTTAGACAAAACTAATTGGTTAAGTTGTTGAGTTGGTTGGTATGTCGATGAAGACAAAGATTTTTTGATGGTAAAAAAATAAAACAAAAAAAGTTTTCTCAGAATGTACGCAAAACGATAAAAAAAACGCAAATCGAAACCATACAAATCGGGGCTTTGATGCATTTATTTCTCTGGTGGAGGATATTTTTGTGTTCGTGGAGGATGGAGACAATTTGTTACGAAAGGAGGACTGTCCTCCAGAAAGGTAGACAGGTGGCTTGTCTAGGCATGACTCACACCGATATATTTTAACGATATATTTTCCGTTAAACAAAGATTAATGACTTTATGCCATTACTTACGTCCTAAGCCAGATATAAAAAATCGTGAAAATTAAGCAAATTGGAAATATTGGAAGCATTGGAAATGCGTTCGTCTTCACGTACTATTGATATATTTCCTCGTTTAACGAGGTACTACTCGTTCAAAGTTAAACGAGGTATTACTGTACACAACACTAAGAACAAAACAAATCTGAAAGCGCTGTGATCTAGCCTAGTTAAATATTACAAAAAAAAAACCGCCAAAATAAAAATCTTTCTCTTTTTTTGTCCATAATTACAACAAAATCATATAATAATGAGAAAATACGAACTAATTAATAATATAATAATAATAATAATAATAAAAATGAATTAAATGTAATAACATAAGAATATTTTTTTTGTTGAGTGTGTTATAATAATAATATAAATTAACAGGATGTTAATTTTAATTACATTTAAACAAAAATAATGTAAAACAACTAAAAATACACGCGATAGTGTATGGTTGGTGTATATATACAGCTTCGCGATCTTCCGGTTTATTTATTAAAAACCAAAAACAAAAACAATTCACGAAATAATTATAATTTTATATTTTGGTAATGAATTTTTATTATGTATTGTAATTTATATATATAGTATTTCGTTTTTGTTGTTTTCGTTGGCGGTTATATATATATATATATATATATATATATATATATATATATATATATATATATATATATATATATATATATATATATATATATTATATATATAAGCGCAAGAGAGGGGTAATATAATCGCGCATAAATTAAATATGTAATACAAAAACTAAAATTAAAAAAAAAAAAAATAAATAAAAAAAAATGATGTAATGGTCGCGCAATGATGATGATGATGTGATCGAAAGCTATCTTAAAATTTTATAATTGAGTAAAATATATATTAAATATCATCATGTGTATACCATAAATGATTTTAGTACACCGCGAATTGCAATAGGTCGTATCAATGCCAAATACAATACAAATATTATACAGCAGCAGCATACGAAATTTTACAGATATGATGATTACTGACCACAAACAATAATGAGTTGCTTAAATTTTTGTTATCAGTTAATTATGTTGTATATGGTAATACACAACTATAAAAAACTAACCGATAATCGCTCATATAATAAGCCATATTATCCGTTGATAAATAAAATAAAAAAATTTTATTTTATTATTTTGATAAAACAAAAAAAAAAAACAAAATGTTAAAATGAAAAATGTGTGTACCGAATTTGATTTTCACTTTATGTACACTCGAACTCGCATGTACACTTTTTTACGATTTTAAATAATAATTAACATTATAACTATATTAAGTGCTTCTCAGCTTTTAATAGGTAATTTACTAAATGCAGTGATGGGAATTTTTTTATTGCATTTATGTTAACTCATTCGGTATTGCGTTACCAAAATGTACATAGCACAACAATGCGCGAGATATCTACAACTTGGCCGAGAAAAAATGTATATACACTTTCTTTGACACAAAACTTTAAAATTAATACAAATTAGATTTTAAAAAAGATTTTAACCGCCGAAAATTTAATTTAAATACACTTTATTTCGCAACATTTTAAAATTAATACAAATTAAATTTGAAAAAATTGATCAAAAAACATTAGAAATCAATTGAATAAACCGTTTTATGACAAATACGTCATACAGTCATCGAAAATTCAATTTATATACACTTCATTTGAAACAAAACATTAAAATTAATACAAATTAGATTTTTAAATAATTGATTAAACATTACAAATCAATTGAATTAACCGTTTTATGACCAATACGTCATGCAAATCTAATTTACATACATTTTATTTGACACAAAACTTTAAAGTTAATATAAATTAGATTTTAAAAATTGATTAAACATTACAAATCAATTGAATTAACCGTTTTATGCCAAATTCGTTATATAATCGATTGATTCGAGTATTCTCAGCGCAGTGACGTTGTTTTGCATTCAAATAAAAATAAAATAAGCTTCATTTAAATATATTTCATTTTCGACATTTACTAATTGTTTTTAATCTATTGTGTTACCGTTTCTTTTCGTTGTTGTGTTGTGTTATTGACTTGTGTTTATTTTATTGTGAAATTGTTAACTAAATTTTGTTTTGATATGTCTGTGAAAACGTGCAGTTTTTGCCTCAGCAATATTACTGAAAATAAATTTCCAGGCATATTAAGCCGCATCCAGACGATTGCAAATATATGACGAATGTTCGAGATTTGTAAAATAACAAATCGAGTGAACTCAAAACAAATTCCGAATATGTCATCAAGGTTACATTCGTACTCTATTCGCTCTATAAGCAATTTTTATTACCAATACTTGATAAACATTTGTAAATTACATTTGTTGTAATATGCAGTGCCAAATATGGTAAATTAATCCATATCAAATGTGTCAAAATAATACGGCAATATAAAAGCGGCTTTAAATAAAAACTTTTTTTCGTGGAATTGCCCTTGTTGCAGTGTTCAAAACAAGACATTTTTAATAAATTCGAGTTTATCCGATTCTGGTTTAGAATCGGTTGATGCGTCTTCAGCAGTCGGTTCTACATCAGGGCTTGAATCTGCTCAGTTCGTATTTCATATTGCTGATGAAAGTGGTTTACAAAATGATCATATTTTGGAAGAAACCTGGAGTTATCTTCCTCGAGTAATAAGCCGTTAATTCCTTCTGTTCCAAAAAAGAAATACATAGAATGGGCTAACGGTTCATTTAATAATTCAGTTAAGTTTAATTATAAACATACAAGAACTATTTCCGGTACCAGTTCCTTGCCGAATTTTGAAACTAAAACAGTTGCTCCTTTAGATTTTGGCTTCATTTATCCAGATTCATTCCTTATACTACTGAAGACGATATTTTGGCTCTCGCGAATAAATGCTTGCGTACCAATTTGTGCAAAGTTGAAATACTCATAACTAAAACTAAGACTCGTGAAGATCTTAAATACATTTGTTATAAATTGGGTGTAAAAGAAAAACTTCGTGAAAAGGCTCTAAATGATAAAACTTTGCCGATTGGTGTTAGTATTAAACCATTCCATAACTGATATTCATCCAGTGAACTCAAATGTAAAACTTCAGGTACCGTCTTTGATATTAAGCTCAGCCAAAATTTAAATTTGCTGGGTGCTTACAAAGCTGGGAAAGTCCTGTCTAAAAGTTCCGTACAAAATGCTGTCATGAAAGTAAGTGAATGCCTCCAGTAGCCGTGGTAAAGCTTAATTATTTTTGCTTGATGTTCTGGACAATGATTATGATTTGATTATTATCACTGAGACATGGCTTACCAGAAATTTTAACTCTGAATTTTTTCCCACTATGTGGGTGGTCCATAGAAAAGATCGACATGATTTTAATACTAGCCTTAAGGGACGAGGTGTGTTGATTGCTATTAAGACCTCGATTCAAAATGAAATCATTGCATGTCATCCAATTTTTGATGTTATTGCTGTACGTATTAAGGTTGCCAACACATCTATTTTAATGGTTGCTGTTTACATTCCCAATTGAACAATTTTGCAACCGATGTATTGTACTCCGAAGTTTCTTCGTGTGTTTCAATTACGATAAATATTTTTTATGATAAATGCTTTACCCAATTTTTATCTAATAATGGTTTTCATTTTGATTTTAGGCATGTTTATTAATTCTGAGTTTTCTCGGAAGAAGAACAAATAATTTAAACGAAACAATTTCAATTTTCAATGAACTACTCAAGACTGGTGTTGAAAGGATGTTCAATAAATTAAAAACCAGCCGCAAGACCGCGAACCATGGTAAACAAAGGATTATTGCGTCTCGAAAAACGCCGTAACAAATTAAATTTTCTTGTAACTCGAATGGAGTTTAATACTTTAAATTAGTTTCTGTATAATAGTTATATTTTGCAGATAGAAGATGAATTAAGTTCAAATCCAAAAAGATTCTGGAATTTCATAAATGGTAAAAGAAAAGTAGCCTGAAATGTCAGGGTTTCACCTGAAATGTCATATAGGTGTGGGTTTCCCACACCTATATAACATTTCAGGGCGCTTTTGCTACTCAGTTCTCAGATATCTGCAATCTCTTTGCCGATTATTTACTTTCTGTTTATGAACCTGCTTCACCATCTGCTACATCAAATATCTCAACTCTAGTTTCTCATTTTAAAAATGATTTTAATTTTTTTAATTTGACCGAAGCAGAAGTTTATGATGGTTTATTGCAACTTGATATTAATAAGTGAGCTGGTCATGATGGTTTTCTACCTATCCTAATCAAGCACTGTGCTGAGAGCTTAGCTCCTTCTTTGACACCTCATTTTTAATGAAAGCATCCGGTCTGGAATTTTTCCTGATCTCTTGAAAATTTCTTTCATTCGTCCGATTTTTAAATCTAGTAAAAGATGTGATATCGCAGTAACTATCGCGGAATAGCAATTTTTTCTGCAATTCCAAAACTTTACGAAGCGTTGGTACAGACATTTTTACATTTTCACGTGAAAACGTTTATTTTTCCAGCTCAGCACGATTTTTATCCGAGTAGGTTCACTGTTACTAATTTAGTTTCAGTTTGCGGACGTTTCCGTACTATATTGGATAATGAGCAACAAGTCGATGTGATTTACACAAACTTTTCAAAGGCTTTTGATTCTTATCGATAAGCTCGATAAACTAAATTGTGAGTTTATCCCTATTAGGTGGTTGCATTCTTACCTTCTCGATCGTTACCAATTTGTGAAGATGAATGATTCTTGTTCTCGTTTATTTCGTGTTACCTTTGGTGTTTTACAAGGTAGCCATATTGGTCCACTATTATTTGCCTTATTCATTAATGACCCCATTGAGAAGTTTGAATTTCAATTTCTGTTTTACGTTGACTTTATATTTTTTAGCCCCATTGCAAATGTATCAGATTGTTTAAAATTGCAAAGTGATTTGAATAAATTCTGTGATTGGTCGATTAATCACAAACTGTTTTTGAATGTAAACGTAAGGTACATTCTTTTTTTCTAATTCGTATTGTTGCTTTTACGGCAGCAATATTTTGTTTATAGCACGGCTGTTAATAGAGTTGAATTCACATCTGACTTTGGTATAATATTCCCCTCTGATCTTTCATTTACAAAACAAATACGCACCATTGTTGCGAAAGCTTATGTATGTTTGGTTTCATTAAGCGGAACTGTAAAAACGTTTGTGACCCACTCATTTTAGAGTACGCTTCTCAAGTTTGGTCTATATTCTATCAATGTCATTCGGACAAAATTAAAAGTATTCAGAAGCAGTTTGTTTTATATGCACTTCGGGGCTTACCTACTTTTCGGGTACGTGAATATATTCTCCCACCCTATAAAGATCGTTATAATTTATTAAAATTACAACGAATAAATATCCGATGAGACGTAGCATCTGTTACCTTTATTCGCGATGTTTTGGTTTTTCGTAGTGATGAAATTCTCACACGATTGAATATTTATGCTTCAATACGTTGTTTGCGCCCTCGTGATGGCCTCTTGCATGTTGATTCGGTTCCAACTAACTTCGCTCTTTCTGATCCAGTCTTGAAAATGTCGCGACTTTTTAATTCTGTTTATAATATTTTTGACTTTAACAATTCAAGAAATTCGTTTAAACTTGAGTTGTTTAAAATCTTTTCTATTAATATTAAAAATTTAATTTTCTATAGTGCTATAATTATGTAACTTTGTTTAATCAATTGTATTATTTTGTAATCCATTTTTTATTTTTTACCGATTGTATAATAACTGTAGGTAAATAAAATATAAATAAATAAAAAATAATCGCACGAAAATCTAATTTATATGCATTTTATTTGACACAAAACTTTAAAACTAATACCAACTAGATTTTAAAATAATTAATTAAAAATTACAAATAAATTGAATTAACCGTTTTATGACAAATACGTCCTTGTATAATTAAATAATTCTACAAATATGACATAAAATTTAAAAATTAACGTTATGTAGTCAGACAAAAAGTAAATTTAGAAGAAAGCAAAGTAAGGCTTAAACTATCTGTGCTTAAAGTAAAAATTAAATTAGAATGTCAACATCTTTTTGGAGTTTATCGGCATTACTTAGGTTCTCTACTTAGGTTTTCAAGTAAGATTTAAATCACGAGAACCCAAATGAGTATAATCGTTCAAGTGCTTTTCAATTACTAATGGAGTCAAATGCTTTGGCAAAGTCAGTGTGCACCACATCAACTTGTTTTTGGGTTTTTACAACTTTGCCCCGGTTTTAAACAATAGCGTAATTCTGGTTATCTTCCATTTTTGAGAAAATTCTCTTACTCTCAGCGACTGATTGAACAGCATGCAAAGGTAATACCAAACTGGTGTATAGTGTTTAAAAAAAGCAGGTAATTGCAGATACCTGCAAATCTGCCGAATGTTTCTATAGCCTTATGTATATCTTGTATTATGATATTTGACATTTCATTAGATAGATTGCCTTTACAAGCGAGTTGTAAGTCTTCAAACTCAACGTCTTCTGGCTTAAAGGAAGATTGAAAAAAACTCAATAACAATAACTTACAAACGTAAGTTTATGTTTTTGTTGATTTGCATTGATGGTTTTGCAGTAATGCTTGCTTCAATTTTTCCCGTGCAGTGGTTATAGGTGCACTGTTATTAAGGGTGGGTCCACTCGAGTTTCATTCACTGTAGTTATTACTGGCCGGTTTCGATGAACTTTTAAAAATAACTGATTAAAGTTTCTCCTGTTTTAAATTTTGGGCTGTTTGGATAAATGAGTGAAGGTCACCTTCAATAGACGCAATCTATTTTATAATATTGAAACTTTTATCACTATCACATAAGGTAAACTTCCAACAAGTATTGGCAGATCAGGAAACAATCGAATATTCTTGAAACTGACAGTGCTGCGAGCGCTACATTTGTTGTAGATAGTTGAGGTTACCTTTAAAGCGTGAACTATATATGCTGGGCACCGGAATAATAGTTTGTGCAATAAATACGTGCGGGTTGCTGAATAATTTTTGGATGGATGTCAGAAAATATGTTGGCCATTATTAATTTGCTTTAGAACATATCAACCGAGGTTAAAGGTCTTGTAAAAGGTTGTAACTCCAATTTTGGTAAACGACAATATATAAATAAGCGAAGCCAGGTCTATTGGATTATGATACTAATTAACTCTACGTTAAAGAGGAATGTTCCTCCAAAATCGCTAAGCCTGATGTCAATATCATCCATGAATTATGTGAGGCTGATTCAATTTTTTTGAAAAAATGAATCCATGTCTCAAGCTTTTCCAAATCGACAACACTGATGATGCTGACGTGAGAGTTGGGATGTATGTTTTGAGAGTTGGAATGTATGTTTTGAGAGTTGGAATGAACAACCAGGATATTGTCAGTAAATACTGATGCCAGAAATGCTTTTTTTGGAAGTATTAAAGGATAATTTTGATATTATTGTTTTAACCGAAACATAGTTTTCTTTGGATATTTTGAATACTGAATTTTTCAGTTCCAATTTTGCGGCGGCGGTGGTTTTCTGATCTACATTAATTTACATTTTTCTAACAACGTAATTAGTTTGCATGAGTTTGCTAACCGTGAGCTGCTTGAGATAAGATTAGAGGTTCCTATCAAAATTACGCAGTGGGAGTGCAGTACAAGGAACATCAAATTCTGAAGAAATTGATCGTGTTCCTTAATTTAACAACATCGGGATCGTAATGGATCAAAGATTAACTCTTAATCATCGTATCAACAAAGTTGCCAATAAAGCTAATTTCATGGATGTGGCTACTTATAAAACAATATACTTTAGTTCTTTCAAAGGTGGAATATTTCTCCATTATTTGATATCCACCTAGGCTTGCTACCTTTGGAAAATGCCAGAGGAGGACAGTTAAACTTTTGTTTTAAACATTGCTAGTGACAAAAATATTTTACCATTTTGTAAGTCCTAAATCTCGACATCTATTTGGTAAATCTTCACTTTCCTTAAAAATCGACCATCGGTTTCTCGTGATAGTTTCATATTACCCTCGTTATAGTTGCTTGGTTTCCGTTGCTTACTATCGAACGTCTCTTTATTGTTAACCGCAGCTCGATTTATTTTCTTAACAGCCATTTATTTCGTTGTTGATGCGTTTAGCACATGCTTTATATTATTGTCTTCACAATAGCTTTGAAACAACCTACACTTTTATTGAACATGGTATTGAATAGTATTGGTATCTTATCAATCTGATATAATTCCCCTCGCTTTTGTCTTGATAGTGCTTTTGTATATCCCTACTCGATGCAAGCTGCCATACATTTTTATTCTTGGTAACAAAAAATATCTCTGGAACATCTTTAAAGCCTTCTAAACTCCACATATCCCATAAAGTCGTGATTCAGTTAGGCGAATCTCCACTTGAATATTCTAGGAACGACTAATTTATACGTCATGCGCAGGTCTTCTGAACAAGTAAACTGGCCAGATACATCAGTTCTTCCGCACCGTTTGTATTCCGACTCAACACCACCACATACTTCATTTGTACTCCTGGTCGATATTCCATGACAAAGTCGTAATCTGCTAATAATTAGCCACCATATTGAAATTCTTAGTATTACATTTTATTTTTTGTTGAACAACTTTGTAATGACGCACAATCGGTTATCATCGCAACGATGGCTAAGGATTCCAATTCCTATGAATGATATTTTTGTTCAAATTGGGAGGTGTGTCTGTTTAAATAGGCCACAGGTCAACTTTTTTTTATACTGATTGACTTGCAACAAATTTCCACCAAATCTTTTAATCAAGCATCGGTAACCTTCGTGTTCTAAATTAGGGTCTTATATTGCTAACGTTTTGCGATCCTCTAATTTAGAGTATAAATGCGGTACCACTTCTAAAGTTTTGCAACAATATTAAAGTTTTTTATTAACTTTCGAAAGAATCCCACCAATCCCATAAACTGTAGTCATATCTGAGTTCTGTTCTTCGGCTGTGGGATATTTACATCGCTATCTGATTTTGATCTTCAGGGTGTAACTCGCGATCCTGACTTTTCATGTCCTAAAAATTCTACCTTACGTTTGAAGAAATGGCTATTTTGCAGGTTAAGAAACAGACTATGGCACTTTATTACAACTAACAACCGCTCTAATTTTCTCTTATCATCTAGATGTAACACTATTTCCTCATTAGTCTCGTCAACTATATTCAATTCATAATTTTCTGGAAAATAGCTGGGGATTTACCTACCCAAATGACATCCTTAGAAACTTATAATGCATCAGCAGTAACAAAAGCGGTTACATGGGTATTGAATCTGGAGTATTCTAGACTCATCGCTACCTGGTAATATTCTGATGATAAATCCAAAACGGTGAAATAATTATTAATTTTCTTTTAACGTAGCTATTCGGCCATCTTTACCACCGTACTGTCGTTCTTTTCAGGTCCTTGTCTTTGTTATTTCAATTCCAGGGTTGCACTCTACAAAATATGATATTTATTTTTCTGGTGAAGGACATTTTTGTGTTCGTGGAGGATGGAAGCAATTTATTACGAAAAGAGGACTAGCCTCCACAAAGGAGGGCGGGTGGCAAGCCTATATCCACCGTACGTCGGTTATATTGATCGCAGAGAACGAATGCAGCGTAGATTAACTAAACGGGTTTTCGTCTCTGTTTTGAGCAGCAATGGTTAATTTTTCAAATAGCGACGCATGCTTCAGTTACAACCTTTACATAGGCATTCTATTAGTTTATTATTTAAATTAGCATTTTTGGGGAAAATTTTTTAACAAAAACTTGGAGTAAAATTAAGAGCCATGCTATTTTTAGACGTTCCGAAAGCTTTTGACATAGTTTGACATGTAAAACTTAATCATAAGTTAAGAAATCTATACATTGATGATCTATCTGCATTATATAAAACTGGTGAATTTGACGAGAAAGCACTAAAGGATCACCACAAAAGTTAAATTAAAGATGGCGGATTAAGCAGACAAATTGTACAATGTACATATACCAGTTTCAATAAATCGAGATATAATACCGCATGCGAACACGCAGTTAAGTATCTAAGATAGGAACTACATGTAAACAAGAAAAGTTACGAATGAAAACTCAAACGAGCTTTTTTCACTTGAAAAAATCATAAAACCTCTGAAACAGTGCGATATCGAAAGTTTCTTCTAGCAAATTTCTTCGTGGCCATGGAAATAACGATTTCTTTGTTCCCACAGTCAGTATTCAAAAGTTCATTTAAACATCGGTTTTAATGGAAAAAATTTAAATAATGATCGAAAACAAAAAACACTCCGTTCTGAGGGAAAAAGCGTAAAAAACAAGCTTTCGAGCAACGAAATTTTATGTATGTTTCAAGAATCATACAAAATCTACACTTAGTATAAGCAACAACTCTATTAAGCAGTTTTATATAAGCAAAGGTTCAATTGAGTTACCTTTGAACTTATGACTTTAATTAATACTAAACTAGTAAAAATAAAACAAAAGTAACTTAATAGCCATTTCATCAATCTTGCAGAGAATTTTTCAAAAATCCTCGACAAAATGCTGCTTCAACAGTTAATACGCCAATTCCACATGGGCAAAAAATAAACCAGATCATCAAATTAAATATTTAAATGGGGAAGAAATCATAAATGGTGAATAAAATGCTACGTTTTTTACATAAAGTAAGTTACTAACAAAATTCTAGACTGCCGACATCAAATTATGAATCAATTTTAACATTTGTGGTGTAAACGTCTGTTAATATTTGGTTGATCTATAGTGGCTAAAGATCTATATCTAACGATATAGTGGATCCAACGTGGTTTTGGATCAACTAAATGTTAGAGTTATAAATTATTACCGATTGACATCATTTAGCAATGCATGAAATTAACAATATATAGAATAAATTTGATAAAGGTCAAATGATCGGTTGATTTATTTATTATTTAGATTATTTTAATGAATAAATATTTTTACTTTACTAAGCAAAATTTCAATAAAGTGATCTTCGATATATAAAACGATACATTGTTACCTACTGCCATATGCTTAAAAAATTAATTTTAATCTTAAATTTGCGATTAGTAAACCACAAGTTTACGATTATGTGAGAGCAGTGTAAAAGGTTTAAGATTTGTTTCGATTTAAGATATTTGTGAATGGACTAACCTTGAAAATGTCTCGCCAGTGACTAACTGGCTCCTAAATTTTTGTTTATATTTTTTTAAGTTATATTTAAAAAAAGAAACAATATAATTACCGCAAATTTTAAGATTCTTTAGAATTTGATTTATTTTTGTAAGTCTATTTTAAGCATAATTGTAACTGTTTTCGAAAGCTTATTTTAGAATTTGTCTGGCAATGATATCAATTCATATGATGATAGCGTTTTTATCAAATGCAATTTCTACAATATAAGCGTTTGACACCGCCTATTTGTAAAAAAAATTAGTTTTAAATTTAGTATAAAATAAATAGTTTTGGTAAAAAGCACTTTCTGGTTGACATTTTTAATTTAGCAAAGCTATATATGATTTAAGTTACTATAGAGGGCTGTTACGAAAATTTAAGGATATTTCAAAAACTTGTAAATTTTTCTACTATATTTAAACTATTTTAAAATTATCACTAAATAGTTTTTTTTTAAATTTCTTTTCCATGATGTGGTACTAAAATTCCACATTTCTGCTATATTATGAAGAACTGTTTCCGTTATTTTAATTAGATGATGTGTTTTTACTGTTCCAGAGGAGTTTTAAAAATTTTACTATTTCCAAAAAAACAATTCTTAATGAATGCGGAAAGATCGTTTGGCCAGCAGTATAGTGTTTCAGAGATATATTTTTTATTCAACCGACATTTTTTATTCAGACGACATCGATCACGATATTTTTTAAAGTTCGAACATTTAAAGCTTCCTTTCATTTGGCCGTGTTGCGACTACGACCACGATTTTTGGCTGAATTCTCCGATTTTAGTGTATTTAATACCTTTAATACCAGTAGTGTAATCTACCAATGATTTTTGCGAATTCAGCAATTGATTTTTCAACGGAATTTATTTTTTATCAATTTGCATTACTCCTTTGTTAAAATTATTTGCGCGACTGATTCGACTGAAATTTTTCGAATTTTTAAAAATTTGAACTGTATAACCCCTCTTCTAATTTATTTTTAAATAATATATATATATATATATATATATATATATATATATATATATATATATATATATATAAATATGATAAATTACAGTGTTTTGGTTCCTATTGAACACCCAAAAGTTACAGCATCTTATGAAACTCAAATACTAACTTGCTTTTTTTGCAATTAAATTTATATGATCTTTCCAAGAAAAATCACTCGAAATTCCTAAAACCCGAAAGTCTATTAGAGGAAGACCTATTAATTACAAGGTAATTTGTAAGGGGTGGAGCATAATTTTAAAAACTTAAAATTTAAAAAAGACAAGATCTAAACTTTTGTGGATTAAATTCTATCTTATTAGTTACCCCATTCAATGACCTTAACAATTCAAACCAGAAGTAAATTATTCATAATCTGTCAGCAGTAAGTCAAAAAGAAATTTCATGCCTTTTGGCTGTTAAACTCAATAAAAGCAGACACTGTATGATCAGCAAAAGAGTGGATATCACATGAGGCCAATGAAAAAATATAATTGATAAAGATCAAAATTAAGGTGCCACAAGACTGGGCCATGCAGTACTCCAGCATTTATTTCATGCGAATCAGATGAAATATCGTCCAATACTACCATGATCCATCCACTCAACAATAGAAGTATTAAGATTCTGTGACTTAAGTTTAATGATCAGACATTGATTCCATACTCTTTTAAATGCTTTTGAAATACATATAAAAAAAATGTGACACTTGTCGGTCGATTACCTTTTCCGAACAATGAGCTAAATAGGTAAAATATCACCTGAATAACGATTCGTACGAGAGCCATATTAATCTGATTACAGCCTTACAAGCCATAAATCTGATTACAACGTTTGCCTTTCGAGGTAGTTTATAGGGTTAAAATTCACTATGAATTCCATTACTTTAGATAAGGTCGACAACAAAGCGATTAGGCGGTAATTGGAAGGTAAAGTTTTATCCACCTTTTTTAAGAACCGGTTGAAGATTAGCATTTTCCAAATAGAGGAAAAAATATCAGACTTCATTGGTTTAGTTAGAGATAAATGACAGTTTTTTAGAACAATTGATGTTAATCTATCAGCTCCAGCTGCTTTAAATGGCTTAAGAGTTTATGAACTTTAGAAACAACTCAAGATTGAGAAAATAAGTAAATTATGGGCTATGATCAAGAAACAGTATTGCATGCTAGAGATTGGTTAGATTCAACGCGGAAGCAAACTAAGACGCTAATAAATTTATCTTTTGAATTGTGGTTTCATAATAGTTATTATAAAACAAAAAAGGATAGATGATGCCTTGCCACTAAAACTTCTTCTTCCTAAAGACTAAAAAGGTCAGCTGTTTGATGTAGAATCTAATACATTTCGTATTTAGTTGGTAATTTTAAGGTCATTGTTTAATTTAGACTTGATTGTGAAAGCATTAGATTTATTTCGGGCTATTCTAAATTTGATAAGATTTTCATGGAAGTAGAATAGATTGAGACTCTGCCATTCAGCATAATTTGTAATACTAGATTAGTCTTTATAGATGTAATAACCTCTGATGTAGGTCGGGTAACACTTTTTCTAGATGTAATGATGTTTCGAAAATGGCTTGGGGATTATCATAGCTCTAAATATTGCAATTTTGTTTTTTAACATAGCCATTTAACCAAAATTCATAAAAATTTTCAAATACAAATTTTTAAATGGGGATCAAATTTGAAAATTTGTTGCTCCGGCTTTCTATTCAGGATGAATTGTCAAACCAAACTAATCTTACAACACCCAAGAAATATCAAACCGGCTGACACAGAAAACAAGGTGGCTAATACATAGTTCTCCGCCTTTAACAAACAATTTTAAAAAAAAATTGATTTAACATTATAAATTAATTGAATTAACTGTTTTATCACGTTATATAATCGCACGAAAATCTAATTTATATACACTTTATTTCACACAAAACATTAAAATTAATACAAATTAGATTTTTAAAAAATTGATTAAACATTACGAATCATTTGAATTAAGCGTTTTATGACCAATAGGTCCAAGCTATTGTGTGATCTACCTACTGTTCGAAAATTTTATCTTTTTTGGCAATTACTGAGATGTTCGTATAATGTTTTTATGTATGGGATTACGATAGTTTTGACTTGGTCATTTGTTACTGATGGAGCAACATCTACTGGCTGGTTGTTATTTTGCTGTGTGGAATATTTGTATATTGAAAATTTATTTATTGGTTTGAAAAAGGAATATGGATAGTTATTTTTAAGAAGGGTTGTTTGAAGTTAAATCTGTGGAAGACCGGATCAGACTGTTTAGGGATTTTATTAGATAATAAACTAACGGTATTTTTTTGTAGGAAATTGGAAGGTTGGAATTGAAATTTAAGTATCAAGTTTATTTGTAGGACCAGTTAGTGGAGATTGAACCTCTCCTCTATTTCTATGATGAATTAAATGCTGTTGGTAAATGAATTAGAAGTTTGGAAAAAGGTATCTACTTTATGTTTTGGAACAGATACAACAATGTCATCTGCATAACGGAAGTAAAAGACAGGAGTGAAATTTAAGGAACCTAGTACACTAGTCTCAACGAATTCCATGGCTAACTCAGCAACAGCTGGACTGACTGGCAAACCCATTGGTGAACCAGAATGTTATTTCGCAGTTGTTAAGGGAATTCGCAGTTGTTAAGAACCAATTCCATTGCTTCCATGCATTGAGCTTTCTTCAATTTCGTCTTTGTATTTCATTTTATTTCCACCCACCTTTCACTTAAAAGTCTTAAAGTCAAATTGCAATCGATGTTAGTAAAAAGTGACACTCCATCTAACGATAAAACCACAAAGTCATGTGGTAATACTATATTTTTGCTATTCTTTTTTAATTCGGTGGAAATTGGTACAATTCTATCGAAGTTTTTTAGTTTTTTTTCAAAATTTTGGACAGAAAGGCACACAATGGTGTTCCAATTAAGGGGTGTTTTGTTTATTTATTTTAGGCCATAGAATTTTGCCATTATACCGTAATGATTTCAATCCATTTCTGTAATCCTGCCTTCATTTTGCCAAATAGTAACCATCTGGTTAAGGTTGCGTTGTATAGATACAGTGTTTCCTTTTTCTAATACTTTGTAGATGTTGGTATCAAGTAACATCGCCTCCATATCTTGGTTACATAGTCAGATCGTGTATCTTGGTTACATAGTCAGATCGTGTGAAAACAACGGTTGTATCATCTTTGTCTCCTCTAGTTATCAAGATTTCTTGGTGCTCTCTTATAAACTTTTTTCCAGGTGAAATATCACGTACTAGATTTACTTCGTCTGAATTCAGACGGTGTCTGATGCTCATATCGGTATTTAAAATTGGTTAATATGTCAGTATATTTCGCAGCAATGATCTGTCGAATTCTTCATTAGCGTTCCCGAAAAATGCACTCTCGATGTTTGCAATGATTTGAACGTAGGGAACTGATATTTTGGAGATCGACGGGAAAAACTTTTCTCCTAATTTGAGAATATTGCTCACTTTTTTTGGGAAGTACTGTGTCTGACAAATTGGATAACCATTGACTGTAGGTTTCAGCTGTGGAGGAAGGTGCATTGTATTTACTTGCATTTTCATTATTTTCTTGAACCGATGTTTTTATCATGTGATTGAATTCTGCGTTAAAGAAATATTATTTTTTAAAAAGTAAAGCTTATCCCTTACTAGTCTATTTAATTTATCGATATATATCTCCTGGGCAAACAATAAAATCAAGAATTTGAATTTAAATTATAATCGGCCTAGTAACCAATACTTCATAACTATATATGTGTAGGATTTGGTACCGACATAATTCCTGCTTCAACCTAATAATATACGACAGAAATCACTATAAGGGTCGACAAAATTGGCGTTATGGTCAAAGTCAGATATTGATAACTGGGAAAAATTAAAACATTTCTTAATAGAAGAATTCCATACTGAGCCACACAGTAGAAAAATCAACAAACAATTAGAAGCCAGGAAAAGACGGAAAACGAATCTTTATTAGATATGTTGGCAATGCGGGAATTAGGTTGATTAATTTAATTAGATGAATTATCAATTATTGAATACATCATTGACGGAATAATCGATACCAGAGAGAATAAAATTTTGCTATACGGAGCGCAAAATATAAAACAATTTAAATCCAAATTAGAATTGTAAGAGAATTACAAGTTAGATAATCCAATGCTTAATAGGTTAAATTATAATACACGAAACATTTCTCTAAAATGCTTTAATTGTGGTGAAATGGAACATAAGTCTAAATTTTGTTCAAGAAAAGGTGAAAATCCAAAATGTTTTAGCTGCAATCAATTCGGGCACTTGGCAGATAAATGTCCGTCTAAAGCTTAAGTTGAATTCGCTACAATTTCCGGGACTACCACAAAGTCTACGAAGATAGCTGATGTAAACGAGCAAATTGTACAAGCACTAATAGACACGGGGAGTAAAGCCACTTTCATAACGGATGACGCTTATAAAACACTTTGTTCTTCTGAAATACAGCCGTTTTCTGTGAAGTTTAATGGATTAAATAACAACACAGTGCTAACCAAAGGATATTTCTATGCCTATTTTAAAATAGATGAGAAACATTTTAATGTAAAAAATATTTATCGTTTCCACAGAAGGCCTGAATCATCCAAAGATTATTGGAATAGTTGTTTTACAGGGCACTAGAATTACAATGGATGGAACTGAAGCAACAATTGACCGAGTTTTTTAAATTAAACGAAGTTGAGGAAAATTTACTAAGCTGTTTCAAGTTAACGTCAGAATTCGAGCTCAAAAGTGGGGATGAGAAATATACTACAAACCAAAAGTACTGGTAAGATAATTATAGAATAGTTGAATAAAAAAATTATTGCACCTTGTCGATCCGAGTATGCAGCAAGGCCAATCATGCTGTAAAAAATAAAGACAATACGAAACGACTGTGTGTCGTTTACAGGAGGCTTAATAAAGAGATTGTTATGGGCAAATCTCCACTTCCACTGATAGATGATCAAATCGACCAGCTGTACAGTTCACGCATTATCACAACTATTGATTTAAAAAATGAATATTTTCACGTGGATGTAGCTGAGAAAAGTCAAAAATTTACTGCGTTTGTTACTCCAAATAATCAGTACAAATTTCTGAAAGCGCCATTTGGGTTGAGTACATCTCCAGCAGCGTTCCAACGCTTCATCAATTATATATTCTAACCAATGGTCAGAAAAAATCATGTGCTGATCTATATGGACTGTATAATGATTCCAGCCCATGAAACAAAAGGGATTGACAGACTACGAGCAGGTTTAGAACTAGCGAGTGAATACGCTTTGATCATTATTTGAGGAAATGCCAATTTCTGTTTCGAAAAATTAAATAATTGGGCTCTGAAGTCGAAAAGGGGTCAATTAAATCATCAATCACGAAGACGATAGCTGCAAGAAAGTTTCCAAAACGGAGGTTCTTTCACGAAGGTTTTTCCAAAACTACTCCATACTTGCAAGGCCCTTATAGAACCTTTTGAGAAAAGATGTAAATGTTCAGTTCGGCGCTCTAGAAAAGACGGCATTCGAGAAGCTGATAGAGCAGTTAGTGGAACAACATGTACAACAAATTTACAATCTAAATGCAGAAACTAAACCACATACTGATTCATCGAAATATGGCTTCAGTGCTGTTCTGTTGCAAAAAAAATCGGTAAGCTCACGATTTCACCCAGTATTATATTTTAGTAGAAAGACATCTCCAGTTCAAGAAAAATACTCGAGTTATCGAGTTGGAAGCCCAAACACTCGTTATAGGTTTGAAGTGATTCAGAGTTTATCTATTAGGAATAAAATAAAATAATCACTGATTGCGCTGCATTTAAAATGCCGATGGAAAAAAAAGAAATTTTGCGCGAGAACTGCTGATGGGCACTAATGCTAGCAAAACAAGGTGTACTATTCAAAAGCTGATGCCGAAGAATGGAGCTTGCTGTGTATCCCAAAGGTGATAAAAACTGTAAATGATCAAGGCCATTTCTTTTGGAAGAAATTATTGAATGAAAATATTTCGTACCAAACCTTCGGAAGCTCTGTGAAGCTTGTCATCGAAATTGTATTCCGTGTATACTTGCATAAAGAAAGAAAGGAAAGCAAGAAGGTTTCTTGCACAGTATTAAATCGAGAGAATCTATGAAATAACTATACCTGCCCTGATTAAGTTAGCTTTATCAAATCCTTTCGTACCAACGAAAGTCAACGGTAACAAGCGATACGATGTCGAGAAGTAAGAACAACATGAAGGTTCAAACAAAACCAGTACATTCTTTTTCTTTTTTATTACTCATTCAGTAGTCTTTCAAATATATGGTTCAAGTATTTTAGCGAATTGCATTAGTAAATCCTTCATGCTCAACTTTGTCAAAAGGTTGCATAACGTTTAAAAATATTGTGGCATGACTTTGTTCTCTTATATAATTGACAGTGCTCTCTAAATTATATTGATTATTTTGTGTATTTGTTGTATTGTTGAGTGTTAGCGACGAAATTTGAATTTATGATTTGGGGTTTAGTTATTATTTTCGATTATCGGATTTAATCAGTAGTTTATCAAAGAGTTTAGACATAACTGGCAACAGCGAAATTAGTCTTTAATACGAAGTTTTGTATATGGAGGTTTTCCAGGTTTTAGTATCATGATTACTTCTACAATTATCCACAAACTTGGCACCAAAGTGTTTCTAAATGGTGCATTTATAAGATTAGTGAGCTTAACTAGAGCCTTCTTGGTAGTTTTTTTTTAAATTTCTGCAGTGATAAGATCATACCCAGGAGCTTTTTTCGAATTCATATTGACTTTTATCTCACACGCATGACTTATTTTGGTGAAGCCAATAGGATTTGTTCACTTTCTTTTTCAGATTCCACCGTTATTATTTGAGATTCTAAAGCTTGATTATCATGTGGCTAAAATAATTTTTTTGAGGTGTTTCGCAAAACTTTATCTTCGTTATTTTGATTCCATTTTGCACTTTCTATCCATATTGGAGGATTCTGTATTGTTGGTCTTTTAATTTTGGTTGCTTTCCAAAGTGAACTATCAGTACTGCTTTAGACACAAATTAATTCAATTTATTATGGCTTAGGGGAATTAGTCCATTAATATATTTTTTTTTCAAAGAAATATTGCAGATTACAGGTGAATGGTTGCAGACTGGAGATGCTGATTTCAGAATGCAGTTCAGTTGATTATAAATATGATTGTCTTGTGCAAATAATAGTTTGAATATTGGCAACCGGAAAACCGGTTCAATCCTGTCAGTACTTATATATCTTTCCTTTCCTTCCCTTGCAACAAAAAAACTAACTATTGATCGATTAAGTGTCAGTACCCGGGTTGAGTCTCTCTTTACTAACATTTTTATCCACTTCTTCGATTTTGTTCGAAAAACATGTGCTGAAACTGTTGTACAAATTAGTTAAGACACATCGATAGTTAGACCGTGCAACGTTTATGCGTGACCATAGTATAGATCAATTTCAGATAATCAATAATCAATTAAGCTATATAGATAAATTAACCCAATATATGTACATACTCGTATATCGAACCGACATTTAAAATAAATATTTAAATATTATGTTAATTAATTTTTAATATTTCTATGTTAATTAACACTTTAAATAAAACAAAAAAAAAGTAATACAACAAAACAACAAAAAAAACTACCACGAACACAAAGTAATTGAATTTCTCGAAAAATAAAATTATCTAAGTGCATGAAATAATAACTCACCTCAATGTTAAACGAAATGAACATAATATAGCTATACGTCGTGTTTAACTTTTGCTAAAATCTACACAATAAATTTATTTTATTTATTTATTTATTTGTTTATATACTACATACACCTGAAAGTCGTAATTAAATAATTTTGGAATTATATCTGGTTAACCTCGAAATAAAATTAGCAACAATTACTTAATATATTTAAAAACCGAATATACATTAAAAAATGTGACCGTCTTACAATAATTTAATAAACGGTTTTTTTTCGTATATGGTGATTTCAATTTTTTTTTGACGAACGAAGTCAATTTATCGATTAAATCCTAATTTCTTTCGATCAAAACAAGATGTTGAAAACGATCATTCCATGAGTGGTTTTCTTCTTCTTTTCCTTTGTATGTGTGTGTGTGTGTGCGTGTAAGATTATTAATTGAATGTCATCGTTATTTTATTTTTTGTTTTAATGTTTATAAACTCTGACAGGTTTTGATAGTTTTTTTTTTGATTTTCTTGACATTTGTAGTCATTTCTTAAATAATTATTCTTTAGGACGAATAAGTATAAGAATATGATTGAGTGTCGCGAACACCAACGATGATGATATGAGATGATGATACATAATTTATCAATGTTAAATGTATTAATTAATGTTAAGGCGTTTAATGTTACTGTTTGATGTGTTGACAGTAATCGAAAGTGACTGAAATTTCAAGACTTTTACGAAAATTGGAATTTTAAATAAGTCAGTGGTTTTTAAATATTTTAAACGACAACTTTAATTCTTTGGGCTTATTTATTTACAACTAAGTGCAAAATTCTAAATAAGTGACGTTAAATATTTACTTCTTGTGAAAATTACTCAACATTATTCGGTGACTGTCGTTAAAAGAATTACTTTTAATTCTATTGACTCAGACTTAATGGCAGCTATATATATATAAATAACAGATTTAATCATTTAGTTTATAAATAAAAAGGATACGTCAATAGTCAAAATACGTCAAAAATTAAAATTCAGACAAGAATTTAAAATTTGTTTTTGAAGTGAAACTTTTTTGCGCCCGTTACGCAGGTTTGGCATAGGGTGTCGGTCGAGAAACCGCGTCACGCCTAAGGAGAAAAATAAAATATTCTAATATTTTTCATTGTCTACTGGATGACGGCCTATTTAATAAAATAAGCCTCACCAAGCAGCTAAAACCCAATGAGATAGAAATACTGCACGGAAAATTCATCAAATTGCAGACAACAATTCGCAAGCACCTAAATTTGCAAGAAAATATGTACCACGAACCAAAAAAAATATTCATTTCTCACAAATAGCAGGACCCTCACATAGACAAGTGCCATTTGTCCAAGAAAATCCATTCCATGGTTCACAGATAGCGGGTCCATCTTCTAAAGAAGTTCCCATACTTCCTAGAGGAGAGTGTCATGGTAATTAAAGAATTGAAGCATCGGCCGTACCAATTTCAAAAGGGCAGATATGAAAGAGCGATTATGAAGACCATGATCAGGAATTTGATTATTAAAACATTAAAATTTTTAATTATTGTGCAAACATTAAAATTTTTATATTATTGTAAAAAAATAAAATTAGTGGTGTAATTGCTAAAAAACGGTGGATTTGATCAAGTTCAATTGTTCAATTATTTTAATAAAATTCGATTTCTAGTGTTTTTGGTTTTAAAGTAAATATAAATAAGATTTTAATGCAAGTACATTGTGTAATTGCTAAAACCGGTGGATTTGATCAAGTTCAATTGTTCAATTATTTTAATAAAATTCGATTTCTAGTGTTTTTGGTTTTAAAGTAAATATAAATAAGATTTTAATGCAAGTACATTGTGTAATTGCTAAAAAACGGTGGAGTTGATCAAGTTCAATTGTTCAATTATTTTAATAAAATTCGATTTCTAGTGTTTTTGGTTTTAAAGTAAATATAAATAAGATTTTAATGCAAGTACATTGTGTAATTGCTAAAAAACGGTGGAGTTGATCAAGTTCAATTGTTCAATTATTTTAATAAAATTCGATTTCTAGTGTTTTTGGTTTTAAAGTAAATATAAATAGGATTTTAATGCAAGTACATTGTGTAATTGCTAAAAAACGGTGAATTCGATCGAATTCAGTTGTTTAATTATTTTAATAAAATTCGATTTGTTGAATTTTTGGGCAGTTCAACAAATAAATTAGGAAAATGTAGTTAGCAAACATTTTTATAATCTATATACAAATAAATAAAATATATTAAATAGATAAAATATTTCTATATTAACTAATAACTCTAAATTTATTAGTTTGTAAGTATTTGTAGTTTTTAGGATCTTTTAGTTTTGTTGGAGTGTAGAGTGGTTTTGTCTGTTCGTAATATTTGGGTGGTCTCTTTTTGGGTTTAAATTAAAATTTATATGTTTAAAGATCAATTTTATTTAATAAAATGAAGTTATATAAATTATATCTGTACCAGAAAAGCTTTGAAGATTTTGTGTTAAACCCAAAAAAATATCCGTATGCTCAAATACGTGACGTTGTTGAAAGCTATCATCCCGAAGATAATGGATGCTGGCTTCTCCTACAAATTACATATTTTAACGAAGATCTTAAGGGCCGTAACATAATAAGTGACGAATCAAGTATCGCTGCGCCATTTAATTTGCTTACAAATGCCGATGTTATTTAATTAATTTCTATTTCTTTATATTTTATATTCTGTATATTCTTATGTTTGAGATTTGAATTTTGGTGTTTATATTGTTATATTATTGTATGTTATATTATTTCATATCTTGGTACTGCTATATTATGATTTATATTACCACTATAGTACGGTACTAAATTAACACCTAATTTTTAGCAAAAACGCAACGAAACGAATTTCAAGGGAAACTAATCAAATTTATTACAGCATATGGATTGCAGAATTATAATTTTATAATATTATAATTAATTAAATTATAATTTCAGATTAAAATTAATTCTATTTCTTACAGCCTATGGCTAAGAGCAATTAGTGCATTAATAGATTTTGTTTTCAGGAAACCTCTGCAGATTACAGATGAATGGTGGCACATTGGGGTTGCTGATAAGAGATGGCAGAATGCAGAGCAGTACAAAAAAAATGTGATTGTCTTACACTAACAGTAGTTTGTATATTGGATACCGAGAAATCGGGCCAATTAAGTCATAACTAACATACTTTTCCTTTCCCTAACCCACAAAACTTTACTAACTATTGGCCGCCAAGGTGTCTGTAACCGGGTCGATCTCAATAATTTAACTAGTATCCTTCCATATCCTTCCAAGTATATGTAAAAACGGGTGTACTGTGGGCCCGGCGCTTTCCGGGATATCCTGCTTAATGCTTGGCAGTACATTCAAAATCAATCAATCAATCAATTGTGAAAAAATAAAATTAGTGCAGTGTAATCAAAAACAATTTTCAATATCAATATAAATTTCAAAACAATTCAACTAATAAGTGTAAAAGTGCAGTGTTAACAAAAATTGTGAACATTATAAAATGCTAATAACTTAGTTTTTAAGGGCATTGTACATTAAAATGTCTGAGTTTGCTAAAAATTCAAAAACTCAACGAACTCCGCCAGGTAGTTCGTTTCATGCGTCGTCGCCAAAAAAAAGAATACCACTAACATCGCAACTTATGTCAGAATCGGAACCATCTAACGATTCTAGTATTCCAAATGTCCTGCCGCCTTCCTTATATATGCTTAGTTATGAAGAAGGATGGACAACAGCTAGCAAAAGAGGTAGAGGCACGAGTCCTCTATCACCTATCATACGCAAGCAAATGAAAATCAACGACTATTGGTTAGCTCAACTTACAGTACCTTTATCGACAATGTTTAATTGTTTGCCCGAGGAGAAAGAAGACACACCCACCACCAAAAATAATATTA
The DNA here is from genome assembly GCA_963556175.1 of Tipula confusa. Lineage (NCBI taxonomy): Eukaryota > Metazoa > Arthropoda > Insecta > Diptera > Tipulidae > Tipula > Tipula confusa. The sequence goes on from OY744475.1 coordinate 84,738,527, forward strand.
GCGCCTCCAATATTTGTGACTGGCGTAGAAGAAATTAATCCTTTGACTGTCTTGTTAAAGGAATATACAAAAGACAAATTTGACCTAAAAATAATTGGAACTAGCCAGGTTAAAATTCTAGTAAAAGATGCTGAGGCATACCCAGCCGTCATTATCACTCCCACTCTTTAAAGTTGAGCTACGAATGAATGAAAGTAATAAAGACATACATTCAATCAGTAAATTGATGCACTCAGTTGCGCAGATCGAAAAACCGCATGTGAAGCGGGAAGTGGTGCAATGCACTACTTGCCAAAGGTACGGGCATACTAAAACCTACTGCAATCATCGACCAAGATGTGTGAAATGTACAGGAGAACATCTGACAATTGATTGTGACAAGAAAAAGTGAGGTACAGAGGTCAAATGCGTGATCTGTAATGGTAGTCATCCAGCCAACTATAGGGGTTGCAGCGTTTACCAAGAGGTTCAAAAATGCAGATTTCCCCCTCTAAGAGAAAAAAGAGTGGAGAAGTCGCAGCCATCCAATCCGAATCCATCTTTTGTAAATCCAAATCCATCTTATCAGCTTGTTAGTGGAACAACATATGCGCAGAAACTCAAAGATTCAATTAAAAATCAAACTTCGGATGGAAATCATACCAAAGAAAATCAGCCAACTGAAAATTCAAAAACTCATAACCAACAGCCTGAGCAGTCTTCCACACAACGGTTGGAAAATATGATGGAAAAATTAATGGACAAAATGGATACTATCCTGAACCTTTTAACCACTATTGTCTCCAAATCATTCAATATCCAGAACCCTTAAATAAACAATTTGGAATGCCAATGGCTTGTCACAACATGGACAAGAAGTAAAAAGTTGTTTGATAGATAAAGAAATTGATGTCATGCTAATATCCAAAACGCATAACACCAGCAGAAGTTGTCTCAAAATACCAAGATACACCATTTATGACACAAACCATCCTGATGGAACAGCACATGGCGGCACTGCAGTTATAATCAAAAACATAATCATAAACACCATGAAATAAAAAAGTATGAGAAGGAGCATCTACAAGCAACTACTGTGGTAATAGAAGATTGGCTAGGTCCTATTACAATTTTTGCCATCTATTGCCCACCAAAACAAGCAATAAAAAATGGAACAATTTGATCATTTTTATACATCTTTGGGTCATCGCTTTATAGCAGGGAGTGATTATAACGCAAAACACCAAGAGTTAGGATCAAGATTGGCTACAACGAGAGGCCGAGCGTTACTTAATTCAATTTAAAAAAATAAGCTTAATCATGTGTCAACCTGTGAACCTACCTACTGGCCTAGTGATTGAAGAAAGATTCCAGACGTCATAGATTTCCACGTCACCAAAGGAATCGCAAGTAATTACATTAAAGCGATGCCATGTTTAGACGTATCATCGGATCACTCCCCTGTTTTAATCACTCTGGCTACAAAGATAAGGAACATGCAGAAACAACCGATGTTAAGCAATAAAATAACAAACTGGAACCAATTCAGATGTAAGGTAACAGAGAATCTAAACACAAAAATCAAATTGAAGACGGAGTGTGATATAGATCAAGCCGTGGAACATCTCAATGAATGTATTCAGTCGGCAGCTTGGAAGTCCACACCAGTAAAAAATGAGAAAGAAAAGAATGGAGAATGTTCAAAGCTTGTCAAGAAAGTGATTGAGGACAAAAGAAAATTAAGACAGCAATGGCAATGATATAGACTAACAGAAGATAAAAGCAAGTTAAACAAGGCGGTCAAACAGTTAAAGAAACTGCTGCTCAATGAAAAAAATTAGTCAATTTAAGAATATTTGTCGCGACTCTCACCAACAGAAAACACGGATTATTCACTGTGGAAAGCGACTAAGAAGCTGAAACAACCACAACATTATATTCTGCCAATACGAAAAAGTAACGGTCAGTGGGCGAGAAAGAATGAGGAAAAGGCTGATGTATTTGCAGACCATTTCGAAAGAGTATTTCAACCATACCCATCGGAAACTACGGACGAAGAGAACAACAACATTCAAATGCATTTAGAATTGCCATTGCAAATAAATCATACAATCACGAAGTTTTCTATCTTTGAAGTAAAAACTGCAATACAGAGAGAGTTAAATCCTAAGAAGGCGCCAGGATATGATCTTATCACAGAAAGGGTTTTGCAAGAGCTACCAGATAAGAGTATTCGATTTCTTACCTATTTATTCAATGCAGTACTTAGAACTGGATACTTCCCAATACAATGGAAGGTTTCACAAATAATCCTTATACCAAAACCAGGCAAGCCTCCAGAAGAAGTAACGTCATACAGACCTATAAGCTGATTCCGGACCATCAGTGTGGATTTAGACCAGAGAACTCAACAATTGAACAAGTACATAGAATAGTTCAAGTAATTCAAGAAGCTCTGGAAGAAAAAAGATATTGTTCTTCTGTATTCATGGACATAGCGCAAGCTTTTGATAAGGTGTGGCATGTGGGATTACAATACAAAATAAAGTAATGCTTACCTCTTGACTTCTATAGAACATTAACTTCGTATTTAAATGACAGATATTTTATTATAAAACATCAGGATGTTTATACAATTGTCCGTCCAATCAAATCTGGTATACCACAGGGTAGCGTGCTTGGCCCGATATTATATCTGCTATTTACTGCAGACTTACCTGCAAGTAAACAAGTAACTGTCGCAACATTTGCAGACGATACAGCAGTGCTCTCATCACACGAAGACCCCATCAAGGCAACAGATGTTTGCAGGAGAATATTAACTGTATTCAAGTATGGATGAAAAAATGGCGAATTAAAGTTAATGAAGCTAAGTCTAAACATGTTACCTTCACGATGCGAAGAGGAACATGTCCACCTATACAAATGATTAACCAGAATATACCTCAAACTGATGATGTAAAATATTTAGGTATTCACCTCGACAAACGTCTAACATGGCGTAAACATATATGGACAAAAAGAAAGCAGTTGGGAATAAAACTGTCAAAAATGAATTGGCTCATATGCAAAAAATCAAGTTTAACGGTTGAAAATAAACTGCTTCTTTATAAAATGATAATAAAACCTATCTGGACGTATGGTATACAGCTGTGGGGAACGGCCAGCAACTCAAATTTGGAGAAGAAATTAGGAATTCCAGTGCCAGGCATCACTCAAGATTGACAATTCATCCAAACGAACTAGTGAACAAACTTTCACTACCACGACGAGAGAAAGATTGAAACGCCACAAAATTTTTGATTTGCCAATTAGATCCTAGATACACTATAAACTCTAATTTTTAAAACCTCTAATGTGTTTAATCAATAATAGTACAATTTATGTGTTGCATCAGTTTATACTAATTATATGTAAGTGAGATTTTATCAATGGATAAAAGTACTCTAATCATGACAATGTAAAAATACCCAAAATTTACTGAATGTCTCTTAAGCAGATAGATTGTAAAATAAAGGAAAACAAAAAAAAAAAAGATTATGATAATGTTGAAAATAATGATAGTGAAGACGGAGAAAACGACATTAACAAAATTCAGATGGAAGAGTATCAATAATCAATGCAGGGTAATGTTACTATTGTTAGTCTATTGTTCGATGAGCATGCTGAAGAACTTTATTTCCTGGCATATATCTAGGACACTTCAGAGAATTTAGAGAAGGAGTTAATGTCATGCCTTTTATGATGGTAACGAGTGAATTAAGAAGATCATATAGACGTGGCATAAGTGCATATCACTTATTATATATATGGCAATGAAAATAATGAGAACCAGAGTCAGAGACTCTCTGTGCACCATTAAAAATGTAGGGAAGAATACTAAGATTACTAAGGAACATATAAAATCATTAAAGGGTGTATCGAAAGTAACCCAGCTTTTTTAAGATCTATACCAAATTCAGCTTGGTGTTGGTTTGAAAAAAAATTGTTGTTGCTATGATTCGTCAATTAGGGAAATCAACGCTATTCCTTACGATTAGCGCAAATGAGATGGGATGGCCAAATTTATTGCAATTAATTTTCAAATTACGGAACAAGAAATTAATTTCAACAAAAGAAGCCGAAGAATTAGAAAACATGCACAAGAGTACTCTAATTAATGAAGACGCTGTAACATGTTCACTGTATACTTCAACAAATTAGTTAATGTTATTATGAATATATTACAATCAAAAATATTCAGCCAATTCAATTAATACAGAATTCTACATTACTTCAAGAGAATTAACATCGAAGAAGCCAACATGCTCACATTATAGCTTGGTGTGATAATGCTTCCGATGATCCACTGGGCAAAGACTATCAAGAGGCTATTGACACGATTGATGCGCTCATTTCCGTCTCAGCGTCAGAAGCTTCAGGTAATATTCATTGGAATACTCACAAACACACTTTCACTTGCTACAAGAAAATCACATCCAATCGTGCGGAAGAATGAAGATTCGAAGCTTCTTTTATGCGCCATGCAAGAAAATTTTCTAATTTTGAAAACTAATTATAAGGAAATCAGAAAAAAATTAGAAAAAGCCGACTCAAAATCAATATTTTGATCAAAGTTATACACAAAATAATATTACTTCGGATAAGGAATATTTAAATATTTTACGAGCGGGAATAAAGCGACCACAAGTGTTTGTTAAACGCCAACCCTCAGAAAAATGGTATAACCCCTTTAATCCGTTTATATTTAATGTTGTCAAGTCACCAACATTAAATTTATTACGGAAGAGTATTCTAGAGCAGCATACGTTGTTGAGTACAGTAATAAAACAAATCGCAGCGTGAGTAATTTACAGATGAAAATTATAGGAACTAAGGATGAAAACTCCGAATTTGATATAGAAGATATAACAAGGAATTTAAGTGTTAATTTTTTAATCAATACGGAAATAACTAGCCAGGAAGCTGCTTGGTACCTGATGAGAGAGCCAATGTCTAAAGATTTTCCTCAAATCTCATTTAAGCTTAACGTCATACAGTGTCATACCCAGGTATTTGGCGGAGTTCTCGTATGGCACCATGATATCGTTTATGCTGATTGGCGGCGGATTAACCAATAGTTTGTTCATAAAGTTGACATGTGCAGATTTTAATTCATTAAGTTTAATTTTCCATCGCTTGGTCCACTGGTGAATTTCTTCACTTACATATTGAAGTTTATATCCCGCCTCTTCGACAGTTTGCACTGTTGCTGTAGTATAGCGATGTCGTCAGCAAACGTTGCTATGCTTACATGATCAGACTGTGGTATATCACTCGTATAAATTAGATATAGGAGTGGGCCCAAAACACTGCCTTGTGGGACTCCTGCCCTTACCTCTATCAGTTCAGAATACTCATCTAACTCTGAAAAGTCTTTCAGATAAATACGACTCCAGAAGATCAACATGTGGTCCCGGAAGCATAACTTTTAGTTTATGTATTAATCCCTCATGCCATACCTTATCGAAAGCTGCTGCCACGTCCAGAACAAATTTGTTTATCTTCTAACGCCTTTTCTGTAATGTCTTTAATCCTGTGAACCTGGTCAATTGTTGAATGTTTACATCTGAATCCAAATTGGTGATCCGGTATTAGGTTTCTACTTTCTATTATTGGTGTCATTCTTCTCAGAAGAAGTCTATCCATTAGCTTTGAGATGATATGAAGCAGGGATATCGGACGATATGATTGAGCTTCATTTTACGGTTTACCTGGTTTCGGTAGCCTAATAACTTCTGCAACTTTCTAGGCAGAAGGATCATTCCGTAATCTAATAACAGCATTAAACAAACAGGTTAGTTGAACAATAGCTTTCTTTGATAGTTGCTTTAGATTTTATCTTATTAACTTCTTTCTGGGTTATTAGAGGATTCTGCCCCCATAGTCGTTGCTTCCATTTTCGATTATAATATCCGATTCGGTCTCGGTTGGAAAATACCAGCCAGTTGATCTGCCAACACTTCAGCTTTTGATTTGTTATCCCTGGTCCACGAGCCATCACTTCACTTAATAGGAGGGATCTGCATGATTGGGGTTTTCATTCTTTTGGTTGCCTTCCATAATGAGTAGTCTTTTTTTGCATCTAGCCGTCAACTTTCCAAGAAACGAAGAAAACTGTTTATCATTTAGCTTCTGAATTTCTTGCTTAAGCTGCTGAGATTTGTTATTTCGATCGTCTTGTCAGATGGACTCCTCGTTTGTTGCCATTTTTTTCTAGCTTTCCTTTTTTCTAAGACCAGGTTCCTAATTTCTCTTGGGTAGCTTTTACCAGTAGTTTTGGATGCTGTTTCTTTAGTGTTATTCCTCGCGACTAATTGAATGATATTTGTGAAGTTTCCAACCTATTCTTCTAGCTTAGTTACAGTTTTAAATAGTGTTTGTAGGTTAATATTGCTTTCTAATTCAGATCTGAAGCTAACCCAGTCAGTTGTTTTATTGACAAGAGTTGGTCTTGTTTCCTTCCTAATTATCTTGTCGCTTATAGTAAGTATCACTGCAGAATTATCAGAGACCATATCTGAATTATCCTCTATTTCAATAAAATTTGATGAAACTTGTTTTGATATAAAAAAATTCAGTAGATCAGGAGTTTTAACTGCGTCCGTAAGCCAATATGTCGGCTTGCCAGTGGAATGTATGTTACATCCCATTTCATTTATTGCATTTTTTAGTTCGTTACCTTTGGTTGTTGTAAGGCTAGATCCAAAGTCAACATGTTTTGCATCAAAATCACCTACTAATATAAACCTACTATTGAAATGTTGTAGGATATTCAATTAGTTTGATTTCTTTAGGTTGTTTCTAGGTGGAAAATATACAGCTCCTATCTGAAAGCGTGGCATGCTGGCGTTTATGGTGTTTAATATAGTTTTTTATAATAACAGCGGTTCCACTTCTTGCTTGGTTATCCGGATGAATTGTTTCGTAAAGTTGGTACCCTGAATTTTTAAGTAAGATTGTCTTGTTGAGTGGGTCTCAGCACACATTGATATTTTGCATTTTTAAAAAAGCTTCAAGTTCATGTTTATATTTTTAATACCGTTAGCATTCCTTGTAACAATTCTTAATTTTTCTTGGTACATCATTTTGGGAAAAATAATTAGAATAATAAAGCAGAATTGCCCTGCTTCAATCTTTGTAGCCTTTCAGAAAGGTTGCTTATGGCATTCAAAACATTCTGCATCATTTCCATCAGAGTATTCGAATGTGTGGGGTTCAACACTGATCCTGAGTTGGCCTTTCTTTTCGCAGCCACCTGTGCATAATATATACCACCTCTGACATGATAACTACATGATTCTGTTGGTTGACTCTTTTGTAAACTCTTTGGTTTATTTTGATTATTTCTTCTTTTTGGAGTTCTTTCGCTACCAGACATTCTCGGTAGCTTGCAGAGTGGGCCTGTGCACAGTTTGAACACTTGTGAGAAACCCAGGACCACGCCGCGGTGGTCCTGGGTTTCTCACAAGCAATAGTTAAATGTTTCTCTGCACATTTAACACATCTACTTTCGTGTTGGCAGAACTTTTGAGTGTGGCCATATCGCTGACAACGTTTACATTGCGGAATTATACGTTTACATTGCGGAATATTACTTCTAACCGCATCGATCTTTACTCCCATATAGCACATATGTTTTATTTTGTAAATTTTTCTTATATCTTCTTTGCAATCGAAGGTTAGCATGAATAATGGAAGAGGAATTCTTATTTCTTCATCTCCTTTCTTGGACTTTTTAATTTTATTGACGGCATCAAGGATTTTAAAACCCGTATCACACAGTTCACTTTTAATGTCTTCGGGGTTGCATTATTGGTGAACATTTCTAACCATAACCCTTATTGGTCGCGTATGCTTATTTTCATGTGAATGCCACTGTTGCTGCGAACCGTTTAAATATTCTGTTAGATATGTCTCGGTGTCTACATTGATTTTCAGTTGATTGCTGTTCATCATTCTAGCTTGAAAATTGATGCTGTTATCTTGTAATGACTTGTTAATGACTGAATAGCTTGTCACATTGCTAAGTATTACGGGGGAGGATTTTTCTTGCTATTTTTGGGTTCTTTAGTTTTTTGAAAAGTTGTATGCTTTCCTGGTGTGTTTTTCAGGCTGAGATTTTGGTTTTGGGTTTAGATGGTTATCCGTTTTGTCTGATGCAGTACCTGCTTGATTACCTTTTTCTGATGAACGCTTCCTTTTTTTGGATTTTGGTAGTAGCCATGCTGTTTCTTGTGCTACTATGTCTTCTTCTTCGCTCGAATCAGGTATAGTATAATCATTTTTTTGTGGCTGACTCTGTTCTATCATCAGTTTTAATTTTTAGATCTCATTTCGTGCTTCCTTTAATTCACCTTGTAATGTTGGGATTATTTTATCATTTGAATCACTCCCAGATATTTGTTGAGAACTACTGTAACTCATCTGCCGAGGATCATTACTTTTTGCTAAATTTTCCACGGAGATACTTCGTGGCCTTATAGGAGATCTCATCATTAACTTGCCCATTTTGAATGGGTTATCACTAGTACTCCCGCTCATGAAATTGTCTGAGTCAATGAGGTCATGTTTGTTTTGCAATGATTGACCCTCCCCAGAATCCATGGGGTCAAACTCCATAGAGGGTGGGTTTTCCTGCAGTGCAGGTCTGCCTTCTGGAGTATTATTTCCTGATGTTTTATTAATTGCTGGTTTATTTTAAGGGTGTCCTTCCCATAGCCTTTTAAGTCTACGGCTAGACTTTAAATACTGCCGACCGATTCGGTGCAGACGCAGACCGAGAAGCCACTCATTGTAAGACAGACGCTTCCTGTATAATCATTTTTTTGTGGCTGACTCTGTTCTATCATCAGTTTTAATTTTTAGATCTCATTTCGTGCTTCCTTTAATTCACCTTGTAATGTTGGGATTATTTTATCATTTGAATCACTCCCAGATATTTGTTGAGAACTACTGTAACTCATCTGCCGAGGATCATTACTTTTTACTAAATTTTCCACGGAGATACTTCGTGGCCTTATAGGAGATCTCATCATTAACTTGCCCATTTTGAATGGGTTATCACTAGTACTCCCGCTCATGAAATTGTCTGAGTCAATGAGGTCATGTTTGTTTTGCAATGATTGACCCTCCCCAGAATCCATGGGGTCAAACTCCATAGAGGGTGGGTTTTCCTGCAGTGCAGGTCTGCCTTCTGGAGTATTATTTCCTGATGTTTTATTAATTGCTGGTTTATTTTAAGGGTGTCCTTCCCATAGCCTTTTAAGTCTACGGCTAGACTTTAAATACTGCCGACCGATTCGGTGCAGACGCAGACCGAGAAGCCACTCATTGTAAGACAGACGCTTCCTGGATTTTATTTTATTATGCTGCTGTCGTTCGTCAACAAGGTGCCTAATATGCTAGAAGTTCACCATGGTTCCATAGCTATCCTGACCGTATGACTGCCTTAGCTGTCCAGGGCGCACCACAAGGATATTATTCAATTAAATATTTAATTTATAATTTTCCTCTACGTGGAGGTGACAGTCAGAAAGTTCTTCGATCTCTTGAAGCAATTAATTCGCTAGAACTTTAGCTTACGTGTTTTATTACAGGTTCGACAAACCTATTGAAGTTTGACAACCTCTTCGACCGCCTGAACTTTTTATTCCAATTTTATTTAAAAGTTTAAATTAATGTATTTTTTGGTTTTAAATTGTACTAGTACACAGACCAAGGCTATATATAATATAATATTATATAAAACTGATAAATTCTATGGACGAAATAATATACTAAAATTGGTTCTTATAGAAGTATTTGTAAATACTTGAGATTAATTTGATTTATTTATACGTCAACGAGGTAAAGCGCGTGTATTTACAAAGATAGCAACATCGAAAACAATTTATCAAACACCTTTGTGCCACCATAAAGAATTAGCTGCAATATTTGCATAATGATACAGAATATATTATTTGCAGATGGGAAAAAACCACGATCTTAAGTCGTCTTCATACATAAATAATCCATTTATTTTCTATTCCGTTTTTTTTACAATCATCTTACAATCAATTATAATATGATATACAGAAAAAAATTTTAAATTTTGCTGTTAGTTTCGATTGAAACTAATTTAAATATTCAATTATTAAATTTTGATAAAGTAAAATTACAACAACAAAATTGTTTATCAACGATCGGTTAGTGATGATCATTATCAACGTTGTCTTACATTTATTATGCACGACATTTTTTTTTTATTTAATTAAGATTAATAAAACTGAATTCGTGAAAGTCAATAAGCTAGATGTTTTGAGAGATTATAATCGTAATTGATATTTTTAGAATGGATGTTCCACCATATTGGGAAGTGTTGATTTCTCTGAAACAAATATGCGATTATATAACTTAATCTAACTCGAAAATAGGACCAAGGAATTTACAAAATTTGAAGTTTCCTTGATCATTCAATAAGCAAATGTATATTCGTATGATATTGAAATCAATATTATAAGATCTCATGGAACTGTGAATTCAAAAGAGAAAGATATTGATTGATTGATAAGACTGTGAGACCAAGCGCTTTTTAAGCGTTCCGATTAACGCCGGTCCTATTCCCACAGCCTTTTTACATTTAAAAATTTATTTATACATTTATTTATGGGATTTTCATATATTTATATTTCTATAAATATATTTCCGTACATGATAGAAACGACCCGGTTTCAGACCCCTCATGATCATTACGGCAGAATTATGTTATATTTTTGTGAAAAGGAAAGGTATAGGATTATACTGCTCTGCATTCTGTTTTCTGTATTCTGTCATCTCTTATCAGAAAATCAAGTGTGCCACCATTCAACTGTAATCTGCAAAAAAAACAGAATCTACTAATGGGCTAATTTCTACATGCCGTATGCTATAATAAATTGGGTTAGTTTTGCCTGAAATTTACAATTAATTAATTTATTACATCATTAAAAATATAAAATTATAAAATCTATAATATAAATTAAATTTAAAAAAAATTGATTAAACATTACAAATCAGTTAAATTAACCGTTTTATAATCAATACGTCACGTATCGCCGAAAATCTAATTTATATACACTTTATTTGACACAAAACTTTAAAATTAATACAAATTAGATTTAAAAAATATTAAACATTACAAATCATTTGAATTAACCGTTTTGTGATCAAAACCTCATGCAACGCCGAAAATCTAATTTACATACACTTTATTTAACACAAAATTTAAAATTAATACAAATTAAATTTAAAAACAAATTGATTAAACAAAACCAATTAATTGAATTAACCGTTTTTTGACCAATACTTCATTTAATTGCTCGTGAATTCAACGAGGAGAGCTTTATCATTATAAAGAACATAATAAAACATTATGAATTTCAAAGTTACTTTAGATGCAACAAATGAAACTAGCATCTGCTTATAAGAATTTCTGCAGATTATTTTTTCATCAATACACTCAATTTAAAGGCAGCAATTTGCAGAATTTTTAAAACCATTAAAAACAAGGTCCTTGTATATGACTATATAATTGGTTTTCCAATGAGAGGTTTCATTTTGATATTAAAAAGAAACGATTATTTTTTAAAAGAAATCAATGAAAGTTTATTTCATTGTAAAGAGGAAGGTATGCCAATAACATTTGAAAAAGATATCAGCCAAATGGCTGCCATGGGTACGCTTGAAGCACTATATCCTTTTCATTAAATTTTCCATGACCAATTCGTACATTTGCGGCTGTATGCCCTTGATTACTTTACGAATTCCATCTTTAAGGTCTTGAATCGACTATGGAGAATTTGCATAGGCCTTATCTTTCACGTGGCTCCAAAGAAAAAAGTCTAAGGGTGTTAAATCACAAGATCTCGGTGGCCAATTGTGATCACCTCTTCGAGAAATAACACGGTCAGGAAACTTTTCTTGCAAAATTGCGATTGTTTCATTGCTTGTGTGGTACGTAGCACCGCCTTGCTGAAAATAAACGTCGTCTGCATCAATATCTTGCAATTCCGGTCATACAAAACCATTAATCATTGCTCGGTAGCGCAATTCGTTCACCGTAACAGTTGCATCAGCCTCATTTTCGAAAAAATAAGGTCCAATCACACCGCCAGCCTAAAAACCGCACCAAACAGTAACACGTTGAGGATGGAGAAGCTTTTCAACAATCATTCTTGGATTTCCTGAGCCCCAAATGTGACAATTCTGCTTATTAACATAACCTCCGAGGTGAAAATGGGCCTCATTACTGAAGATGATTTTTTGATGAAAATCCGGATCATTTTGATGCATTTGAAGGACCCAATCAGCAAAGAAACGAAGTTTTTGGTTGTCGACCGGCTTGAGTTCTTGTGTCAACTGAACTTTAAAACCTTTAAGACCTAAGTTTTTATTCAAAATATGGTGTAATGTCGTGTGTGGAATGGCTAATTCCAAAGATCGTCGATAAACCTGGGTGTTCTTCAACACTACGGTCTACATCAGCAATATTCTCAGTTGTTCCTGAAAGACGCACACGGTTTCGATTCTTCACATCACTAACTTGCCCCAACAGCACAAATTTTTCCACCAGTTTCACTATTGCCAGCCGAGAAACTGCTTCACGACGACCAAAAAGTGCTTTAATTTTGCGAACTGTGCCTGCAAAATTTTCACCATTTCTGTAGTGAATTTTAACAATTTCAATGCGTTGTTAAAGCGTGTATCGTACAATTTTTAGTAACGGCGTAGTTTTTACTTGTCAAATGTCAAAAGATGACAGCTTCAAAATTGACAGCTGCCCAAATAGCAGGCTATTCAAAATGAAACTTCTTATTGGGTAACTCTATATAATGTCAAATTTTCCTTTTTGGGGGGTTTTGATGTTTTATGTGTTTAAACAACTATACGAGACCGTATGAAGACTGGAAAACTGAATCACATGTGCACGGGCCTTCCAACCAACTGGCCTACAGGTATGCAAACAATTTCTGATTTGGTAGAATTTTGTATAATAAAGGACACACCTAAACCATACGAAATGGGAGTGTTCGTTAAACGTCTTTCAAAGCTTTAACGAATGCATTAAACAAAGCATTGCAGTGCGGATGCTATATACACAATGGAGTTATGCTCATGTCAAGAAGCTAGAATGTCTTATTCGACGGCTTTTAATGTTAAAACGGCCAGTAAGTATATAGGCAACTACAAAGATAAACGCCTATACCCCTAAATCAAAATTAAAGAAAGACAATGATGAAGGAGTTCAAAACTATTTCAAAGACTTACAGAGACAAAAGTAACCGAATACACAATATTTGGAAAACCACAAATAAGCTGAAACGGCCTATACACTTTCATGCTCTCCATTCACTTTTCTGACGGCACCGAGCAAGAAGTGACACAGATATAGCAAATTGAATGCCAAGCACTACTATATTTGATGAAATGAATTGCTCAAAACTTTTACCGACTAACTACAAATGACGCAAAGTATAATAAAATAATAAAAAATAATATAGATTCTAAAAAAGCAGCTGAGTACGATTTAATAAGCGAACAAGTACTAAAAGAAATTTTCGAAAATTATCAAATTATTTTAAAAATGTTCCTGAAAAACTTAAACTAAAGTTTAACCAATCTTTAAGAAATCAGAGGGCAAGGACTGTTCTGTAGAATTTTTAAGAAAGTCTAAGTTTTAGATAAACCGACGAATTTTTACGCAATAATTAAAAATTAATCCAATAATCATAAAACTCGCTATACAGTATATTTTTTAAGTATATTGGACACCGGACATCATATCAATAACTTTAAAATATACTTAAGATAACTTTATTGCGGTCATTTCACTCATACTATAACATACAACTCTGATATCGATCGATTGCCGATACATTTATGAATCAATGTAAATAAAAAATAAAAATAAAAATGGAATATAATTTCCGCTTTAAAAAATTCATCAATTTAATGTTCAATCATTTGCATACATTAAAAATGTTATCTAATACAAATTAAATCTCGTCAAATCAATTAAAAGTTTTCAAGATTCAATAAATTTACGTCACATTTTAAGCGCATTGAAAAATTTAATTAACAAAACGAAATCCCTGTTATTGGAGCACTTAAAATACACTATATATACAATTTTATGACCCATATAAAATGCATTAAACTCAAAGGGTTACTACACAGATAAAAAAAAATCGGACAAAAATTAAAGTCATACACCTGGTCCAGCGTATATCAAAACAATATAATAAAATAATCTTCGATATTTAAATTTTAATTTTAAATTTAATGAAAATACGAAAAAAAAACTAATAAATTTTTTAAATTGACTATTTCTAATTTTTATTACCTTTAATTTTATTTCTAATTTCTAAAAGATCAATTGATTGAACAAATTTCTTTAGTTAGACAGGTATCTCATCTTGTTAAAGTAAAAATGAATAAAATAACAAAAAAAAAAAATTCTAATAAAAATCTAAATTAAGGTAGATAGTTTTCGTCTAAATTTTTATTATCTAATTGCTATTGCTTGTTGTATTTAATTTCTTATTTATTTATTGTCATTTTGTCATTAAAATACATTTTATGATTTTTCTGTTTCGAAGTTTATTTAAGAACATTGACTCGTCTTCTTGTCTCTATATAGTTATAATTTATTAATTATCTTCGATTAGATTCTTAATTACAATTTTTTTTTTTTTTTTTTTTAGATGAATTAGATAATTTATTTATTTATGTGTTGCTCCATTTCAATATCAAACGATTTTGTTTTAGTTTATCGTATAGGAATATGCCATTGCGCTGGAGTATAAAAACTCGTTTCTATATAGTTGAATGTTTTAGCTTGTCCATAATTAAATTAAAAAATTATTCTAAAATTTTTCTCTTTATTTATAAAAAATCAAAATTAACATTTTAGTGATAAAAAGAAAGTTGAAGTATTTTAAAAATAAGAAATTTAATTTTGAAATTTTTTTAGATCGAACTAATATTGCAACTAAGAGGGTACAAAGGACTTCTCTAATAGTCTTTTTTTTTTTAACCTGATAATTAAAAAAAATTTTTTTTAATTAATCTTTAAAGCACTGATATAATTTTAGAACCCAAAATACCGAGTGGGGTCCCATTATTTCCCCAGTTACAAACTGAATTTACTTGTCTCCAGTTTTTATTTTTGAGTAGTTTATGACTAAAAATGTGTTATGTTATATTTCTCATTAACATTTATTCATTAATTTAAAAAAAACAATACATTTGGCTTATTTCGTTATTAATTATATTTATGGTTTTGACCATTAATTATTCCATATTGCAAATAGTATTATATTATATCACATTTCTTATTTCGATTTTAAAATAAAATAATAAAATAAATAAAACAAAAGAACATAAAACATAATTCAAATTTCAACACGATGATGTACCCGTACAATCTTCTTGTCACATTTGTAAGACAAGATTTACTGATCACTATCCCTAGAATTTCCGTGGTGTAGACATACAATTCGGTTTTTGTTAATTCTTTGTTCGTTACAAATAAATATGGCACACTCACTGCACTTTATTTTTGATTTTTTGTCTTTATTTCTGTTACATAAATAGCAGCGACCACGTTTTTTGCTTTTCGCAGATGAGGGAAATCCTTTCTACTAATTTTTGAGGTTTAACACCGCAAGCTGACAAAGCACGCTGCATTTTCTAATCGTAGTTCCATATTTTTTTCCTGTATCTCCAATTTAGGAGCTATTTGGGGCTATTGCTTTAATTTCCGCCCATGATTTTTCCAGGTGTTTTGCCTCTGCTAGCATTGTTCTCTTCCATGGCATTGCTGGCCTTCCAAACTTTCTTTTTCTTTGCGGTTTCCAGTCTAATGACATCCTCGTTATATCACTTTATGCTTTTCTCAATGTGTGGCCAATCCATCTCCATTTTCGTCGCTTTATTTCGGTCTCAATGTCTGACTGACATGTTGTTCTGTGCAGATTGATGTTACTAATCGTGTTAGGCCAGAAGTACTTAAGTATTCGTCGATGGCATTTGTTTACGAATACCTGTAGCTTCTGTATGATTTTTCCATGTGTCACACCCATACAGTAGTACCGATTTCACACATGAGTTGAACATTCGTATTTTGGTCTTGCGCGACAGGACAGAAGTATTCCAGACTTTGTGTAGCATGTTGAATGTATGTCTGGCTTTATTTATACGTTTGTGTATGTCTTCTTCTGTTCCACCTGCTTTCGTTATTGTGCAACCAAGGTATACGAATTCATTTACATCTTCAATTTGTATATTGTTGATGTGCATTTGTGTTGAGTCTTATCGTCTTGGTTTTCTTGATATTTATCTTGAGACCAACTTTGTTGCTAGATCTGATAGCTGTTGAACTTTCTGCTGCATGTCGGAGTGTTTGTGTGTGAGCAAGCATATGTCGTCTGCATAGTCCAAATCATTGAGTTTACCAGTTAACCCCCATTGAATGCCATTAGGGGACTTGTTATCTAGTTTCCGCATTACACTGTCTAATTACACTTGCCTTACTCCTCGAGTGTTGTAGTATGTTTCACTTTGTTTGCCTTTGTATTGAATTCGGTTCCCAGCATCCCTATACATTTCTTGTACGAGTTCAATTAATTTCTTTGGGATGCCCATTTCACAAAGTGTCTGCCATATTGCGTTTCTGTTTATCATGTCGAATGCGCGTTCGAAATCGACGAAGAGCATATAAAGGGTGGTTAAATTTTAAGGGCCGATGTTGAATGTGAACCATACCTAAACGTCAAGTTTTTTTCTGCATTTCATTTGATATTTCTCAATTTCAGACTAACTCAATTTGAACCATGGAAAGATACACAATCGAGCAACGCATTAAAGTTACTCAGGCTTATTATGAAAATTGGCGTTCAAATCAAAATGCATATTGTGCACTTCGTGATTTATTCGGTCAATTTAATCGTCCAAATGTGCGTACAATCGGAAAAATCGTGCAAAAATTTGAGCAAACCGGATCTGTAGGAGATTATAAAACACCAGTGCATGCTGGTACAGCTCGTACTGCAGAAAATATTGCTGCTGTTCGCGATAGTGTGGCTGAAGAGCCATCCATTTTAACTAGTCGTCGTGCCCAACAATTGCACCTCTCACGCTCGTCGTTGATGAACATTATGCATAAAGACTTGCATTTACACGCTTATAAGGTGCAATTGACTCAAGAACTAAAGCCTCTTGACCATTCCAAACGTCGTCAATGGTCAGAATGGTGGCAAGAAAGGGCAACAGTGGATGATCAATTTTCGAAGAAAATCATCTTCAGTGATGAGGCACATTTTCACTTCAGTGGATTCGTCAATAAGCAGAATTGGCGCATTTGGGCGAATCATAATCCAAGAGTGATTGTCGAAAAACAAATGCACCCACAAAGAGTGACTGTTTGGTGCGGTTTATGGGCTGGCGGCATCATCGGGCCGTAATTTTTCCAAAATGAGGCCGGTCAGGCAGTTTCTGTGAATGGTGTTCGCTATCGTGAGATGATAACGAACTTTTTATGGCCCAAATTGGAAGATATAGATGTGGGTGATATGTGGTTTCAACAGGACGGTGCCACTTGCCACACAGCTAACGAAACATTGGCTCTTTTGCGCGACAAATTCAATGGTCGTGTTATCTCACGTGGTGGCGATGTCAATTGGCCGCCAAGATCATGTGATTTGATACCGTTGGACTTCTTTCTTTGGGTTTATTTGAAAGAAAAGGTGTACGTCGATAAGCCAGCAACAATTCAAGAGCTAAAGAATGAGATAATTATTTCCCCGGTTTTGATTTTATATATTGCCGAAATGGGCATCTTCCACGAAATGTTACCAATTGTTCATCAATCGTTACTTCACCAAAAGGTATAAATAAGTTTCGGCAATTATTTACAAACATATCCCAGAATTCTCTAATTACAGCA
This sequence comes from Tipula confusa, assembly GCA_963556175.1. Taxonomy (NCBI): domain Eukaryota; kingdom Metazoa; phylum Arthropoda; class Insecta; order Diptera; family Tipulidae; genus Tipula; species Tipula confusa. The sequence goes on from OY744475.1 coordinate 84,756,510, forward strand.
AGATTGTCCGACTGTCGTCTCGCACTTCTGGCGGTTTTGTCATAAAATCGAAGGTATTAGGTTATTGCAACAAATCTGTTGCAATAATGGCAGCAGTGAAAATATTTGTACGAATATATTCATTAGTCGTCATATTTCTTTTAAATTTTCTTTACTACAGTTAGAGCTCCAGCAGAAGTACTCCAAAAATATGCATCAAGCTCAGTTACAGTTACAGCATTTAATTTTTTTTGCTTCTCAGGAAATCTTTCATTGTATACCGACCAATAACTTGTTGTGCTTCCTCGTTAGTATGATTAACCATTATTTCTTTCATTCTTGGTGTCAGATTATTGAATATATCAATAATTTTAGTTGCTGAACTCATATAACTGGTCACAACCGGCATCAGGTTCAAAATATTTCTCTTCAACCATTGCGTCTGTGGAAACGGCGATCGGAATTCTCAGAATTAATTACCTCATAGCCGTCATCAATGTTAGTTGGCAAAGCATAATCAGATTGCTCATCTCCTATTTCGATTTCGTCATCTATTTCTGAGTCTTCTGGGTCAGGTATGAACTCATTATCACTATTACTCATTATCACTATTTAGTGATAAGTTATTATCACTATCATTACAGTCGCTTCTGAATAACATTGTCCATCAAATTCACTTTCACTGTCAGACAAGGAATGAAAATTTTCTTCTGTACTCAAATATCACCTCGAGATGCCATTTTTACTGTTAACAAAAAAAAATTATAAAAAAAATATTAGCTATATATTTAGGTAAAAGCCACTTTTGGGGGACCTAAATTACCCCGCTTGTTGCTTAAAAGGTTAGGTAAGAAACATAAACTTGCTGAGCACTATTGTCATTGTTGTTCTTTGCTAGTCAAAAGTATCGCCCTTTGTTGCCAGTTTGTGGATAAGAATGGCTTAGGTATGTTTCCGCGGGAGGGGGAATGTAAATGTTAAAATATATAATTATTTTTATATTTTTTATATTTTTATATATTTTATCTTTTTATATTTTTTTTACTTTTTATATTTTTTATATTTTCTATATTTTTTATATTTTTTATATTTTTTATATTTTTATATTTTTTATATTTTTCTATAGTTTATATTTTTAGATTAGGTAGATTTAGACAATAACCGGTAAAAGCGCATTTTATAATATTATTATAAAGACTCTATTCAATAAACAATTATGCATGTTAAATTTCAGTAAGTTTTTTGCATGCTAACCATTGATTGATTGATTGATTAATGAGACTGTAAGAGCAACCACTTGTGTTCCGGTTAACACCCGTCCTATTCCTACAGATTTTTTACATTTAACAAAAGATAGGGGATTGAACGGATTTTCATATATTTATATTTCTATAAATGTATTTCCAAACACCTCATGCTCATTATGGTAAAGTTATTCCATTTTTGAGGAAAGGTATGTCAGAAATGAAAGAATTGGTACGATTCCCCGGTAGCCAATATTCATACTACTGTTAACATAAGACATTCACTATTTTATTGAACTGCTCTGCATTCTGTGTTTTGTATTCTGTCATCTCTTATCAGCAACTCCAGTGTCCTACCATTCAACTTTTATCAGCAAAAATAATCCCTGGAAACAAAATCTATTAATGGTATAATTTCTCCAGTCATAGACTCTAATAAATTGAATTAGCCTAAAATATTACCTAAAATTTAGAATTAGTTTCCTAGTCGACCTGCTTGGTAGACGAATTTTTGACTCGGCTACTCGACTATCAATGCAATGACAGTTTCCGTTGATACTCCAACCCCGAAATACTTGGGGGTTCAAAATAAGTACGGTGATTTATTAACTTGAATTCCTCAGCCACTACTTATCCGAATATGGCATAAACCCTTCGCCAGAGCGCGTAGAAGCCATACAACAGTTTTCACAACCTACTCCAACCAAATCGATTCAGAAATTCATAGGAATGGTGAATTATTATCATCGTTTTATTCCACGGTTAGCCGAATTTTTTAACCTTATTCACGTTCATTTGGCACTTTTGAACAAAAAGTCAAAAACAACCAGACATTTTTTTTGGCCTGATAAATGCAATAATTCATTCATAATAGTGAAAAGCGGACTAGCCAATACAACATTGTTGACACACCTCATCGAGGATACGCGGTTTCGTAGCAGCAGTACTGCAACAATATAACAGAGGTAGTTGGGAACCTTTAGAGTTCTAGAGTTCTTTTAGAGGTATTTTGTAGAAGGTCGAATTTTCACAGTCTACACAGACCATAAGCCGCACTGATTAACGTCATACTTTTAAAGACGGATCGTAATCCACGACAAATAAGACATTTGGATTATATATCCCAATTTACCACAGATATTCGACACATTTCAGGTAAACACAATGTGGTCGCAGACACCTTGAAAAAATATCAGAGTTACAATGTCCGGACGATGAAAACTCTGGAAAATTCATCAAAACCTACAGGTAGCAAGTATAATCTTGCACTTGTAAATATCGCTGGTTGCGAATTCTACTGCGAAACTTCAACAACAAATCATCGAGTGAGTATACATGCCACAACCATTAAGAATATTTCTCACACAGGAATACGTGCTTAACGAAGACTTATACCCACGCGTTATTTCTGGCTAAAATTGAAACTGGACGTGAGAAATTGAACAGTAAATTGTTTATCATGTCAAAAAGGGAAAATTCACAAGCATACAAAGACTCAACATGGAGAATTTTCTTTGCCATCATTAAGGTTTCAACACATCCACATGTATCTGGTAGGTTCACTACCACCAACAGAAGGAAATTAATATATCTTCACAATTGTTGATCGTTTCACACGCTGGCCGGAGGCATATCCCATTCCAGATATCGCCGCTTCTACAGTTGCTAACACATTTTTCGAGCAATACATAGCAAGGTTCGGCGTACCCAAAACTTTTCTCTCAGCTAACAAAAATACTAGGATCCCATTGTATTCACACTACAGCCTACCACCCGCCAGCAAACGGAATGGTAGAGCGTTTTCATAGGACATTAAAAATTACACTCAGATCTATAGGGGTAACATCAAATAATGGTGCTCTGAGTTACCAGTCATTCTGCTGCATATCAGAGCATGAATTAAGCAGCCCAGCCGATCTAGTGTACGGCCAGAGCCTCATACTTCCTGGCGAAATTTTTTCAAGCCCGAATCTTCAACCTCCTCAATCAACTGACGACTTCATACAGAAACTTCGCATGAATATGCAAGCATTAATTCCAGTCGATACTCGAAAATCAGCACAGTGCAACATTTGTTACTCCAAAAATTTAGACAATTGCGAGTTTTTATTTATTCGTGTGGACAGAACACGAGCAAGCCTCTCTTCACCTTCCCAAGTGTTGGTCCTGTAAGTAAATTATCATTTAATGAATAGCCCGAGCTAGTCTTGGCCGACGCGTCAAAAACCACTCGCAGTTTGGTCGTTGTGGATGTTTCCTTGTAAACTCCATGATGTGAAAGATACACAAAGTCGTTTTGGATTTCTTGGCAATCTACCTTTACCATATGGCCGAGTCGTACATACTCCTCCATAAATTCAACATATTGATCCTGTAGGTTTCAGTTTTTCATGAATTTTCTCTCCATACTTTTCAACGCCTCTGTAATAAATGAATTTTGAGATCCGGAATCAAGTAATATTCGGCATAGCTGAAATTGACCACTTCTATCATTGATCGTCACTGTAGCTATTGGCAAAATGACTGGATTAATCATATCACCGGTAGACATGATGATGTCTTCATTTCAGAATTTGAAGATGGTGTAGTAGTAAATACGCTGTTGGTAGATGGTGATGGCCTATTTGGTGTACTGAGCGAACTTTTATGGTCTACTGTATCGATATTAGGATGCAAGAGAGAATTATGTTATCGCTTGCAATGATGGCATCTTTTAAACGATCTGCAATGATATACCGTGTGAGATTTACTAAGACAATTAAAGCAACTGTTTTCAGTTTTGATAAAATCTCGCCGGTTCTCAACTGTCCACGACTGGAATTTTCGCGGATAAACTTTTATTGAATCTGACGCATCCGCTCTCTTCATCAGAAAATCAATTAATTCTTGACAGGTTGGAAATTCTACGTCAGTTGTATGATTAGCCCATCTATCTCTCATCAGGAGTTCCTGGTTCACCCTTGGCTGTATATTCTAATAAAGCTGGTTCAGACTTCTCGTTAATAACTTTGAATTAATTTTAAATTATAATTCCAAAAAAAAAAAGTTAAAAACAAAATTCCATAAACTCGTCATGAAAGTGTTAAAATTATGTAAAAATACCATTTATGTCTTCGAAATTAAATCCATAAAATAGTAGAATTTATATCTATATCTAACTTTATGTTCAAAATACTTTGTTCTTAATTTGTAAGTAATGTTATTTTTTACATTTTTTGGGAGCGTTCACAGGCACATAAAACAATGAAATGTATACTTATTTCTATTACCTAGATATAGAGAGAGACTTAACTTAATCTCGTAAGTAAATGACAAGAAAGATATTATGTACAATCATTATTCATTACTTATTGTTATTTATCTAGATAAAATGAATAAAAATTATTATAATTTCTTTAAAATATAAAAATAAAAATATAATTTTTTTTCTTTTGGAGATTGTTAAGTGAAAAAATTACAAAAAAGATGAGTAAAGTGTTTTATTTTTGGTGCGGAGAAAGCTTTTAATTGTTATGTGTTAATTTTTTAGATATGACCAATTGATAAATATGAGTTTGAAATTTTGTATGAGTTGTCAAATATTCTTACTCCACATCAAATGTAAAGGATATATTAAACGAAAGGAGAATGTAAAGAAAATAAGATTTTAATCAGCCGAATTAATTGAAAAAAATATATACAGCCTAGATGTACCTTTATTTTCTAGAATCTTAAATATTATGTATATATATATGTATAAAGCATTAAATTTAATAACATCAATTCCAAAATATTATTTGTGTGTATATAGACTTTCTTCGATAAAACAAGGAACGCTTAAAAATTCAGGTAGAAAAATAAACAAAATCTACTTACTTACACTGTATTACAAGAGTTACTATAAATTCCATAGTTTGTTGCATTGCAACTTTATATTTTATATTGAGGTACAAAATTCACTCACATCATTAAACTAATAATGACTTTTACTTCTTAGACAATTTTATATTCGAGTTATAATATATGTCGGTATGATTGAATTATTTTTAAGAATTATTTTAAGGATGATTTCGTTTTTTATTTTTTTTTTTTTTGTTTTCAACCCCGAAAATAATTTTTCGATTTTTTATATTGACGAGGGTTGAAAAAAAAAATAATAAAAATAATTTAGAAAACCTACGAAGGTACATATATAAGGACAAGTGTATGTATTTTATTTATTATCTTACGAGATGAATTTTTTGGTTTAAAACATTCACAGTACGTTAGAAACGGAACGACAATATATAAATCAGACGATGGTTATTTAAAACAGTTGGTACATAATTATTTTCGTTTCAATAAATCAAAATCGATTTCTTAATCTTTAATTATATATTTATTGTATCGAGTGATTATAATGAAGTCAATTCAACTCTTACTTACGTATATATAGATATATTATGAACTATTAAGTTCACGTAAAAAAGATTTTCTTAATTAAAATTTGAAAAAAAAAAATTATTGACAAATATTAATTGTCAAAATTAAAATTAACTATTTACATATATTATACGCGCATGTATAGATTTTTAACCGACAGATCATACAGTGTAATCTTCCTCTGAATTTGGACGAAGAGAAAAAAGGTTTCGTCCATCTGAATTACGTTTTACGTTTGTATTCTGAGGTTATTACATATCGGGGTCACTGAATTTATGTATCGAGACATGGCTTATCTTGTATATACGTTAAATATTTAATTAAATTAACAACTTGCTATTTTTCATGGATGAAAGTGAAAATATTATAAAGTTGAAGATTTGTTTTTAAAATATAAGAGTATCTTTTATTTGAAGCCAACACACCGTGCTATTGTATATAGATAATAAGAAATGTATAAACGATCGCATGATATCTTTATAGAATCCATCACAATATCATTTGATTGTCATAGAAGGCACTTAATTCTAAAAGTTTGCTGGCCTGACAACCCGCATCCTTAAAAAACAATAGCTAAAAAACCAAGAGCTTTTAATCGTACTTTATCAAAAATTCAAGAGTGCTATTTGGAACTTATTAACAGAGAATTAACCCTATAAAAGTAGCACTTAAGTGATTTTAATAAGCGACTTTATTTTGTGAAATACAAAAAATAACCTCGAATAAACTTAATATACTTTAATACTACAACAACAAGGGGTGTCTATTTCGGACCAAATAAGTTGTTAGTTTAATCCCCTGAAAAACAATCATTAATGTTTGATTCAACAGTAAGATCACTTTGGGCTAAACCCCAATTACATGACGTTTTTGTCATAAAACGGTTAATTCTATTGATTTATACTGTTTAATCAATTTTTAAAAAATCTAATTTATATTCATTTTAAAGTTTTGTGTAAAATAAAGTGTAAATAAATTAGATTTTCGGCGATTACGCGACGTATTGGTTAATACGGTTAATTCAATTGATTTGAAATGTTTAATAATTTTTTTTTAAATCTAACTTGTATTAGTTTTAAAGAAAGGTTGGTGTCAAATCAATAGTACATTTAATAAATTTTAGATTTTGTTCTTAGAGAACCATTATAGGTTACAGTTGAATAGTGACTCACTGAAGTTGCTAATTAGAGACGTCAGAAAAACCCCTACCTACAAATTTGTATGACCGGGTAATTTCAGGATGGTTTGACTTATACATCTTATTCTGGTCGGGGAAGTGGGCATTTACAATAAAATATTGCGAAGATGATTAAAATTTCTATGGTCGCTTATGAGATAGTATAATGGCGGAAGTCATGGTGATTCATTTTCGCTGGGAGTCTTTCATTATCCTTGAGTATCACTAGTTGCCCTTCCAGCTCGGTTGTGTCTGGTGCTGTCATTATTTCAAGAATGTTGTCTGTTGTTTTATTTTTTATGTTAAAGTTGAAGTTCCTTTAATTAACAGCCTTTTGGTCGTCATTGTATTGAAGATTGGGGATATCTCACATAAAAAATGCGATTTTTGCAACCTTTGGCAATGGTTACCTCTTCTGATATTTCATCTGGTACCTCATCTTCTGGTACTCATCTTCCGGTACCTAATTTAGTAATGAAAAATTTACTCGATGAATGTCCACTGCTAAGTATTCTGCCGATGTAATGATGTGTGATTGTGTATTACCATGGCTAATATCAGGAACTGGTGTAATGGCTAGTAGTTTATAATCGAAAGCAAACGACAGTGGTGGGATAATTTCAATTATCACATTCCGTTGTGTTACCCTGCTACGAATATCAATACCTTGGTATATGTGCCTGATGTCGTGAATAACGTGTCCAGCGATTGCAATTCTGGTTAATATTCTAAAACTGAGATTCATACTGACTTTCCCCACACTGGGTGAGGATTCCAAATATGTCTCATAAAATAACACCTGTCGAAACTCCCAGACCTCATTTATGTCGACGTCTTTCCCTGTTGATTGATTGTTCATTGTCTGCTATTAAGTTGCTAAATTGCGACTCTAGTTGTTATAAAATTATATCGCAACTTAAGTCAAATGTTGGTGAAGGACTAGGTAAATTATAGCAGGCTGCTCTTAATTCTATAGTTTCATTTGCTCAAAAGCCTCGATTTCTTCCCAATAGCTCGTTATGTTGTAATAGATTACTAAAGTCCATTTCATGGCGTTTCGAGTTTGCCTAAATCTTCAAAATGCCTGTCGAGTGATTAAAAGGGGTAATCTGAACCTGGACTTGCGCGTGCTCCAGTATGTATAGCAAATTGAGAGTACAATGATTTCCTTTAGATACATACTTTGCTTGCCTGTGAGGCTGCTTACTTGGGTTTTGGTTGTCCTTTACGGGCAGTGGGAGTCCCTTACCTAATAGACCGCGGATTGTTGTTTCTTTGCGTGATTATTCTTTCCGATACACTATTGTCTAGATTTTGTGGGATTGGTATGTATTGAGTAATGGTTGTATCTTTAAATACTGTTGGAACAGAATCATTCTTCTTGTTAAGGTGATCCTTTGGTTCACTTGTTATGGTTAGGGCCATCCTATCCTAGATGTAGCTTAATGACTCTTCCTAGTGCGTAAGAGGCAATTGTTCATCATAGAGGATTACTAGTTCTCCCAATTGGATATTCGGTTGTTCTGTAACCATTTTGGCCTGCGTTGTAGCCGTGATAGATAATCCGTATACGATTTTTTCCAGAATCCTTGACTGATTATGGTCAGCAAGTTTCATCTTGTAACATCGTGTGGATGCTCTTAATATAAGGTTGGGGCGTTGATATGATGGCTCTTTCTATCAGGAAGTGTACCGGACTTAAAAATCCGTCAACATCTGAGTCATTTGAGAGAGGAGCTGCCTAGACTTGAAGCATGGCTCTAGTTTAGCCAGAAGTTATGAGAGCTCCACAAAGGGTAATATATGAGTTCTAATTCACTTTGGGGAGGTGCTGTTTTGTTGACTTGACTCCGGCTTCTCATACTTCTCCAAAGTGAGGAATCCCGGTAGTACAAAATGCCACTCAGTTCTCAACTGTGCTGTTTTACCCTTAATTATCACCTCTTGTTGCTTTGCCTGTCTTTGGAGCCGACAGTTTCAACAAAATTTGTGCCACAATCACTAAATATTTTCAGACAGATTCCTCTTCTTGATATGAACCGTCGGTATGAGGCTAAGAAAGCATGTGTTGACAAGTCACTTACAAGTTCGAGGTGGATTGCCTTCGTGGCTAGGCAAATCAATATGGCAATGTAGCCTTTAGATTAGCTAGTATGGTATAGGTAATACATTCATGTATAGTTTGACGAATCTTGTTCTTGGCATGTTGATTGCCACCGTGTAGTGTTTTTAAATGAGCTTCTGGGATGAGCAAACTTGATAATTTGTGATCTCGGTGCAGTATTACTGGATGTTTTTCTTCAAATGATAGATTTGAATTGGTTAGTATTTCCCCGACTCTTAGTAAATCGTTTTGTCTAGAAATGGAGGTAGGGTTATAATTTTGATTTTAATTTGTTTAGATCTGATTCGAAAGCTTCCTGTTGTGCAACTTTAATTATTTCCCTTAGAGACTTGTTCAGTTCTTATGGTTTAAAATAGGATATTCCTGGGGGGTTTTGACTTTGCATTATAGATAGGAATCGTAGACAGTATGCAAAGCTATGAACCAGCCGTTGTAATGATGAGAATCGACTGAATTCAATCACTGTTTTTTCACTGTTGTAAGTGTTCTTATTATTTTTCGCTCCATGCTGCCTGCTTGGTCCATTTCTTCACTATCAATTTTTGTCATTGGATAGCTCGAACCGTTTAGCCATGGTGGCCCTTCCCACCAAATTATGTGGGTTATCCATTGAACTGGGTTTAATCCTCGAGATTCACGATCAGCAGGATTTTTATTTCAAACAACGTGATGCCAGTAATTCGGAATTGAATTCTAATATTGGGAGTGAAATTGTTTGGTTTAATGATGCAACTTTAGTTTTGGCAGCAATTAATTTAATTTCGTTGTTTATTTCCATCTGTTTGCAATATTTATATGGAGTTTTCCAACCCATCCTATACCAGAAGCCCATAAATTTTGAAGAAGTTTGACTTCGGATTACTTCTGGTGCTAACCATCCTAGCGGATCAAAAAGTTTTCATTCCTCTGATAAAATCGTTGGTTTGGATATTGTCGCTTTAGCTTCAGGAAAAGATACTGTAAATTGAAGTGTCTGTTGACGAGTTCCAGAAAGGTCCAAGTATTTTTACTGCCTTTTCTTTGCTGCACCATTTCCTCAGATTAAAACCTCCACCGGAAAGGTTTAGTAATTCCTTTTGCGCAGGTACTGCTTTTTCTATCTTGTTAGCTCCAGATAGAAGAACATCTACGTAGAAATCGTTTTGAATGATTTTGAAGCAATTGAATATTTTGCCGCTTCGTTAATAGCTAATTGTTGCAAATTGTAGCCAAATAAGTTGCAGAAGCTGCTCTATAAGTTATAGTTTTAATTTAAAACTGCTCATTAGCTTATTTGTTTCAAACTGCCAGAGAATTCGTTAAAAATCTTGAATTTTGCGAGCTATTCTGACATGCCTGAACATTTTTTCGATGTCAGCTGCAATAACATAACGATTTTTTTTACATCTGAACAATATTATTGTTAAGTTGTCATTTAAAGTGAGACCTTCATGCATAATTCCATTTAATGATATGCCTGTTGTGTTGCAGGAAGCATCAATCAAACACAAAGTAGGGTTAGCCAGGATTACATTTTTTTAAAATTTGTTTTCGAAACCCATTAAGTTCTTGCCTGGAAGTGGATTAGTGATAGTCCACAAAATTAAAGCATTAGCTTGTATCTAGAAGATTGATGGAAATCTTGGACTTATACCTATTAGGATTTGTTGATTCGAGCACCCTTTTGTTGCTGATATTCCGGAAACTTCAGTTAAAACCGATGTCTTTGGCAGTCCTAGTTGTTGTGCTGCTTGCTCTGTGATGAAAGTAGTTTGTGACCCTGGGTCGATTAGAGCCCGTAATATATTGCAGCCACCGTAAATATTCTGTATTTTCACTAGGCTGTTGCTAGGAGTACTGATCCACAATCTTTGTTATATGTTGCAATGTTCAGTTTGGTGATGATGCTTTCTTGGTTTTTTACGTGTAGCTTAGCATGATGCCTGCCTTGGCAAGTAAAACATATGATTTTACTGCTACAACCTGTTGTTGTGTGCGGTTTTGAATGAAACCTTTTCTGCACAAACTGTGCACATCCATCTGACTTCTTTCGGAAATACTCTGAATTTTGAAACGTTGACATTCGATAATTTTCTGATTTTTTTGGCAGCGTTTACAAAAGTTAGTTATTTGTTTTGGTTGTGTTGCTGTCATAAAAGCATATGTCTCAAGGGTTGAGTTGGTAGTATTTTATTTCCACTAACGGATTCCAATGATTGAAATCGTCTCTTTAGACACTTTAAAAATTGAGGTTTTGTTTGAAATTCCCTTGGATTTTTTAAAGAGTTTTCGTACAGGCGTCGAGACTGACTATCCAATTTTTTCAACAACGTGAAGATTATGGGGCATACCTGTTCCTGATGGCAGAGGAAGATTCGATTGAAATAGACGGCTGACTTATTAGGATGTATAATAGATTGGATACCAAAATAATCTCATTATCTTACCAATTTTCTAATATCTTCCTCTACGTGCCCTTTTAGATAGTTCATTTTATGTGTTGTGGTAAGCTGACTGTTGTCATGAACTAATCGTTTGAAGGTGTCCGAAAAGTCTACCCATTTCGTGTAGTACCTATAAAAATATGGGATCTCTACAGGTGGTATACGAATTTCGATAGTTTTTGGTCTTCTTCTAACAGTTTTCATATGCGTTGCTTGCATTTTCGTAGTGTTGGTCTACGAAACGTTTTGCATTAGCTTCCAGTTCTTCGGAAGCGTCGATGCATATTTTTTTATGAAGGTCCATGATTTGGTTCATCATCTTCCCCATGTTTTTTTAGTTTTAGGTTTAAAACTGGCCTGGATCTGTTGTTACTTTCCAGCATATCTTCAGCCAATCGGGTTTCCCGATATATATATCTCTCATCTGGACGTCTTGTTGCTTCAGCTGTTGCCTAGATTTTGGTAACTAGCTCAATTCATATGTAGACGCTGATTGACAATCGGAAAGTTTGTGCTAGGTCCACACGAATCTTCTTTTCCTACCGGTGTTGGTTTTCAATTTTCCTCGTTAAAAAATATATTGGTAGGTTTTTGAGGATTTCGTAGTAGTGCCAGTGTGTTTGGCGGCACCCATTGTTCACCCGTTTTCGCATATCCTCAATTAGGAACTCGTAAATCTCTGCTATCTTTTTTCGTGATTCAAAGTAAGGATGATTAAACTGTAACGTTGGGTTCGTCTTTCGGATGACATAAAACGCATTGAACGCTAATGTTTTCGCCTCCAGATACGTTTTTGTTTTCCGACCTGTTTCATTTTTCGAGTAGATTATATTCATCTGAACTATCTTCACTCTTACCCCATCTTGGTTGTTTAGTAGGGCCTTTAAATCTTATATTTTTTTTTACTTTGTATATGCCTGTTGGTTGGTGGCTTGGATTCTATACGACGAAGTTCCATTTGTTGTTCTGATAGCTCGAGCGGTGCCAGTTGTTGGTTGGCTGTAATAGGTGTCAGTTGTTGGTTGCCGTTGATAGGTGCATGTTGTTGGATGGCTCCAAGGACCAATGTTTGATTCAATAGTAAGATCACTTTAGGTTAAACCTCGCAGTTGATTTATATACAGTATTGATTGCTCTTTTAAATTTTATTCGTTTAACGTTGGTTAGGGCGAAGAAGTTAATCAACTTACCTTTAGTTAAAGGTACCTTTGGTAGGCCTCTGTATTCGGGGCATCCGCATGTCTCGTAAATGTTTCGGGTATGATATCTTAAAAAAAGCATCACTGCGTCCGTTACTTAAATATTAAGCGACTAAACGAAGGTTCACTGGTCTGATAACCAGCATCATTAAAAAAACTACCACGCTGACGCTTATATAGATAGCAGTTTAGGATTAAAAGGGCGCGGTCACTTATAAGTTGCATGAGCTTTTACAGTTTACATGCCATTCTGAAAGCTTTTTTTTTCAATGTTCTTTTCATATACCTCAATTACCGAGCTATTTGGTTTAAACATGTAAGTAAACCAAAAAATATAGATCACAAATATTTTGAAAAACGTTAAAAAAATTAAAAATATTTTAACCCGAATCTATTATTTCGAAGCGCAGTTTACATCACTATCGTATCGTAAGTCAAGTTCTCACAGAGTAAATTAATACTCATCACAATAAATCAAAACCATACTATTTCATCGTACTTCAAAAACTATTAAAACCGAGGGTATATAATAAAATTCGGAAGTCTAATTATTTTATCACTCAAAAAATATAAAAAAAAAACATTCAACACAAGACCCATACATAAAAAAAATGTTAAAAATTCCGCGTCTTAATTAATTTCTCAATCCCTAATTATATTTCATTGTTTTAAAAACACACTTCATTATCCGACTGCAGAGAAATTTAATATTTCTTTGGACAAGTAATAAAAATGTGCTTGGAAGTTATACTATCAAATTATTTTATCTTGAGACTAAATTCAAAGATAATAAAATTATCTTACAAATTTTAACTCTATATAAAATCAAAGAAAATAATCAAAAATTTATTCGTGTTGAAATATAATTTTTTGGAGGGGTTTAAAATGTAATCAATGGAATATGCGAGATTGATGCATTTACAAACACTTGCGCATATTTACTATACTTCATTATGAATTCGAATCATCAAAAACCATAAAGCTTTGCATACGAACAAAAGCATTAATAAATTTTATGTATTTCAAATCGAAAAACTATGCAAAAATTTAAATTTTAGATTATGCCAAATATACTATAGTATAAAGTGAACTGAGTAGCGCATATACTATGTGGTGGGTATCAAAGTCATTTTACGATCAATAATATTGATTGACGTTCGATAAAAAAAATTGTGTGAATATAATCTAAACAAAATGAAAAAAAAAATGAAGGTCAAGGTTTGTTAAGATAACACGATCAAAAATCACCTCTTATATATGTTTATACTTAAGATATCTAATATCCTTATAATTACTTTCCAAATTATAAACTTTCGTAAATAATGTCATATTGTGTATAGCCTCAAGGTAACCTCGAACCACCAAACACACAACGATAAAAAAAAATTAAAAAATGTCAACATTATTTGTTGGACAATTTGAAAGTTTTTATTATTGTTATTTGAATTTTTAATTTCTAAGAAACAACAAATTAATGATAATTTAAGAAAATATAAGTATAAAAAGAAGATTAACTTTACTCAAAAATTAAAAAAATAATAATAATTTAAATAATAAACTAAAAAAAAAAAAAAAAAAAATATTATCGGTTGGTTAGTTGACGATAATTTATAGTTGATTAAAATAAAAGATGTTTTTTTACTATTATAGATAAAATTAATATTTCTTTTTCGGTTGTTAGTACGTTTGGTAGTCTTACAAGGCAACTTTTATCTAAACGTTTATCTTTTAGAATTTTTAAATTTTAACACGGATGAATATTACCTCACTAATTTATTATGGTTTAATTTCAACAATAACAAAATCCTATCTAATTTGCAACCATGATTGGTATAATTTTGCAAAATGTTTTTTAAATTGTACATTGCAAAAGTTAGGCGCTTATAAAAAAAAAGGCTGTGAGAAAATTTATTGAAAAAAACCCACACAATTTATCGACTAAATTAGCATTAAATCTTTTAATTTTTATTAATGTGGATTTCTTGTTAATTTTGATGTCAACAGTTATACAATAACATATTATACAGAGACAAGTACTAGAAAATAAAATGAAATGCCACAAATGAACCAACCTGTGGTTATTGTAGTGGGGCTCTTACTTTACCAGTTGCAGGACGTTCCAAAATATATCATAATATTGAAGCGAGCTGTTTCATATGATTTTGGTGTTAAATCCATATTTTTAATCTATAGAATGGATTTTAAATTTTATGTGTATTGGGTTTCGATGAACTTTTTTTCAAATTTGGATGAGATTGTTAGAAAACTTAAATATCTCAATGGTATTCCTTTATTGATTGATTGATTAGAATGAACGGCCAAAGACGAAAAAGGAACTCTTGGAATGCCGGGCATTATCGTACACTCGTGTCACATACAACAAAACCGAAGGCGCGGAAGGAATGTTAGTTATGACAAATTCAACCCGGTTACTGACACCTCAGCGATCGATAATTAGTTTTTTTTGTGGTGTAAGGAAAAGATTAAACATTACAAATCAATTAAATTAACCGTTTTATGACAAATACGTCATAAATCGCCGAAAATCTAATTTATATACACTTTATTTAACACAAAACTTTAAAATTAATATGAATTAGATTTTAAAACAATTGATTAAACATTATAAATCGATTGAATTCATCGTTTTATGACCAATTCTATCTTAGTGGTAATTATTTATGGGCTAAGATTAATTCACTTTCGATTAATCCTACTAAAAGTAAAGCGTTATTGCTCTCTATAGAATCCTAAAAACAATAAACCTGTACTTTTTATTAGAGATACATTTTTTCATAGCTGCAAGGTCGTTTGGTTTCGACCTAATCTGAGAATCCGCTAATCTAAATTTGAAATCCAAATTAAAAATTCGTTCGTCTTCATCAGGCTGCAGCGACCAAACTAAGTAATTACACTTCATATAGACACATTGTTTTAGTCAGTTATAAAATACAAAAACCAGGCAAATTTCTAGTTTCTTGCATCGATGCATTTTTATTTAAATAATTTGACAAAATACGTCAATATTACTACAATAAAGTCAATTTCATACACATTTTAAACCATAAAAAAACCCAAAATTCTTGTAAATTATAACCGCGAAAACGACAAAATACGTCACCGAATGACACGAAAATCTGATTGATATATAGATATTAATGCACACAAAACTCTAAAATTTACATAAATTATATATTAAAATAAATTGATTTTACACTAAAACTAAATGAAACTAAATCGTTAAACTGACAAAAACATGAAAAACTATTATGAGGCTTTAGAATATAATATGAAAAAATTGAAAGGATAAATGGAGATGCTATGTACACCAGTTATGTTTCATATTGCTATCTTGAAGAAAGGGAGTTCAACGACAAAAGTCAGAGTCGTTTTTAATGAGTCGGCAAAATCAAACACAATGACATCATTAAATTAAGTGAAGCCCAATAATTATACATTCGAGTAAATGACTAACAGAGAATAATTTCAATTCGTAACAAGCAGATTACAAGGTTTAATTTTTTTTTAAATATTGTCCATGCATTCTGTAGGGCCGAAGCTCTCCCAACTCTTTCGCGATTAACTTAACGTTCTATTTTACACCATTACTAGTCAGAACGAGGACGTTTGAATACATAAAACTTCAAAAAATGTAAGCTAAAAATTTGCTAGAATTTTGTACCACTTTATCAGTTTCAAAAGGTATAATAGAAGGCAGAAATCAAATCAATGAAATATTATTTAAAGCGAAAATCGGGGAAGCACACTAACATGAAAAGTACTTTCGGCAGTAATCTATATGATTGTCTCAATTCTATGCCACTGATATATATATATATATATATATATATATATATATATATATATATATATATAATATATATATATACATATATATATATATATATATATATATATATATATATATATATATATATATATATATATATATATATATATATATATATATATATATATATATATATATATATATATATATATATATATATATATAAATATATATATATATATATATATATATATATAAATATATATATATATATATATATATATATATATATATATATATATATATACAGGGTGTCCCATTGGGACGAGTTCAAACGAATAGGGCGTGTAGCTGGATCAATAGCATGAAAAAAATTACACTACGCATATGCCCGGAAATGAACCGTTACCTACTTGAATTGCATTTCAAAATGTTTAGCAATGCACAATACCTTGAATCATCTAAATGCCAATAACTCTACTAAAAATTAAAATAACTCATTTATTTTTTCTATAATTTTAAATGCACAAAGTGCTTCTTACTTTTCTGGAAGTAAGAATATCATGCATTGCGTTTTCCATAAAGAAAACGTTGGTGGAATCAAAAAAATTGTGCGATAAATAACAAAAAAATTCATTTAACTCATTTTTTCTCGAAAAATTCACTCAATATTTTTTTTTATTTCAAATTTAGATTTAATAGACGATTTACTAAAAAAATTGTCTAAATGATTTTTATCTAATCACGCTTATTTTTCGAGATGTTAACATTTCAATTTAGTACTTGTTCAACTAAGTTTTCAACTTCACAAACAATTTTCAAAATGATTTCCATTTTGTAACAAGCATAGTTGGAGTTGTCTTTTAATAGCAGCAACCATGTTGAAATTTTCTAAATTTTCTTTTAGTTTGTAGCCGGCATTATTGATTCAAGTAACCAACTGCTCCCTAGTCTGAATGATTATTTTGTAGACTTCTCCTTTCAAATATCTCCATACATAAAAGTATAATGGTGTTAAATCTGGAGATCTGGCCGGCCAAGGTATAGGTCCACCGCGACCCATGGTGTACAGGAGCTCCATCTTGTTGATACAAGAAAGTATTTCTCATCATGAGTGGAATTGAATCTAGACAGTAGAAGCTGTTTCATTCAATAATTGGAGATAGTTTTCTGAGTTCAATCTTTCAGGTAGTAAAATTGGCCCGATAAAATTATTTCCAATTATACCACACCATACATTAACACAAAAACGTCTTTGGAATGATGATTCTCATTTAACGTGTGGGTTTCCTGGTTGGCACTCATGAAGATTGTTGAAATTTATTATTCCATCCCTCGTAAATGTCGATTCATCTGTCCATAAAATGGATGACAAATATGAAGGATTATGTTCCTCGTTGTTTAACAATAAATGACAGAAATTTGCTCTTTTTGCTAATTCGACCGGTAATAATTCTTTCACTGGAGTGTAGTGCTATGGGTGTAAATGGTTTCTTTGAAGTACCCTCCAGTCTTTATTTTTGCTAATACCAAGTTGTATCAAAAGTCGTGTCGTGCTAATGGTGGAACCTCTTTGTACAGAATTCAAAATTTTTTCGTCGGTATTGACTTCGTATTGAATTTGACTAACATTTTCGTATTCATAAGGTAACAATGTTCCTCATTTTATGGTCTGGCACCGACCTACCTGGGTAACAAGTAGGCCATAAAATGTTTCCGTTACATAAACCATAAATAAAATGGATATCACCGAGTTCTTCGAATGTATAGCGTGGCATTTTTTTTTTTATTTCTGATTAGAAACGCGAAAACAAATTATTTTAAAAAGATTAACGATTTTAGCAATACGATTATTAACGATTAAAAAGATTTAACAAATGCAACATTCAATTACTAAATGTTTGTTTTTGTTTAAAACTATTGCTGCTTTATTTAAAAAGAGTTGTACAATACAATAAATGTTTTACTTGAACAAGTACTAAATTGAAATGTTAACATCTCGAAAACTATGCGTGATTAGATAAAAATCATTTAGACAATTTTTTTAGTAAATCGTCTATTAAATCTAAATTTGAAATAAAAAAAAATATTGAGTGAATTTTTCGAGAAAAAATGAGTTAAATGAATTTTTTTGTTATTTATCGCACAATTTTTTTAGATTCCACCAACGTTGTCTTTATGGAAAAGAAGCACTTTGTTTAAAATTATAGAAAAAATAAATGAGTTATTTTAATTTTTAGTAGAGTTATTGGCATTTAGATGATTCAAGGTATTGTGCCATGCTAAACATTTTGAAATGCAATTCAAGTAGGTAACGGTTCATTTCTGGGCATATGCGTAGTGGAATTTTTTTCATGATATTGATCCAGCTACACGCCCTTTTCGTTTGGACTCGTCTCAATGGGACACCCTGTATATATATATATATATATATATATATATATATATATATATATATATACATATATATATATATATATATATATATATATATATATATATATATATATATATATTTATATATATATATATATATATATATATATATATATATATATATATATATATATATATATATATATATCGGCACGTCCACCTCAAGTATAGTAGTAACAAAATGTCAATTCTATATGGTTCAACATTATTGGAACCGTATGGTCGACCGATTGCGCACTAAAAGTCAAATCAGATGAAATTTTTTTGGATAAAGGAAAGGAACCTTCCAAAACCTAAATTATCACTTGGATGAATTATTAAACTGCGGTCCAGATATATATAGATATTAGTTAAGTTTATAGAATAAAAAATTTACAATCTTCAAGAAAACCCCTGTATATGAAATACCATTATTTAATATAGATTATCAAATATTTGATCGTATATATAGTAACAATGATGCTATAATTAATTCTAATCAATTAACAATAAAATAGGTTACACATATATTATATATATTGTGTACAGATCTCGTTTACATTCTAAACTGTCACATAAATATCCGAGTAAAAAAACCGTTAATGCATAACTAATGTGTAATCTTAAAACTGCCAAATATGCTTTTAAATTGCAAATCTAAATCGAAACAACTTTCGTTCTGAATTCTATAATACTATTATTATTTATTTAAATTTTACTGTAAAAAATATGCTTTATACTATACTCTTATTGCCGTGAATGAGCAAGCGATGGTTTTAGTAAATTGGTTACGTGCGTCACAAATAGTCGTGGACAAAATTATTTGTGCATCGCAAAAATTTTATAATGTATTCAGTTAAAGTTAAAATTTTCGGTAAAAACTTAATCAAGCAATTTAACTTTTTATTGTATATTTATTGTTGATTATTGCCATTTCATTTTTAAATGTGTACAGTTCATATAAATAAAGCTAAAAATAAATTGGCTAAACTATTTCGTAATTCAATTGATTTGTAATGTTTAATAAATTTTTTAAAAATCTAATTTATATTAATTTTAAAGTTTTGTATCAAATAAAGTGTATATAAATTGGATTTTTTGTGATTACATGACGTATTTGTCATAAAACGGTTAATTTAATTGATTTTTAATTGTTTTTAAATCGAATTTGTATTAATTTTAAAGTTTTGTG
Organism: Tipula confusa; assembly: GCA_963556175.1. Taxonomy (NCBI): domain Eukaryota; kingdom Metazoa; phylum Arthropoda; class Insecta; order Diptera; family Tipulidae; genus Tipula; species Tipula confusa. The sequence goes on from OY744475.1 coordinate 84,776,455, forward strand.
TCAAATAAAGTGTATATAAATTGGATCGGTATGCGGACGTTCGAAATTAGTGATTACGTTGACTCGATCTTGTGTTGGAAGGATACCGTGAGCATTTACGTTGTGTCGTAAAAAGTTAACTTGGGTATTGGCGAAAATGTATTCACCCAGGTTAATGACTAGACCAAATTATGATAATCTTTCAAAGATAATTTTGAGAATTAAATGTTCCTCGAACGATTTTCATGCAATTAAAATGTCATCCAATTAGATGGAATTTGATGATACGCTCTAATTAAATTCAAAGTAGAGAAAATGTTGCACTAATCCAATTGGTACGAAAAGTCCTAAAGGTATTGAATTGGATATCGAGCAGGCACTGTGACGACATTTAAGGCTCTGTAATCCCCACAGGCTCGCCAAGTTCCATCTTTTTTCTTAACGAGATGCAATGGACTTGACCACGCACTGTTACTGGGTCTACAGACTCCTTGTGTCATCATTTTTTAAAATACAATTTTAGCGTCCTCCAGTTTATCACAAGTCTTTATCACATGTTAAACCTCATGTTTAATGGGACTTAAACCAATTGTGTCTTTCGTAATTTCGAAATTAAATTTGTAATCTCTGGGACCAAATTGGATTTATTAATATTGGATAAAGAATAAAGTTCTAATTTTGTAATAGACCCGACCGAAAATAGAGATGTTAACGGATCAATTATCCTCTGTCTCTGCAAATCGACCAAGAGTCCGGTTTTATTAGAAAATCTGCACCAATTATAGCCAAAGTGACATCCGCGATGATAAATTTCCAAACGAAATTTCGTCTTAGGCCAAAATTTAACTTTAAATCGCAAGTTCCAAAAGCATTTACCCGAGTTCCGTTAGCCGCGAATAAACTAAATTTTGGCTCCGGTATTAATTAAACATTTGCGTTTTGTACAAATGTCCGTGATTAGAAGACGACTCGAACCTGCTTCATAACTGATAGTCGTCTCTTTATGATGAGCATTTCGTTTTTTGTATTTACCGATTTTTGCATGAATTCAGCGTGCCTTTTGCAAGACGATACACATTTTAACGTCTTGTCTCCGAATCGTTGATGGTAAAAACACATTTCTTTATCAAAATTTCTACTATTTGATTGCGACCTATTTCTAGAATTTTGCGAGTCTGAACGATTAAAAGAACGGGAATGAGAATTTGTTTTCGAAACAGCGGAAATTTCAGAGAATAATTCTGTTTTCAAGTGTAAAAATTTTGCTTTTAAATCCGTTACCGAAAACGATGACGAAAAATTTGTTTCCGATTCTTCGGAAACAGGATTGAAATTTTGCGTTCGAATATTTTCTGAATTTTTAATCGAATGGATCTTCAGATTAGACATTGTTTCTAAAACTGAATCAGCACGTTCTGCCAGATCTGCTAATGCTAAATCATTTTCGAATGGTGTCAAAATTAATTGGATCTTTTCAACCAAAGCTGCTTAATAGAACCTTCATTAAAATTAGTACCCGCATTTAACTGTAATCGAGTTAAAAGTTGGGAAGGTTTCTGGTCTCCCAAAGTTAAGCCATGTAATAATTTATTTAATTTACATTTCTCCAAAACTCCCATCCGTCTAATTACCTCAATTTTAAATGTAGTGAATGGAAGTGCTAAGTTGTCTTTCGTTATTAAGTCTACGAAGGTGGCATGTAACTTTGCGTCTAAAGCACTAATAGTAGAAGTAAAGGTAGGCGAATCGACCATGGTTAATTTAAACAATCGACCGAAATAAATAAATAAACGTACGAAATGAAATTCTAAAACATGTATTTTTCCCCTTAAATAAACTTATGTGGTACTTACAATTTGACTTTGTAAACCGGGATGTATTTTAATTGCTGGTGGTGATTCAGGCTGGCACTGTTGACTTCTAAATTGGTTGTTTATGATAGTTTTGTTCATCTATAGCCGGCATATCAGCCGGTGGTGATCCAATGAATTCGAGAAATAACTTTGATGATTCTTTTTGAATTATAAACTACTTCAAAGTCCACAACTTTCAATTTATCACATTTGTGAATATCAATATTCAGGCTTTTGTAGAATACTCTGTCATTTCACTCGAAATTTTGACAATATCAATTAACTCGATTGCCATTATGATATAACTCTATTTCGCGAGCACAACGGCTCCAATTAGAAGTTAAAACTCAATTTAAATACTTGGATTTGAATTCTTTATTTACAATAGCCAAACTTCACACTATAAGAAATATTTTTATTTTTACGTTAGTTTTCTTTTAAGAGAGACCATCAAACTTTCTTACGAAAATTTTTCTTTTCATATTTTTTGTTTGTTTTCCGGCTTACTTTTTATACCACCTAATTTTTATTTTTGAAGAAAATGCATGTTATTAATTCCGAAAAATAAATTAAAAAATTTGGACGAAATGCAATTGATCTGTAATGTTTAATCAGTTTTTTTTATAACTAATTTATATTAATTTTAAAGTTTTGTGTCAAATAAAGTGTATGCAAATTTGATTTTCGTCGGTTACATGACGTTTTTGTCATAAAAAGCTGAATTCAATTGATTTGTAATATCAATATAAAATATATTGAAAAATTTAGTTCTGGGTTCCCATCTTTTTATCGGGTTTCAATCGTTCACTGAAAAAAAGGTACACAAAATCAATAAAAAACTACATTGATTTCGTTGTAATAAATTCGTTGATTGTCACAATGAATAAAAGGTTATAAGTTGGTAGAAAAAGTTATAACTTTATAAAGTTATTAATGAAATCTATGTAAATGTTTATTAAAAAGTTTACGAAATATCAATAAACTAAATGATTAATATTATTACTTTTATTATAAATTTCATTAACTTTTGTAATAGTTTACCAATGTATAGTTTAATTAGTAACACTAATATTCTTTATTCATTTCATTAATCTCCGTTATAACTTAATAAACTCTGTTTATTACCAATATTGACAAATTTAATTGATTTTATCAACTCTGGTTACCATTTGAATAGTTATTGAATTTATTAACTAGCGTAGTTGAATCTATGCATGGAATTAACAGGTTCATTATTTAAATGAAACTAATTTATCAGGTTCAAATAAAATAGTAAAGTTAAATAAAATACAAGTTATTTCTTTTTACAATAATTTATTTTATTTCAAACCAAATTTTTCGTTTTTCATATAATTATGATAATACATTTAATACTTTATCTTATCTTACTAATTGATTGATTGATTGATTGATTTTGAATGTACTGCCAAGCATTAAGCAGGATATCCCGGAAAGCGCCGGGCCCACAGTACACCCGTTTTTACATATACTTGGAAGGATATGGAAGGATACTAGTTAAATTATTGAGATCGACCCGGTTACAGACACCTTGGCGGCCAATAGTTAGTAAATTTTTGTGGGTTAGGGAAAGGAAAAGTATGTTAGTTATGACTTAATTGGTCCGATTTCCCGGTATCCAATATTCAAACTACTGTTAGTGTAAGACAATCACATTTTTGTTGTACTGCTCTGCATTCTGCCATCTCTTATCAGCAACTCCAATGTGCCACCACTCATCTGTAATCTGCAGAGGTTTCCTGAAAACAAAATCTATTAATGAACTAATTGCTCTTAGCCATAGACTGTAAGAAATAGAATTAATTTCAATCTGAAATTGTAATTTAATTAATTATAATATTATAAAATTATAATTCTGCAATCCATATGCTGTAATAAATTTGATTAGTTTCCCTTGAAATTCGTTCCGTTGTTCTCGAAAAGAGACCACCCAAATATTACGAACAGACAAAACCAATCTACACTCCAACAAAACTAAAAGATCCTAAGAATTACAAATACTTAAAAACAAATAAATTAAGAGTTATTAGTTAATATAGAAATATTTTATCTATTTAATATATTTTATTTATTTGTATATAGATTATAAAATATTTGCAAACTACATTTTCCTAATTTATTTGTTGAACTGCCCAAAAATTCAACAAATCGAATTTTATTAAAATAATTGAACAATTGAACTTGATCAAATCCACCGTTTTTTAGCAATTACACAATGTACTTGCATTAAAATCCTATTTATATTTACTTTAAAACCAAAAACACCAGAAATCGAATTTTAATAAAATAATTAAACAATTGAACTTGATCAAATCCACCGTTTTTTAGCAATTACACAATGTACTTGCATTAAAATCCTATTTATATTTACTTTAAAACCAAAAACACCAGAAATCGAATTTTAATAAAATAATTAAACAATTGAACTTGATCAAATCCACCGTTTTTTAGCAATTACACAATGTACTTGCATTAAAATCCTATTTATATTTACTTTAAAACCAAAAACACTAGAAATCGAATTTTATTAAAATAATTGAACAATTGAACTTGATCAAATCCACCGTTTTTTAGCAATTACACAATGTACTTGCATTAAAATCCTATTTATATTTACTTTAAAACCAAAAACACTAGAAATCGAATTTTATTAAAATAATTGAACAATTGAACTTGATCAAATCCACCGTTTTTTAGCAATTACACAATGTACTTGCATTAAAATCCTATTTATATTTACTTTAAAACCAAAAACACCAGAAATCGAATTTTAATAAAATAATTAAACAATTGAACTTGATCAAATCCACCGTTTTTTAGCAATTACACAATGTACTTGCATTAAAATCATATTTATATTTACTTTAAAACCAAAAACACTAGAAATCGAATTTTATTAAAATAATTGAACAATTGAACTTGATCAAATCCACCGTTTTTTAGCAATTACACCACTTTATCTTATCTTACTAATGATAAAGAATTTAAAAAAAATTGTGATTGATACACAAAATTACATATTAACATTTTGATTTTAAAAATGTTCAAAATTTTACAAATATGATCTAAAAAGTTTTTAAAATTCTCTAAAAAAACCTATGTTTTACATATAAATCTGTTAAATTATTTATTAAATTATTAAATGTATTCAACAAAATTTTCGCGTTATAGTTTTATTATTTTTGATTCCAAAAATAACTTCGCTATAAGCAGATAGAAGTTTGTTGTCGCAACCGGATATTCAAAATTAAAGCGTTGAACATTTTTGAAACAAATAACCACGGCAAGTAAAAATTGCTAAAAAATGTTCTGGAAGTCGTCAAAGTACACAAAACATTCTTATACGCTGTTGTTTTTTTTGAAAGTTGAGCTGGGTCAAAGTGTTTTACATTGGCACTGTACCATGTTGTATCATTTTGACTATCTGTGAATGAAATTTAAATAATACGTTGTTCTATCTATCGATTGTTATTTTATTTTAAAAGGCGATGATGTTTAATAAAAACTGTTTTTAAAACATTTAAATGCATTAAGATTAAACAAAAGTAATTTAGAGTAATTTTTAATTTTATGTATATAAAAATTTCAGTCTTAAAGTTTTAAAAATGGTTTAGTTTTGGATTTACTTACTATTTTCAGAAATACAAGCGTTATTTTGAAGCTGCTACAACTAAGTAAGAATTCTTTTGTCTTTTAAATTCCTATCTGTATATGAGAGTTTCATGATGCATCCCTCCCATTTTTCTAGCATGCCCGTCTACTAATTATTATACAATCCTTACGTCAGTCTGAAAATAAATAAATATACAAAGATCAGCAACTAAAATCGCCATTGATTCAAAACATTTAATAACATACCAATTAGTAACCATCGGCGATTTTTTTATCCAGCCATTTTTTAACATTTCAAACATGTCAAACTTGAAGATGAAATTTGACATAGTCTGTGTATAAACACAATTTTTTAATTAAAAAATAAAAAAATTAAAATTAAAATATTTTATTTTTTTTTATATGTTTACTCGGGAACCACTCGAATCTTTATGACTAAAATATTAACTAAACAATATAGTGTAAATAGTAGTAAAGATAAAAAAAAATGTTTAACCTATTAACTGGTTACATTGATTCAACGAAAAAAAGTTTTACTTTAATAATTTAGATTACGAATTTAACAAACCAATGAATGATTTTTACAACCTTCTTTATAAAATAGTAAATTTTTTTATAATAATAATCAACTTAGCTTAATTAATTTTATTAACTTAGTTTATTGATTTTTAAAATACAATATAAAAAATGGATGCAAATTTTTATTTTTCAATAAATTTTTTGTTTGGACAAACACCATTATCTCAACTTGAGATGTTGAACTAAACTATACGTAACGACCAAATTTTGCTTGACTAATCCTATTCATATATTTCCAGACAAATATTGCTGTTTCTGTCCTATACTGAGGCACATTGGAGACGGTTCTTAGAACGTAAATTTCGTAAATTGATTAAATAATTCTATTATTTGAGCACACTGACTTAGATAATTATTATTGGTTTGCTTAAAAATTATCATTGCTCCAAATGGAATCTACATGAAGTTGAAAGACTGAATCAAGATAAATATTTTTGTGGCTCTAGGAAATTTTTCCTATTCTATAGGTAATAATATTTGATACGAGTATAAATTAAAAATTAATTTGATGTACAGAAACCTAAATATTATTCTATCTAAATAATCTAAATAACCAATAAATTCTTAATATACATCGGTTGTCGTTTTATTAATGTTATGTCGAAATGGCCAAGATGAAAAATATATATATTTTTCCAAAAATCAGAAATAATATTCATAAGAGTATTTTTGAAAAATATATACTAAGATTATAATGGTAAATGTAGAAAAATTTAGTAATTCCTAACTTTAACAACAAAAAGGTTTTTCGAACAAATTATATATTGTGTTATAAGTTAATAACAAAAATTGATTGAAATTACGTACTGACGAACATCTAGTGGTTTAAAAATCAGTAAAATTTGATGTTCGGCAAGTTATAGTATTAATTCACCGGTTTAAAGCTTATAAACTTAGTTAATAAAAAATTCTTAATATTAATAAAACAATTTATTGATTCAATGTAATTTTAATGACAAATTTTTATAAACCGAGTACATTGATTTTTTTTTCAGTATTGTTGCGGGTCAAAACCTACTATATTACAAATATGGGTTGCATATTCATGCTATACATGAAATACTGTGTAGAGTATAAGTATAAATATATATATATATATATATATATATATATATATATATATATATATATATATATATATTTATATATGTATATATATATATATATATATATATATATATATATATATATATATATATGCATCATTGTATTTTATATAATTGTTTAGGACCCGCAACGACGATTGGCACCCGTCCATTTTGGATGATTTTTTATATATATGGCTTGCGATGTCTCTTTATATTATTTGGTTTCTGACAGTATATTATGACAGTACTAAAAAACTTTTCTTTTCCATATTTTTTATATGTTTGGTAATAATAATAATTTACGGTCCGAGTTCTGAAATGATTTTGACAGTTTAACATAAACCAATTTTATGTGCTATATAATGAATAAATTTTCGATTAAATGCAAATTTTATTAAATTTTTAAAATATAGATTTGTTTGTGCGACATATTATGCAAATGTTATATAAAATGCAAGCAAATATTATATAAGTTTATTATGACCCAAATATTGTGTTATTTGTGCTGATCTTAGACTATATATGTGTTTAATGAGCGTATACGCGCAACTTCGCACGTGCTTGGTTTATGTATATTTCAATCCTCTATATAGTAATACTACACTGAAGCCACACTGAAATATATATATATATATATATATATATATATATATATATATATATATATATATATATATATATATATATATATATATAAATAAGTGATTCGAGTATTTTTTAATAGCAACAAAATGATTTATAAAATAAGTATGAACCACCATTTTCTATATGACAACTTAAAAAATTGTATAATTAAACATTCACTATTTAATTGACTAATTTTTGTGAAATTTTTTACTACGCGCATATATAATTAAGAAATGTTTTTTTTTCTTTTTAAATTAACGACAATCAATTTAATCTATATAATTATTCATTTGGATGGAACCTTTTTCAATATACATACAACATATTATAAATGTACGATTAATTTACCAAAAAACACATAAGTCACATTGTACCATCCGGTTAAATTTAATCCATTTGTTTATACATATATATTTATATATAAATGCATATATGTAAAATAACAGTTTCTCTATATCAAATATTCACCAAATCTATTGACAATACCTAACGTGTTAATAAACCATTAATAAACTCGTGTACTCCCACCAAATTCCAGAAAAAATTTAAAAAGCTTTTTTTTTTTTTTTTTTTAGAAAAATTGTCACCTTTTGATCTCAATAATGTTTATACATACATATAAGTATATACATATAAGTATATATTGTATATATTGTGTATATGAAAACAAAGATGATTTCGGGTTCGTCGCTTACCACCATTAAAAATTTTCAAGTCTTTTAATATTTTGGTTTGGTCGTTATTATAAATTATATGTAAATTGTGTTCTAATTTATGAAACAACTATGTATGTATTTTTTTTAATTAATTTCCTTTTGTCAATTTCCTATTATGGCTTCGGGTGAGCTCTTCGCTTACAAAAAAAAATTACAATTAGTTTAATTATTTTGTTATTGTTGTAATTTATTTAATTAATTATTGTCTTTGTTTATTATTTTATTCATTTACCTAAATAAGACGGTTGTTAACAAATAGATACACATTTGATCTTATATAAATATATATATATATATATATATATATATATATATATATATATATATATATATATATATATATATATATATATATATATATACTTATATATATATATATATATATATATATATATATATATATATATATATATATATATATATATATATATATATATATATATATATACTTATATATATATATATATATATATATATATATATATCGATTTTTTAATATTCTTAATAGTTCTATACCTTTATACTCTTGCATGCCAAATATTGAGACAGAAATGTTACAGTTGAGATTATGCAAATTCAAAATTTATTTCATATAATTACGTATCTCATAGTTTTTTGGAAAACTTATCAAACACTCAATGAAATACAACCTTCTCTTTACGGTTTTGTTAATCAAAAATACACTTGAATGTAATATAGCATTATATAAAATAGGTGGTACTCAATACCGCAAAGGAAAATATGAAAAAACAATATGCAACACACGCCAAAACAGTTAGAACTTTCATTATGAGACACCGCTTTGTGAATTTCAAAAAATTTAAAATAATTTCACATATATATACGTAAAATTGTCAGTATACATATATAAGTTTATGAACTTGCAGGCACCATAATACTCCTATAGACTAAAACCCTGATGTAGTAATTAAATGTATATTCGTCGATTGTTCGTTACTAGGTTCAAATTAAAGATGTTAGAACCCAATCTAGTGCAGAACTCATAACACTTCAAAAACCTGCAGTTATTACGAGATAGAATGGAAAGCAAAAGCGTAGTAATGTTTTTAGACCAACTAAATAACGGTTGTAAAGTTTTTCCTAAATTCGTTCTGTATTCCTAAAAATAACAATAACAAAATAAAAGGTCTATGTTTAGGTAATCATACGTAATAACGAATAAATGAACGTTCTATTTAATATTACTTTGTAAAAATATTTAGATTTTATTTGTATCTTAAAATATATCATAATGATGTTTAAATAATTAGATAGATTTAAAAAGCTAAGATGGAAACGAGAAGCTATTGGAATAAACAAAATTAAGTTTTCACAAAAAATCTTATAATTAAAATGTAAAAAAAATACATAACTGAATATAAATAATAAATATAAAGAATATTTTATGCATTATCCGATATTTAGAAACACCGCAGGTTCTAACGGAAAACTGTTGAGTAGAATATCATTTGTTTAATCAAATGACATTTCATGATTTTGGATATATAGGGGATCGGGTACTTAGGATGTAACGGAACCATCACAACATAAGTAGAAATTGTCCGTTAACAAAATTTTTTAGCTGCACAGAGGTTTTAGAGTGGTTATTCTGTAGCTGGGGTGGGGTTTTCTAAGACATATGCAACTCGTGTATAAACCGAAGGAAGAGAATTAGAGGGAAAAGGAAAAAATAGAATAAACATTTGGGACAGGATAAAGTTTTGATCAACCTACCGTTTAAGCACTGTGATAGGAATTACCTTAACTCATCCTCAATTGATTAAATGGTTTTAATTCATTTTGTATAATCTATAGCTAGGTTTTATTAGATAAACAAACAAAAAATAATAATAAAATAAAATAAAATAAAATAAAATAAGAAAAAGAAAAATATAATAAAAATCGTTACTAAGTAATCTTACGCTTAATCCGCCGCCACCAACATGCGCCTTAAAATTATTAAAAAGAAATGTTTTGTTGTTATTGTTGTATGATGTTATTGCTTTTGTATGATGTTATTGCTGTTGAATTTAGCGACCGAAGAATTTAATTGTTGTTGCAACAGTACTTCGCATTGAAACGTGGATAACTTAAATTGTTGTGACGTTCTTAAATGTTAATGTCGTTGATGCATTCGATACCGATGACGATATATGTCCGCAACTTTTCAATTTTTATGCCGCAATTTCGATGAACACTTTAATGCTTATGATACACTATTATTATTGTTTGCCTTAATCTTATTATTTTAGGCAACGGCTTATGATTAGGCTTAATCTTATTATTTATTCGATGCCGATGACGATATTTATCCACGTGCGGTCAAATATGAAAAATTTCGAGTGGTTGCTTGTTTTACAATTTCAGTAACGTGTTTTAATCGTATATCAATCACAAAATTCACAATAATTTATTTATTCTTAATTATAATTTGAAAAATTTATTAATTTATTTCTTATTTACTAATTATATATCACAATTAATTTATAATTATTTTTTTCTACTATGGACACCTTTTGTTTAATTAGTTTTAAAGTTTTTTTTCTTTTCACAATTTATTTTTTTAAATTTTTTCTTTAAATGTTTCTATCGCTCCGTCTTTTATCGAACTCTTTACTAATTTTTTTCGCCTTCCTTTTTTTTCAACACCAACCAAAAAAAATGCAATACAGCGCTAACCAATTTCCATTTCATGCCGCGCACTAAATATAATTTAGTATAGATTCTTTCATTACGTAATGAAACGGAAAAAAAATTGCATGACGTTTCAAGGATTGATACTTTTTGTCCTTCATACCGTATACATATATATAGAGAATAATAATGAATTTTCCAATTTTCCGATATTTAGAAACAGTAGAATATTATCTGTTTAATCAAATGACATTTCATGATTTTGGATATATAGGGGATCGGGTACTTAGGATTGTCCTTTATACCGTATATATAGAGAATAATAATGAATAGCAAAAATAATGTTCTATTAATCAATATTTACTATTTTTAAACTTCGAAAATCGAAATGTTGTCGTTAAAAGACAGGAACTCTTCACAATCCAAATGAATTCTTCTTTTGCAATAAACACAATTCCGGCAGTTTTCTTGTTGCAACGCTCCAAAACAGTAAATGCAATGTTCCTCCATACTTTCAGAATTTTTTGCCAATATTAATTTAATTTCTCTGCGATAATCTTGAAGTTCAGATTCACTAACGACTTCAGCTTCTATCTGTATATTTTTTATAATTTTTCCATTAACTATTACTCCACTGGCGTAAATACCAAAACTCCACAATTGTACCCATCTTTTTGCTGCGGTAGACCTTTCCCGGAACGATTTTAAAGTTTTTTGGAGGTGCATTATTATATTTTAAAACTTCATTTGAAAAATTACGCGCTTTGTCACCCATTTTGTAAAGTGATTTATTTGGATTCAAAGGATCGTACGTTATAATTGTATTTGCTTCAAAGTCTATAAAGGCAACAGTCAAATATTTGTTATGGCAATAGGGAATCACAACAAATTTTGTATGCATATGCAGAGGTCTAACTCTCGTTGTTGTCATGCATTTGTGGCTCTGTAGACTTGATTTTCTTTGATTTTCTTGATGCGATTGCACCGTTGAATTTATTTAAAAATATCGCGTTCTCGTTTACCGATTCAACTATTTCTCTTTCATTGAATAAAAATTCACATATCATGCATCAGATCCTATCATTAGCTGGTTTATGCAGTGATCCTCCTTCAGTTTCTGAATCTGGTTAAAACCGCAAATGGTGACCTCTTTTCTTATTTTGCATTTGTCGACCATGTCGTTTACTTTATGCTGAGTTATCAGAATTTCGTTGTATTCTATAGGTGAATCTGTCTATTATTTTTGATAGTAGACCTTAGTTTTACATAATGGAATTCCTCTCCGTTAGTTTTTGATATGGCGGTGACGTACAGGATTATCGAATCCTTCATTAACATGGTTGGTTCAGCATGTTCGATAGCCTCTATTTCGTGAAAATATGTCAAAGTTTCTATTTCACTAACCAGTCGGTTTATTTCTTCTTTATCTAACAGATTGGAGTTTATAATTCCTCCCTTAGCTAGCTAGGGGGCTCTTACTATCTCCTTTACTTCTTCCTTTAATAACTGAAGGCGGTTAAACATAGTTTGCTGAAATACTTAGTTTTCATTCCCATCAAGGTGTAGCTGGATTTCATTATGTTGTCTGCGTACCTGTTGGATCTTCTGGGTATAATGGCTGTATTTATCTTGTGGTTGTTTTCTATTATCCTATTCTGACAGTTAAGTATCGAGTCCCAGTCTGTTGCATCTGGTAAACCAGCAGTCCACTTCCATGCTGAGCCAATCCAGTTTATTAAACGATTGATTTTCTGTTTGGAGTACTTAAGTTCCCCTAAAAGTTTATTGATCTCGTTAATCTGGTATTTCAGTTGTGGTTCAAAGATGTTAGATGGATTAATGTCCTTTATTTCTGTTTGGATTCT